>QEPC01015005.1:98838-113932 GCA_003113815.1 Sphenodon punctatus | reverse complement strand
GGCTGGCGGGGGTTGGGGGGGTTGAGGTCTGTGCTCATGGTAGGAATCTGGCCAGGAGCTGTGGTGGGGAGGAAAGTTTCTCTGCTGGGCTCTGGCTCTAGCTCCACCCTCATGGTCTGGGTGGGGGAGGGAGTTTTTTTGCTGGCTCCATGCATAAGTGCTAGGGCTGGGGCACTCTCAACTGCTGCTGGTTCCATGCTCAAAAAAGCAGTAAAGTCCCCAGGGTGTCTTTAGACCGAACGCATTTGGGGTGAACACTATAGTCTATGTTGACGGTATGTCTAAACACTGTAATGACAGGGCCGGCCCCAGGGTTTGTGAGCCCATGTGCAAAGTCTTGGCGGGGTGGGGTGGGGGGCTGATTTGCATAATTAGGCCCCACCTAATTATGCAAATAGGTCAATTTTACTTCATCTGGACAGGAAGGATTCCCATTCTCCACCCCTCCAAGCAGCCATTGAGAAGCCCTGCATGGAATTTTCTTATATTCCTAGAAAGGGTTAGAAGGAACTGTCATTCTGAGGGGGAGAGTGCTTTTTATACTAGAGGAGCTTGAGACCATCACGTGGTCTATTATTTGAATAGGGTGAGCATGCACAACCCAGTTGTGAAAAAGTTGGGAGCTAGCTCGAAGAACCTTCTTTACAAGGCAACAACATTCTGATCACTCACATGGGGAGGAGTTGTTTGTAAACAAACAGCTTTATCTTCCTGTCCCATCGGGTATCCCCTCTGCTGTTGCTGCTGGAGCACTACTAGCAGGCAGAGGCAGGTGAGGGATGGGAACCAGAACCAGGGAGGGGAGGCAGAAGAACTTACAAGTTATTGGGGGAGAAGTTGGCTGCTGCCTGCCTCCCAGCCAGGCAAGCGCAGGGCCTCAGCTGACCGCGGAGCCATGTGCAGCTGCATATGTGGCACATGCCCGTGGCATGGTAGGACACATTGGGCATCTTTAGACATAGCAAAGATCGGGTGTTGAAACCCCTAAGCATGTGTTTGGCCATTGTGTGTAAGCACCCTAACAATCCCAACACCAATTTGGTCACTCGTTGAACACGCAATGTGAACACCATTGCATCACAAGGACAATTTGTGTGTTCCAGCTGAACACATGGCCAGCATTGTGTCTAATGATATCGTGTGTCATGTTAGCAGGTGCAACATGGGGAATGAGGCAGAAGTGCTTGCGTGCTGAGATCAGGTGGCGAGCAAAACACCGATTTCCCCCCAAGATGAGCTGTGTGTCTAAGCAGCGCTGCATCATGAACACATGGACAAACTGGTTCATATCAAGGTCAAAACATACATTCAGACACCCACTGATGTTATGTCTAAATACACCCTGTGTTACAGAACACTGAACAGTGTTAGGTCTAAAGACACCCAAAGTGGAGAGGGTGCATGTATTCCCAGTGCAGTGGGCGGTGGGGTTTCTCCCAAGCACCAGTTCCAGCATGTCTCTCCTCAAGTTGGTGCCACTGGGGGGTGGAGAGACTCTGGGGTCCAAGAAATCCATGGTAAAATCACCTGGGATGGGGAGTTCTGGGATGGCTTTGGACATGGGGCTTAGCGGAATCTGTGCTGACTCCATGCAGGGCTTGAGTAGGAACTTCCACCTGCACCTGGTTCTGCATTCAGAGCACAAGGAAAGTTCCCAAACAATAAAGTAGAAGGGGTGGGAGATCATGCGCTCCAGGTGCCATGCTGAGCAGGCTCTGAGCTAGACTGTGGGGGCTCTGGCTATGGGCTCAGCCCCCCTGGTCACACCCCCAACAGAGGGGAGGTTGCTGTCATATGGACTCTTGTACCCCTGGACTGAAAGTATGGAGTTCCCAGTGCTGTGGTGTAGGTCTCTGCAAGTACTTGGCTCACTCTCACTGGAGTGAGTTAACCTGTCTCCTTTGTGTATAAGAGGGGCCTGACTGCTGCGCCTTATTGATAAGCTTCCATACCATCTGACCAGACTCGCCCCCCATCGGATGCAGGACTTTTAAGAACACCCGTGCCTATGCCTTTGTGCGTGCAGCCTTAGGCGCTGGCTAGGAGCGGCCAGAGGATTTTGTCAATATTGTTGTATAGTGTTGTGAATTATCTGGCTCCCGGATTCTATGTTTTGATATTGAGGTTGTTATTGAATACTATGGTCTAATCAGGTGTAAAGTCTCCTGGCTTGGGTGTGGGATACTAACGTCTGGATAGATTCATTCCGGGGGGCAGGAGGACGCTGCCTTAGCATTTACCCTTTGAAGGTTAGTGCCTTATGGAACACTACTGTGGGTTTAGCCCAACATTTGGTAGATTATTCTATTGGTTGATGATTTCTCAAAGGGTCTAGCTCCAGGTATAACTTGTCAGGTTTATTATACTGACAATTAATTACAAAGAATTCATGGTTAGGATCCTGTATTTGAATCACTTAGAACTAAACTGGGGAACGTGGGCACTCCTTTTAAGGCAAAATGGAGTTAAGAACACGCAACTTACAAGGATCAATTAGTTTGGCAGAAGAAATTGAGAGAGCTGAAAGAGGTTCCAATGGGTCGAGAGCCCCTACAATGTTACAGTCAAAACTGACTCGTTTTTTCTCTCCTACTCTGGAACTCAGAGGACATGCAGTGAGTAATGAGAGCAGATCTTCTCTGAGATCAGAGGCTCCTCCCTTTTACCTATCGCAGGGAGAAGTGCTCCTGGGGCACTGCATGGATCCTTTAAATTTTGATTCTCAATTTAGATCATTGAATCAAAAGTTAGAAGATCTGAATGTCAGACTAGAAATAGTTCTTGACACAAGATGGAAAAAACTAGAGCTGAAGCTAGAACAATTTAATAACCTCCTTTTTTCAATGAGGGTTTTAGTGGGCGGCTTATGGCTAGAATTCAATACTCTAACCGCAAAATTAAATCCAGCAGATATTAAGAGCGCCCAAGGGAGAGATATGACGACACAGACTTGTATGGAGAACAAATTCAGTAAATTATCTAAAAGTACCCAAAGTAGCCCAAGTTTAGTAGAATACTCAGAATTACCCTTAGCTAACCCCCACTTAGGTAGGAATATTGAGGGTTGTAAATTGAGACCAGCAGCTACTCTGAGAAGGATATTGGGAGTCCTCCGACTGAGGACACAGGAGAGGCTCTTAATAAGCAAGTGACTGCCAAAAGAGTTAATCTACTGAATAGGAAGCAGACCTATGATTATGACAGGGAGGTAGATGACCCCAAAGTATGGGCCCAGGACACTAAAGAAAGATGGGCCCCAGTCATGATATTCCATATTAATAAGAAAAAGAGGTTTAGATTTTGAAATATAAAACTTTGGGTGAGTTAAATTTTGTAGTGTATTTCTGCACAACCCTGAAGGTGAACCTCAATATTGAGGATATAAAGGAGTTAAAAGCACTGATAGATAGAGGAAGATTTATGAGATGGGAGGTGATATTTAATTCCATAGATTTAATGAATAAAATTTGGGCAGCCAGATGTCGATTGAAATCCACTGGAGTATTCATTCAAAGAGTGGAAAACACGTTGGCAAGAGCGATCTTTATTTCTGGTATGTCTGCAGGGACTGGTATGCAGGAAACTACACATTTGAACTTTGCAGAACAGGGAGGAAGTACCCTGAGTGGCAGATATTAGATAAGACGGGCTTAACAGGTTCACTTGAATCTCTAGATGAGAATAGGCTAGATAGTGGACAGTTAATGGATCCACTGAATATAACAGTTTTGGATGGAGAAGTAATGGAGACTGGTAGCTTTTTATCAGATAATTCTCAACTTAATCATACAGTTATATATAGAGCAAGCTCTCCCCTAGCCCAAAAATTTCAAGAGGCTTTGGAGGAGGTTAAGAACAATTACTTGTTAGAACAGACTCACACCTTATAGCATAACACGCTAAATTTGGAACCAAGCTTAGTGCCATGACAATCACAGTCATCCAATATACTCTGCCTTTCCTGGAATATTGAGGGACTTAAGCCAAAAACTTGTGGATGAAGAATGGAAGGAATTTATAGCACCCTATGACATAGTAAGTCTACAAGAAACTTGGATGTCGTCAGCTGAAGGGGACTCCCTGACTTTAGATAGATTTTTCACTTTTGTTGCCCCTGGTATTAGAAAGGGGAAAAAAGGGCGACTATCAGGAGGGGTAGCTATTCTATTATCGACCAAGTTAAATGCGACGGTTAAATCAATTCCTGTAGTATTTAAGAACTGTTTAGTCTTAGACATAAAGTCACTGATTTTGGGTGATTATGTAATAATTAATATTTATATTCCTCTGGAATCATCAACATATTATGAGCCGCAAATATGGGAACACCTAAATGCCTTGGTTAACTCCATGGAGCAATTGTATCCTAATAGCCAGGTTCTTCTTATGGGAGATTTTAACGCAAGAGTATCCAATTTAGATGCTGATCTGTTAGATTCCCATTTGCAATCCTACCTGCGGATTCCTACGCGGAAGTCTTTGGAAGTAATTCTGAATAATCATGGGAAATATCTATTGGAGTTAAAGGAGCATGAGCTGATTATTATTAATGGGTACACTCCTTCAGATCTCTTTGGGGATTATACTTTTGACTCTAACATAGGAGCGAGTACTATTGAATTTATACTTACCCCCTGGGTCAGATTTTCTAGTATTAAAGATCTTAGGATTTTGAGCAGGCCAGAGGGAAGTCATTACCCAATCTCTCTAGAGTTAGTAAGGCTGACAGGTAGAATTCAATCTTCCCCTCTCAGATCCATTATAGTCTCTACAAGGATGCCATCTAAATGGACTCCCACGATTGCTAATGAGCTGGCGCTTTTGCTCCTTTCCCCAAACAGAATGAGATTTCATGAAACTCTGTTACGTACAGATGACAACACTGATTTTCTCGCCAGCTTTACAGATTTGCTGGACCAATTAGGTCCACTTCTTAGTAAACCTTTCTCTACACAGACATCTAGATCAAGATTGTATACTGGAGGTTGTTTTGATCAAGAACGTAGAAGAACTAAAATAGCCTTGATCAAGTATAGAAAGAATAGGCGCAGGTGTCGTTTAGAACAAGATTGGAGTATCTATGTTGAGAAAAGGAGAGAATACTTTAAATTGCTGAGGGCTAAGAGGAAACTTAAGAGTTCTCAGATCTGGGCCAAAATACAAGCTGCTGCTAGTCTCCAAGATTCAGCAAAATTTTGGAAACTGATTAATAATTGGAATCATAAGCAAGTTGGAAGCAGAGAATCTCAGATTGTAGAAGATCAATGAGTCTCATATTACACATCAATGTTTCAGAATTCAGAGAGATTAATTTCTCCTTTGGATAATAGTATGTCAGACGAGGAAATTAAGAGTGAGGATGATGGCCCTCGGTTCTCTGTAATTACCGAAAATGATGTGCTCGAAGCTATTGGTAAATTGAAACCAGGTAAAACACCAGGAGTAGACGGTATCCCCCTGGAATTATTTATAAATTTTTCCTTTTGGTGGGTGCCATTGCTTGCAAAATTGTTCACAATAATAAATAGTACAAACAATATCCCAAAGGACTGGAAGATCGCGGTAATTATTGCAGTATTTAAGAAAGGAGATCCTAGAGATCCGGCGTGTTATAGGCTAATAAGTCTCCTGCCAATAATTAGTAAACAGTACGCGAGAACGCTCCTTGTAGCATTAGAACAATGGGTTTGCTTACATTGTAAGATATGTGAAGAACAAGCAGGCTTTTCTCGTGGGAAATCTACAATTGATAATTGCTTTATACGGATGCATTTAATAGACAAGTATGTCCATATTAGGACATACTTTATGTTGCGTTCATCGATTTAGCGAAAGCTTTTGATTCGGTACCTAGGGAATTGCTTTGGCATAAACTTCAGAAAACAGGAATACCTAACCAGCTGTTAGATTTAATAATAAACCTACACGAAGATACAAGGGCAGTCGTCAGATTGGATTGTAGAGGCAGAACCACGTGTTCCTTTCCTCAAAACCAGGGAGTCAGAAAAGGCTGCCTTTTGGCTCCAATATTATTTAATCTTTTCATAAGCGACCTTGTTCCCATAATTTCTGATGCCAATTCCACTCCTCCTTGGATAAAGGAAAGAGGGTTATCGATACTCCTGTACGCCGATGATATCATGCTATTTTCCCAAACCAAACAAGGATTTCAACAGTGTTTGGATTCCTTGCAAGTTTACTGCTTAAGGAACTCCCTAAAAGTTAACAACAGTAAATCCAAAGTAATGTGCTTTGGTACAAATGTAATTTGGTACAAATTACAATGGTAATCATCGTAACCAAGCCAAGTACGTGCACTTGAGACCTCGCATCTTCATGAATGTTAGACCCCTTGTCTCTCCCTCTGTTCCCCTTCCTAAGTCTCTCCCCCAGCTCCTGTCTCTCAGATTGTAAGCCCTAGGGGCAGGGACCGTGGCTATTTTATTACTTTGTAAAGTGCCAGGTACACTGCTGGCGCTATATAAATGTTTGTTAATAATAATAATAATAATAATAATAATAATAATAAATGGTTCCTGGGTTCACAGGAGTTGCTTTTGACATCTAATTCTACTTACCTAGGGTTAAAATTTGCATCACCAAGATCTTGGAGCTCTAATAATGAGAACCTAGTAGTTAAAGGCAAGGCAATCAGAGGGAGGCTTGCTGAGACTGTATCATGCATCACCGATGGCGCCTGTAGAGCAATTGCTAAATATTTTTGCATTGAGGGTTCTCCCACAGCTATTGTACGGAGGAGAAATAACAGCTTCCGATTACAATGGCAAACTAGAGACCACTCAGAATAATTTTCTGCGGAGTATTTTGGGAGTATCAAGAGCAATTCCTTTGGCAATGTTGACAGCAGAAACAGGATCTATGTCAGTACTCTCTCATTTAAACATTAGAACAATGCGTTTTTGGCTTAAGCTGGTGCAAGGGAAAACTTCCCCTTTAGTGAAAGGGTGCTATCATGAGCAAGAAAGTCATCAGGGGGCGGCACAGTATAATTGGCTGAATTATATTAAAACACTGGCAGCAGAATTGGAGTTCCAAGTTGATAAAGGAGGTCTCCCGAATGGTAATATTACTAAGGGAGAAATCAGCCTGTGGGCTATGAGACTGGCCCAAAAGAAAGATATGGAGGCAATTCAGAAAAATAAGACTGCCTGTATATATCCCCTAGTTAAGCATTCAGTTTCATTTTGAGGAGAATGATGATGCTCTTCTGATTTGAAATGATTGAAATTGCGATAGTGAGGGGGCGGAGAGAGCAATCCCATATAACAACAGGATCTGTCAATGCAGCATGCGGGAATTAGAATCTCTTATGCATGTAATATTTGATTGCCCTCTATAAGAAGATCTCAGACTTGTTTGGATCGACACTATCTTTGAGGATAATCCTCTTCCAACTGAAATTAAGATGAACAAGCTGCTCACAACATCTGACATTCCCTCAATTAAAGCAATTGCCTTCTATCTTATGAAGGTTGAAAAAGGGATTAAGACAGCCTAAGTTTATAAGGCACAGTGACAGCTGATTCATTACTGGTTTAGTAAACATATTAATATGTATTTTTGATACTTACATGGAAACGTCACTCTCATGGGAGGGTGGAGAATGAGATGAAAGCAATGTATGACATACGTTACAATGGCAGCCAATCAGAATAACAATGAATTCTTACCTAAGTGTAGATGAATTATCTATGTAGGACTTATATGATGCTGATTTGGAGTTCCTGCTCTGTTTTTGATGGAATGAATTGTAATATAGATATTTACTGGCGGGAGCTATTCCATGTTTGTTTTTTATGCCGATAAATTCACACTCCTTTCTTAATTGTATTATTTATTTTATTGTATTTTTTTAACATTGTTTTAAAATTGTTATAGTATAATATGCTGACACAAATAAATGAAATGTGTACAGCTATGCCCCGGCTCAAGCAAAGTGCTGTGGAAACGCACAGAGCAGTTATCCTGTTATCCCTTGCTACAGTTGTGGCACAATGAACCACACAGAGGATATGCCACCAGAACTCAGCAAGATAACATGGCTCTCAATTAGCTAGAGTGAGCTCAGGGGCTGATTACTAGCACAGCACTAAGCTCAAAGCTCATTTTAGTATTTGACTATAATGGATTTGACAACTAATTTTGAGCTAAACATCTCTCTACTGCAGAGATCGCTCAATTATCCTATTGATCTCCCTTCCTCCCTACCCTGGACTCACTTATTGTCTTGCATAATTTTACACCATGAACTCTTGAAGCAGGGACTGTTGTTTTCTCTCTGTATGGCTTCTAACGTAATAGAGCCCCAACCTAGTGTGCATTTTGGCTCTTCTGCAATAAAAAGGCTAACTAAAAATAATCATCTTCTTCCTTCATAGGGAAAGACACATGAGTAGTAACATACAAAACAGTAGGTCTGGATTAGCAAGCCAAAGATTAGCTTTGGGAATGTTTATTGTAAACCTGAGATGCCATGCCACCTGCACCAGTTGAAAGGAAAAGCTTTGGACAAGCCCTCTTAGGAAAACAGGTTCCAGCCTGGGGCACAGACTTTGTTTCTTTCCTCCAGACTGATTTTTCCGTCGGTGTTCTCTTTTTGTGCCCTTATGCCAGCAACCCAACACCTTGAATTAATAGGACAAAGTGTGAAGGCAGAACACACCATGTTCTGCTCCTGAAATCCTGATTAACTAATCTATGATAACAGCTCCCAGAAGTTACTGCTCAATGTTAGTAAAGTTTCAAAAATGGATTTGAAGCGAGAGCTAGCAGTTAGTAAGCAAAGAGGCTCTGACAATGGAAGGAGGCAGGCATGGTAACCTATCCTGAGAAAGCACAAAGTTTCTTACTTGGCAGCTACTCCAGAATGGCTAACAGACCATATGAGACCCACAGCACGTTGCCACTTGCACCAACTCTCAAAGTGCAGCCTCTATCATGGGTGTTTTCAAATGAGACAATTAGCTCACTGGAGTCCGTGTAGCCCCCCACTCACATGTTTTAGTGGGTAGAGCTAATAAACGGGCAGTCCCCTGCCCGCGTTTCATGTGCTGGTGGCAGCTGTGACAGGTGGCACCACTCAGTACTTTCCCTCTCCCCAGCTCTGGCTCTCCCAGGGTCTGACAAAAACCTTCAGGCGAGCTCGCCAGCTCCCAGCCTGGCTCCTCTTCATCCTTGGATTGCAACTAATCCTCACAGCTTCTCAGATTCTCTCTGTTGCCAGGATCCATCTAGGGGCTCCTCCCCCATAGCCACGCTCCAGCACCGGTTCTTCGATGAGCCTCCCGTCTCCGTCTCCAGTGCTTCTAGCTGCTCAGCTGCTTCTCTCTGCCTCCTAATATCATGTCTGTTTCATGTTGGGCTACACATCTCCTCTGGCAGCCCCACTCTACTCCGCAGTCTCTCCTTGGGCTCACAGGGGGTCACAGCCAGAGAAGGCTGCTTCCCCGGGTGTGACCTCCCTCCTCCCCTTCCCATTAGAAGAAGCACGGCTTTTGAAGCAGCTGCCAGAAGAGAAAGCAGGGAGGGGAAGATGCAGCCGCCTGAGCCTGGGAGTGCTGCTGCTTCTGACGGAGAGGGGTGGGAGTGTGGGTTGGTCACAGTCAAGGAAGGCTTCTTCTCTGGCTGTGACCCCCCTTTCTATCAGAAGCAGCGCTCAATCAGCTGTGAAGCAACTACAAAAAGAGAGAGCGGGGTGTAGGAAGGTTTTTCCTCTTGCAACTCTCTTCTCCTGTGGTGGCTTCACAGCTGATCATTCTCAAGCAGCTGCGTTAGGCGTGATGACTCTATGGTGCTGGCGGACATGGATGTGGGTGAGGCTGCGGAAGAACTCAATAGACAGGAGGCGCATGTGTGGGCCTGCATGGTGGGCCTGGGATGTCTTTGGATGACGCCGTGAGTGGGGAGTGTGTGCACACGAGGGGAGGGGGTGGGCTAACATCTGGCAAATACCTAATAGACAGGTAATTGCAGAACACCCACCTGGTGAGTGCTAATGCGGGCTATCGTCTCATTTGTTTTCACCCTATGGCCACAATCTACAAACCACTTACTTTGGAGTAACCACGTTAAAACTCAGAGGACTTCAATGGGGTTAATCCTGTGCAAGTGGTTACCAGATTGCAGTGCCTATGAGGGTGACCAGGCGTAAACACATTGAAAAGCCATTGGGTGATGAATTTGGTGATGTCATCATCATGGAGTTGGTTATACAAATGTTACCATAGCTTTGTCCTGGATCGGCTTTCTGATAGAGCTGAAAACAGCTGGTGCAATGGAAGGAGACTTTTCTCGCATGGTCTCCCTGGATGCAATGTGCCCAGTTGCTGCAAACTGCATTGTGCTAATTAACACCCAAATTCTCCTTCAACCCAAATAATTGCAGACTGAATCCTAGCATTTCTGTCTGCAGATAAGTGTAATTGCATTACAGACTTTGCTTACACTAGCTCCCAGGGCTGTTTAAAGACTCTTAGAGGCCTGGGACAACTAAAGTATTGAGCCTGCCCAATCCCACCTCAGCTGTACTGCTGCTCAGGAGCATCCCTTCCTGAAAAACCATGCTCCTGGGCTCTCTGATGACCATGGACTGGAAGTCAGGTGTAAGGCATGGACTCCTTGTAAATACCTGAACTTGGAGGGACTCCTGCATGGACTATGATAAAAGCGGAGCATGTTTTGTGTACTGGGAATGACTTAATTCCCTGTGTGCTGTGACAGTGCCCCCTAGAGGCTCTGGGTGGAGAAACCTGCCTGCAATCAGCAATTCGCTTTGTTCTCCTTTCTGAATATAGCCATTTGAATTCCATTTCCCCAATTCACAGTGTGAAACTCCATAGGAAAGGTACAAACTATTTATCCCTGCCCTTCTCATTAAAGCTTAGGGTGGCTTACACAACATATTAAAAAATCCCCTTAGCCCTCCAACCCTTTCTGTGCCTGCCAAACACCTAGCCAATTAGCAGGGTCTTGCATTGCTTCCAGAAGATGTGCAGGCTCAGGCTTGAATGAATCTCCAAGGAGAGGGAGTTCCATAATTGTGAGGCAGCTACTGAGAATGCTTCTTTGCATGCCCTTGTTGTGGAAACTTCACAGCCAGATGGTACCTGTAAAAGGGTGCTCCCAGCTGAACTTGGAGGCTGCGATGGGACATGAGGATCTTTCAGATATTTGGGACCCAAGCCATTTAGGGCTTTATAGGTCAAAACCAGCACCTTGAATTGTGTTTGGAAAGCTATTGGTAGCCAGTGCAGATTCTGGAGCAATGGTATAATGTGCTCCCAATGACCTTTTCCCCAACAGAAGATGGGCCACCACATTCTGCAGCTTAATTGTAGTCTTAATCGTCAAGTCTTAATATAAATATTTACTTCTTACATTACATTCTGATATGCAGTTGGATTTTACTCTGCTTCCAGACTAATCTCATGCAGTGCAGAAAAGATTACAGTATTTCTGTGTTGTTGGGAGTTTTTTGCCCTGGAATAAACAAACTCTTTCCTCCTTTGTTTCTACTTCTTTCATGTTCCCTTCCAGACCATATTTGTTAAAAGCATGTGTCAATGAATAAATAATGATTCTGTGGGGATACAGAAAGTAGGAGCAGAAATATGCAGAGGTGAAGGAAAGATGCTAACCTACCAGACCAACAATGACTGGCGTCCTCCAACGTATGGAGCATAAAGAGATAAATGCTTGGGCAAGCGTCACTGATAGGAAGGAAAAGGACTGACTGCTTGTGCTTCAAAGCTACTTCGATGAATGAACCTTGATACGTGATCAGCTTATGAGAAGTCTAGGGTGGGCATGAGCTTTGGAGGACTGGGACCAGAGAGAGACTAGTAGGCACTGAAGTCCCAATTGAGATACTTAGTCAAAAACCAAAGCTGAGTTGAAGCTGGGGAATCAGAGGCCAAAGATCAGCAAAGAGGCTTAAGGGAAAACTGAAGACAAGGAGGTGCCCATGCTGAGGGTAAGAACCAGGAAAGCAGTCTGAGAGGGTAAGGGGAAAGACCACAGGCTAGGCAGGGGTGGAAGAGGGGAGAGGGCTGGTGACAGGAATCTTTTTAGCAACTATTTGTAACATTTCATGGAGCCCTGCTGGACTGAAGGGTCGATCCGTTCTGAGTTTTTAAACCAGTGAAGGAATGGGCTACGCTGGTGCAACTCCCAGTGCAGGCACACACCACTGGTATAAGATGGGGTGCGAAATGGTGCAGCTAGGGAGCTGCATCAGTCTGGCAAACTTCAGGCAGATGACAAAGGGAGAGAGAAAATGCTATTGAACCCACCAAATGCAGCACAGAAGATAAGGGAATGGCTGGTTTTGTAGACAGACAGGTTGACCAACAATTAAGTTCCAGAACAGAAATGAGTCCTAAAGCCGGTAACGAGAACAAGCAGGTGATGACTTTCCACAAGTGTAGGGGACCAATCCTATATTGATTAGACAGTGTTATCACAAGCTTCCTGAAACAGTGTCAGTTATTGCGGAAAAACCGACATGCTGGAAAAACCAGGTGGGTCCTAGATGCGCTCTATGCACTTCCACTCAGTCTCTGCCTGGCCGTGCTGCAACAGGACAGGATTTGTGCCCCTTCTCCCCAGCTTGGGCCTGGGTCAAATGTCCCTCCTGTAGCTATGATAGCTACACCCCTGGATTAAAACACGCTACTTGGTTGCTAGCCCAGGTGAGATGTCTGTGAGCACACACCCTATGCCGTTTTTCACACTGCTGTAGTTCTGTTGCCTTCAGTGGAAAATGTGAATAGGCTTGGACCTTATGTGTGTGTTTACAAGCACTCAGTTTCCTCAGGCAGAAGTAGGGTTAGGGTATTGTGGGCATGGGGATTTTAACTTGTTTTATTTTGTTTTATTGGGGTATTTTTTGTATTGTAACCTGCTCTGAGCCTCAATGGAATGGGGGGATAAAAATGTAAATAAATAATGAGCAACCACGTGAAAGACCTCACATTATAACTAAAATGATGATTGTTATTTTTATTGTCGACGCACCGAAGGAGACAGGACACATGTGCTGGGGTTTTAACTGCCGCACTCTTTATTCAAATCAGAATTACAATTAACCCATGGATGGGGGCAAATAGCCTATTGCGATGCGGGTCCAGTACTTGAACTTGACTTTGTAACAGTAACCCAAAAAACCGGGGGTGGTTTCGATGTACCCTTGATTACCACCCCAACTGTGAACATCACATTTCCCACTCTCAGTGGCCCCAGCCACAGGTGAGGGAGACCCAGTCCTTTGAATGCGAGTAAGGATAAAGGTGCCTACAGACGGGGGACCATACTTGTCCCTACTGTCCTCGCTCAACAGCTCTCCCAGGGAGGTTGCTCCGCCGCTTGCCATACACTGCTTTTCTGGCGGGTGGGCCTCCCCATCTTTTAAGGAGATGACTCTTACTTATGATCAATCTAACCTACTCTAACTTACTGTACTGGACCCCTGCCACTAAGGGGGTCTCTGGGGCTACCTGGATGAGCCCAACCCCCACCCCACACATATAACTTTTCTAAACCAGAAACCAGTGTCCCCTCCAGGGCTTCCAAGTAAAGATCGCTACCATCTGGCGACAGGTGAATGCCGTCTCGCCTATATAGCGCCGGGCACCTGTGCGTCAGAGCCCGGGTATCTATTCGCTCACCTCCCAATCAGGTAAGCCATCTACCCACATCCCTACTGACCGTCTTTCGGGTCCTGTCGATCATTCTGGGATGGACCCCGCTGCCCCATGACATCTGTTCGACCAGGTCGGTCCATATGATTATAGCTGCTGGGAAAAGTTTTTTAATTTCCCACAGATCAGATTTAATGTTCTTAATCAGCTGAACACCCTTAAGACACGGGATGTCATTCTCGCCTAGATTATGACAAGGACGTTGGGCAGTCGGCCCTGGACGGGGACACGCAGGGCTGGCAGGAGTTGGTGCCACCTCATGCCTCCGCGACCCTTCCACTGTATCTGGGCCTGGGCCAATAAGCCTAGATGCAGTCCCCATCTGGCCTGCCCGACCGCCTTGCCTGCCCAATGCACCAGGCTGTGGCTGACGATCCACACCTGCCTCCGATACTGTGGGTAGTCACCTGGGGGGAGGGGGGGATAGAAGAAATTAAGACTGATACGGGGAAAGGGTGCCCTGCACATAGGTCCGGAATGCCCTTGGCCTCCAGCGGCCCACTTCCCAGATACTCTGCTCGGACATCCCACTCTCGGCAGCAAAAGTCGCAGCCCCGATCCGAAACGAGTGTGTACCATACGTTGTCGGTGGGATCCTGAGGTGGGACAACCCCGTTCTCAGCACACCCGTAAACTGGTACCTGGTAACCGGCAGTTCCCCAGCATGTCTAAAAAGGGGGCCCGGGATGACCCGTCGTACATTGGGATATGCCTCGACTGCCCTTACTAGGCACAACTCCACCAAAGCGGCCCTGTTAAGCCTCACGACTTGCCCCCTCCCCCTCTGATCTGTTTTGGATCGACGAATGGTCACTGCCATTGCTGTTGGGCCGATGCAGATGTCGTTGAGCCAGAGTGCCCTACCTGAGGTGTCCCTGGCTCCTTCGGCCACCAGCTCACTCACTTGGAAAGCTCCAAAGAAGGCTAACTTGAACAGTGAATTAAACAACGAAACTTCATAACAGTCGAAACAAATACGTGGGAGGCTACCACATAAGTCCAGAAGCAAACAAGGGGTGATGGGGGCTTGCTGGTCAGGGGTCCTGCCCGCCTCCCTAGCCCAGCTCTCCAACAAGCGCCTTGCAAAGAAACCCCGATCCATGTGTGTGTGTGACCTGCAAGGTTGCTCGCGAAGGCCAAGGCGGACAGCTTCCCAGCTATAGTACCCAAGGTCGCCCCCTTGTGCCTCAGATGCATGGCAAACTGGTGCATCTGGGGCTCCGGGATTGGAAAACCTGAGGGCTAGCCCTGTGCCAACCAGTACTGCTGGAATTCCCAGTATGCCCTGTCATAGGCAGTTATGGTACGAGGTTCAAGGGATCCCAGAATGGTAGCATGCAGCTCTAACACCCAAGGTTCCAAACCAACGGTGGCAG
>QEPC01015005.1:61140-72554 GCA_003113815.1 Sphenodon punctatus | reverse complement strand
CCCATCCCACCCTACACCCCACCTCCCTCGCCAAAAGCCAGGTGGAACAGTCAGGTTTTACACATACGAAGGAAGGAGGGGAGATCCGGGGCCACCCGGGTCTCCACGGGGAGGGAGTTCCACAGCCTAGGTGTGGTCACAGAGAGCGCCCTCTCCATAGTGGCCTCCCAGGTCACACGGGGAACCTCGAGAAGGGACTCCCAGAAGACCTCAGAGGGTGCTTTAGAGCGTGGAGAGTGAAGCGGTCCCACAGGTAAGTTGGACTAAGGCCATATAGGGCTTTATACCTTGAATTGGACCCGGAAGACTATAGGCAGCCAGTGCAGAGTCCAGAGCACTGGTGTAATGTGCTCACATTCTGCACATTCTCACATTCTGCACTAGCTGCAGCCTGCAGTCTCCAGACTGTCACCATAGGTAGCCCCACGTAGAGCGCATTGCAATAGTCCAATCTCGAGGTAATGAAAGCATGGATGATGGTGGCCAGATCCTTAACTGAAACATATGGCTGAAGCCATCACATCAGATGTAATTGCAAAATGCTTTCCTCGCCACAGCCCCCACCTGGGAATCCAGGCGGAGCTGAGGATTGAGGAGGACGCCTAGACTATGAACCTGGGATACCAGCAAAGGGCGGATCCCATTAATGATGGGAGTTGCCACATCCACTGCCATCCCCACCACCATCACCTCCATCTTGTCAGGATTCAACTTCAGTCAGCTCGCCCTCATCCAATCCCTAACAGCCGCCAGACACTGGGTAAGCACCGAGACTGCTGGGTCTGGGTTGGATGAAAATGAGAGGTAGAGTTGGGTGTCATCAGCATATTGATGATACCACACCCCATACCATCTCACAACCTTGCCAAGTGGCTGCATATACACGTTGAACAAGAGAGGGGACAGAATAGAACCTTGCGGGACACACCACACGTGAGGTCCTGAGGAGATGAAGACTAGATTTTGAATGTTCTGAAAGGCCGCAAGGTCATCGATGGAGCGACTGTCGAGGTCAACAGGTATCTTCCCTCAGAGCATTCCAGAACCCCTCTGGTTCCATAAGTCTCTGGGGGCAGACCATCTTAATAGGTCCCACACCTCTACGGTCAGGCATGTATGTCAGGTAATGGTCTGACCATGACAAGGGAGAACTCTCTACTCTACCAATCATTGGACCCTCCGCCTCAAGGTCAGTGCAGAATATCAAATCAAGAGTATGTCCCCCTTCATACGTTGGGCCCACCACTACCTGGGACAGCCCCATGGTTGTCACAGCGACCATGAATTCCTGTTACGCCCCAAGCAATCTAGTCTCAGCATGGATACTGAAGTTCCCCCAAGACAATAAGCTTAGTAGACCTCAAAACCATGTCTGAGACCAGAGCGGCTAGAGCAGTCAGGGAAGCTGCCATGGAGGGGTGTGCTCGGTACATCAGAAGAATCCCAATCCTGTCCCTGGACGGACCCCCTGGTCTGTCTCCAGCCAAATGAAACACAAGATGGAGACCCTCTATCCCAGACTCAGTCTGCACTGAAAACCTCTGAGTGACCAAACCATTCCTATAAATAACAGCTACACCTAGCCTTTACTCCATCCTGATAATTTTGTGCTGTTCATATTTCCCAAACCTTTGCGGGTTGAGCTCCCAAACTTCACAGCATGGAACCCACGAGGATGATGAAGTGCTGTTCTTGGCTGATGGTGTTTGGTGAAGGCAATCAAGCAATATTAAAGATATTAATGAAACAAGAGATATTAACTAAACCGCCTTAACTCTGTCCTTTTACAAACATACTAGAAGTGCAGATTATATAACTAGTTTGACATTTAAAAATAGTTGTATTAATAAATTAATAGACTTTAAATTTCAATTTGGGCATTTGTATTCAAACCTTCATTATTCCATCATCCTTCATAAAAGGACAGAGTTAAGGTGGTGTATTAATTTTGATGGTGATGTGATGAGTTGGTGTCTTTCAATAACTAACATACAATATAGTAATTCTGATATTATGTTATGGAATTCTGAGAAGTAAGTCTCATTAATTTCCATGTTTTTTGCCATTTGGTTTTGTTATAATGTATGTTGTTAAATGTGTTTTGAAAGGCAATTGTAATTTTCAAGCTTTTTGGCATTTAAGTTTTGCTAAACTGTATTTTGTTAAATGTTTTTTGAAAGGTAAGTTTTGTTTAGAAATGGTACTGCATCTAATGGTTTTTTTAAACTGTAAGGTTTTGTGTTTTAGGATTGACTTTAGACTGGGACTCTAGATGGCTATGGTGGTTTGGGTGATTAGTGTGTCCCTGATGAGGTACTTTTTGCCTGGCTGAATGGTACTTTTTGCTTGCTTGATCTCTCTGCTGTTTTTGACACTTGCTCCTTCTTGACTCGCTCCTCCGCACCCTTGGTTTCCAGGACTTGGTCCTTGACTAGTTCTCTGCCTACCTCTCTAACCACTCTTTCAGTGTATCTCTTGCTGGTACTTCCTCCACATCACTTCACCTCTCAGTTGGAGTTCCCCAAGGCTCTGTCCTCGGTCTGCTTCTCTTCTCCCTCTACACCCTTGTCCTTGGACAAACTCATTGAACTGCATTGCTTCTGATATATTACTTCTATGCTGATGACATTCAACTTTCTCTCTCCACCCCCCCTTCCCTCTACCCAATCTCATATCACAAACGGTCTCTCTGACTTCTCTGCCTGGATGTTTCACCATCAACAGGGATGGCCTTACCACGGGGCAGATCGGGACAGCCACCCTGAGCCTCACTCCCTGGGGGGTCCTGTGGCATGCACAGCCAGTGCCTTCCTGCACCACTGATCCCTGCTGCTGAGGTTAAGGATTCAGTGGTTGGCCACCGAGGCTCCCCTCCTCTGACCTGCCCAGGCCCCCTTGGCAGCATGCATCGGGGGGAGGAACAAGGGAAGAGAGACTCCTGTCCCTCCCCTACCCCTCTCCCCTCTCGCTCATTCCCTTGATGCTGCTCTGTGCTGCCATCGCCACTGCTAAACTGTTTAAAGGCCCCTGCGCTTGCTGCCATGTTAAAAAATAAAAAGTAAATTTATTGTCATAACCAACTGGTTGTACAAACAAATAAATAAAAACAAAATTACACATCACACATACATAAAATGCATAATCATACATATATTGCCAAAGACCCCTTTCTCATCCTACTACTTGCCTTCCAAAGTCTTACATCTGCAGATTTCCAATGCATGGAACAAGTTAGCGACCTTCCTGGTAATGGAGGCCTGCATGTTGGCCAACAAATATGCAATCAAATATCTCTCCTTCCAATATTCCTTGCCAATTATTAAAGGCTTAAGAAATTTGCATCTGACTTCAAAAGATTGAGTACACCTAAACAGATAATGGGGTAAATCCTCAACCTCAGACATTCCACAAGAGCAAAGCCTCAGATCATTCAGCGTCTGAATATAATGTCCCTCCAGGACATTTGTAGGCATTAGCTGGAAGTGAGCCAGAGTTAAGGCTCTACATATAGTAAAATTGGTAATATTACAAAGATAAGGCTCAACAATGTAAGCCAATTTAAGCCTATGAAACCAGGGGACTGACTTTGCTCTTAATAACTCCCCCCATATCCTTTTGTTTAAAGACATAATTTAACCTCATTTTGAGCAACAATTTTACACAGTTTATAGGTACATTTGCAAGGTCATCAACTGAATAACCGTCAAAGTTCAGCCATTTTACAACTTTCTTATACCAGTTACTAACATAAGAATTGCCTGTTTTGTTCCAAAAAGCACAGTTTTGGGAGCCTCGAGTTGGGCATTTACTGTAGGCGCAGCCAATAGTAAATTAGTTGGAGCCCAATCTTCATTTCAAGGGGTAGAACACCTGTTTCTGCCCAAATTGCTCAAGCCAGAGTACCCCTTGACACCCCCAAAATTGCTCGCAAATACTTGTTTTGAATAGGTTCTGGCCCCATGGAATCAGATTACCCCCAGATCTCGGCTCTGTACAACATCTGTGGGCAAAGCTTTGCCTCCAATAATTTAATCGCAGGCCCCACCAATTTGCCACCACCAGATCTCCAAAATATTATTGTAGCACCAGCAGAACAGGGCATTTTCAGCTTGGTTGACTCCAGGTGCTTGGACCAGTCACCCATACAGTAAAAAAGCAACCCCAAATATTTATAGGAATCTTCCTGGTCAATAACTCGTGAGTCCAGGTGCCATACATACTTGTGAGGGCGTTTAGCAAAGACTACGACCTTCATCGTTTCATAATTTATGGTCAGATGATTAATATCACAAAGCACACCTAGAGCCTGGAGCAGGTGCCTCATCCCAACAGGGGTATGCGAAATACGAACCATGTCGTCCACATAAAGTAGGATCGACATGGACCTACCTTGAATTACAAAGGGGGGAAACTTGTCACCTTGAAGTTCTTTAACTACATATAAATAAAATATGTTAAATAAAAAAGGAGCCAGAACACAACCCTGCTTAACTCTCTTTGATGCCATAATAGATTCTGTCAAGTGACCCTTGGTAGCAAGCCTGATCCGAAGGCTCGTTTTGAAATAAAGGTGCCTGATTAAAAACAACAATCTTTTGCCAATAGAAGTATTCGCAAGTTTGCCCCACGGGCAAGTTACGGTCTATCAAATCAAAAGAGGACTTCCAAGTCCACAAAAGCTGCCACACATTTGCCTTTCCGCTTGTTGACATATTTGTCAATTAGCTAAGACAGTACAAAACAGTGGTCTACTGTGGAGGCTCCTTTGCGAAAACCTTCCTGCTCTTCTTGGAACAGCTTAGTTTCCTTTGCCCATAATTCGAGTTTGCCCAACAGAAACTTGGCATATAGCTTGGCTATGATGTTTATCAAGCTGACAGGACGGTAGTTGGCTGGGCTACCACTATCCCCTTTTTTATATATATAGGGATGTCAATACTAATATTCCATCCTGCGGGAATCACGCCACAGCTATTAATGGCGTCAAAGAGTCTGTATAGAATCAGAATCCGCCACTCTATGTTATCAACCAATAATTCCCCAGGGATCCCATATTCACCTGGGCCCTTCTTCCTAGGGATCTACTCAATCAGAGCCCTCATCTCAGCCTTGCTAACTGGGGGCCAACTAGCTTCACTTAAGTTATCGGAGAATAGAGAAATATAAGGGATTTTATTAAAAATCCCAGAAAAATGTTCCTGTCACAAAGTGGCTGATATATTTGGGACCAGAGAAGTAGAACCCAATCCTTTATTCACAATCCTCCAAAATTGAACATGGCCCTATACTGGGTCTTCATTTCTATATATTGTCTAAGGACCAAAGAGGATTTATTAACCTTAATTCACCTAACCCCTCTATTAACCTGCTTTTTTAGTTTGTGGCATTCTTCATTGAACCAGGGCACATGTAATGTTTGATTCCTACTTTGTCCAGCTTGAGTCAATATTCCTTCACTGACTGAGTCTATCATTTGGCCAAATAATACTGGAATCTCTGCCTGCTCCATATTGGCTGCCAAAAGGGCCCCTTTTAATTCACTTATAGCAGTACTCTCAAGAACGTTTTTGCTACAGCTTGTCACTTGTTCATTCCAGTGAGGAAGCATGGCCTCTTGTATTTCTAACCTGTTTAGCTCTAGATCCAATTCCTTAGACTTTACAGGTTCCAGCAGCAAAGTCATAACATTTATTTATTTATTTATTTATTTATTTATTTTATTACACTTATATGCCACCCCCTCATGCCGATGGCATCTCGGGGTGGCGTCCAATAAATTTAAAAACAATCTAAAACAACATAAAACCACATTAAAATCTAAAAAATTCCAAAATTATTTAACAAATTTAAAACACCCTCCATACAGCAATTTAACCCACCCTCCCCTCCACACTTTTATTGAAGAATAGAAGTGACAATCGGAAAATGATCACTAGTGCCTAATGATAAAACCATGAAGTCTAAAAAACAAATCAATAGACTACTTGGAACACAGATGTAGTCAATTACACTACAGCCTAATTTGCTAACAAAAGTTAGATTACCAGTCCTGTCAGATCCAAGTGGACCATTTAAGATCTTCATGTCACATCTATATAAAAATTGTAATAATTGCAGACCCACTGCCATGTTGCTATCAGTGTATGGGCATGCTGGGAAATGTAGCCCCAGCATGCCCAGACAGAAACATGGTGGCGTCCCCAGTGTGCAGTGTGCACACACGCAGTGGTGTGCGGCCTTCTTAAAAGCAGTAAGGCCTCTCAGTCTGGCCACAAGTGGGTGGGGCAACATTGCATACCCTGGTGGAGGCAGCAGTGGTGGCGATGAAGAAGTGATTCTTTCCTTGAGAGGTCAAGGGGGAGGGGACGGTGTGTGTGTGTGTGTGAGAGAGAGAGAGTGAGAGAGAGAGTGAGAGAGAGAGAATGAGTGAGTGGGGAGGGAGGAATGAGTGGATGTGTTTGCGTGTGAGAGAGAGAGAGAGAGAGAATGAGTGAATGTGTTTGCATGGTGTGTGTGTGTGAGAGAGAAAATGAGTGAGGGGGGAAGGAGGTGCGTGTGTATTTGTGGTGTGTGTGTAGCAGGGACCATTCCTTTAAGCTGCTGCCCCTTTAAGAAGGGGGCTGCATGGGTCAGCTGGAGGGCTGAGCACACCCAGGGGTGTGGCAGAGCCAACCCCATAGCTGGGGGAATCAGCCAGTGAGGAAACAGGCTGAGAGACCCTGTGACAGAGTGGGCAGGACACTGGCCCTTTAAGGCTGTCAGAAGAAGCCTTGCCGCGCCCGCTCTGTCTGTATATAAGGAGAGACAAGGCAGAGAGGAAGGCAATCTCTGTCTGGGAGCTGAAGGAACCATATTTCCCTGACAAGGTCTTCCTGCTCTATGCTTTCCAGGGTGCTGAAGAGGAGAACCAGGTACTGAGGAGAGGCTGTGCTCAGGAGGGAGTCTTGTGCTGGAGGAAGGCTTGTCCAGAGCTTGGGGCTTTGAGGCCTGACTGGCTGGACTTTGGGGTTGATGTTAGGTTGCTCCTGAGCCTGTGAAAGAGACTGACCTGGGCCTGCAGGGTGGAGGCGACTGAGCTGGCAGCCCCAGGGACTGTGGACAATAGGTCTAATAAAGAACAGTGTACTTGTTATCCTCTAAGCAATACTGTGTTGGGTCCTATAGGAGGCTGCTCCTCTTCAGGGAGAGATTCGACTGAGGCTTGGACTGAATAGGCGTGGCAGTGAGTGGGGTAGAGCTAATTCCCCTAAAGAGGCCCCAGCACCCCTGTGTGCCCCTGGGAAGACCACCCCCCGCTACTCTGTGTGTGTGTGTGTGTGTGTTTGTGAATGAATGAATGAGTATGGGGAAGGGAGTGAGTATGTATGTTATTGGATGTGTGTGAGAGAGAATGAGTGTGAGACAGAGAATGAGAGTGGTGTGTGTTGTGTGTGCATGCTGTGTGTGTGAAAGAATGAGAGAGTGGTATGCGAGTGTATGTGAGAGAGGGGTGGTGTGTGGTGTAATTGAGAGAGAATGAATGAGAGTCTAAGGGTGCATTCAGATGTGCGTTTAAATCACACAGCAGCAGCTGCGGCATTGTGCAATTTAAAGCAACACGCACTTCCGGGTTGGTGTGAATGCACCAATTCAGCGTAATGCGAAAGGTTGGAGTGCGGTTTTCAAAGCTACTCGGAGCAGCTTTGAAAACCGCACTCCAACAGTTCGCGTTACGCTGAAATGTGCGCACTCGGTGCATTCACACCAACCCGGAAGTGCACGTTGCTTTAAATCGCACGATGCCGCGGCGGTGGCTGTGCAATTTAAACGCACATCTGAATGCAGCCTAAGAGTGGAGTATGGGGTGAGAGTGGGGTTTGCTCCTTCACCTCTCCCCATGACTGCCCCCTCTCCCCTTGCCCCTCACAGCTCCTGGAAGCAACCCACCTGCTGTCCCCACCTGCCTAGCTGCCTAAGCCTGCCTCTGGGCCACAGTCCTCCCAGAAGACCCAGACCCAGCAGCATCTGAGGTAAGGGCCACTTGGCTAGGAAAATACCTTTTCCTCTCATCCCCCGATCTGAGCTCATTTGTGCTGGGGGAGGGCTTTGGGAGTGGATTGGGGTCATCTGGGGGAGGGTTTGGGAAGGGGTTGGGAGTGATGTAGCAGTGATGGGGTTGTTTGTGTCTGATCAGTTTTTCAGTGCTTCAGTGTTTTGAGATACAAGCCCAAATCCTGGAACTGAAAACGGCCCATGTTTATAAAATTTTGCTTATGGCAGTGTTTGACCCCTGGGCCTGAGGTTTGGTTTGGTTCCTCATACTTGCTTTCATGGGGGTGCTGTGGCTGTGTGTGGGTTGTCAGACCTATGTTTGAACTTCTGCGTTGGGGGCATAATGGGGATATGTTCAAGAAGGAGGGTCCAGATCATGGATCCATCCTCCCTATCCTTGGTTGCATGTCCTCATGTGTTAAATAAGTCATTGCCTTTTAACCATATCTATGTCCTGTGC
The DNA here is from genome assembly GCA_003113815.1 of Sphenodon punctatus. Classification (NCBI taxonomy): domain Eukaryota; kingdom Metazoa; phylum Chordata; class Lepidosauria; order Sphenodontia; family Sphenodontidae; genus Sphenodon; species Sphenodon punctatus. Next base: position 64,063 of record QEPC01015005.1, on the reverse strand, counting down.
TTCCTTTAATCTAAAAAGGATTTTAATGTTCTTTGGTGCACATTGTACTGATGGGTTAAGAATAACGTATATGACAATTCTCTGTAATTGGCAAAGAGAAGTGGGCAGGGCCATGGGGAAGTGGGCGGGGATGAGGGGCCCCCACATTTTGTCTTTGCCCTGGGCCCTGCAATTTCTAAGGCTGGCTGTGGCCATCAACTCAAACTTTAATATGGCCACAACTGAACTCCTTCTCACTGAAGCCTTCCTCTCCCTCTTCCATCTCAATTTCCATTGATAGGGTCACCATTCAGCCCATCCCTTGGGCACACAGCCTGGGCTTCATCTTTGACTCCTCCTTTTCCTTTAAACCTCAAATCGAATCTATTGCTAAATCTTGTCATCTCTCCCTGTGCAACATTGCTAAGATCCATCCTTTCCTCATGGTTTCCACTGCTAAAACCCTAGTCTAAGCTCTGGTTCTCTCTCACCTTGTCTACTGCAACCTCCTTCACACTGGTCTTCCCCACTCTCACCTTGCCTCCCTCTCGTCTATTCAAAACTCTGGGACTTTAATGCCTGTCTCAGGGAGACGGACCAGGACTTATTTTACTCAGGGGGACTAGGAGTGTTGGAGGATGAATTTTGCCCCCAGAGTTGCTCGAAGGACAGGGTGATCAATAGGAATGGTTTGCTCTTAGCAGAGATTATGGTGAAAGCAGATCTGGTGGTAGTGAATGGTAGGGACTTGTATGATTGCCCAGCCGAGTTTACCTTTATATCCTCGCAGGGGTGTAATGTTATCAATTTAATTATTATATCAGCCGCATTGTTTCCCCTAGTGGGGCAACTTGAGGTGGGTTACCACCCTGGGAGTGATCATCTTCCCATGGTAATGTGGCTCCTGAGAAAGGGGCCTTTTAAATCTGAGCGAGCTATCCCTCAAACTCTGCAGGTCCCCCAGATCTCCCTAAGAACCAAGTGGAGTCAGGCAACGGGAATTAAGGTCCGACATTTTATGACCTCAGTCGAGGGCACCAGCTCTAGCTATATGATGGATATAGCCCAGGATATTGAGGATCTTTTAGCAGGGTATCAAAGCATANACTGGCTGGACTTTGGGGTTGATGTTAGGTTGCTCCTGAGCCTGTGAAAGAGACTGACCTGGGCCTGCAGGGTGGAGGCGACTGAGCTGGCAGCCCCAGGGACTGTGGACAATAGGTCTAATAAAGAACAGTGTACTTGTTATCCTCTAAGCAATACTGTGTTGGGTCCTATAGGAGGCTGCTCCTCTTCAGGGAGAGATTCGACTGAGGCTTGGGCTGAATAGGCGTGGCAGTGAGTGGGGTAGAGCTAATTCCCCTAAAGAGGCCCCAGCACCCCTGTGTGCCCCTGGGAAGACCACCCCCCGCTACTCTGTGTGTGTGTGTGTGAATGAATGAGTATGGGGAAGGGAGTGAGTATGTATGTTATTGGATGTGTGTGAGAGAGAATGAGTGTGAGACAGAGAATGAGAGTGGTGTGTGTTGTGTGTGCATGCTGTGTGTGTGAAAGAATGAGAGAGTGGTATGCGAGTGTATGTGAGAGAGGGGTGGTGTGTGGTGTAATTGAGAGAGAATGAATGAGAGTCTAAGGGTGCATTCAGATATGCGTTTAAATCACACAGCAGCAGCGGCGGCATTGTGCAATTTAAAGCAACACGCACTGCCGGGTTGGTGTGAATGCACCAATTCAGCGTAATGCGAAAGGTTGGAGTGCGGTTTTCAAAGCTACTCGGAGCAGCTTTGAAAACCGCACTCCAACAGTTCGCGTTACGCTGAAATGTGCGCACTCGGTGCATTCACACCAACCCGGAAGTGCGCGTTGCTTTAAATCGCACGATGCCGCAGCGGCGGCTGTGCAATTTAAACGCACATCTGAATGCAGCCTAAGAGTGGAGTATGGGGTGAGAGTGGGGTTTGCTCCTTCATCTCTCCCCATGACTGCCCCCTCTCCCCTTGCCCCTCACAGCTCCTGGAAGCAACCCACCTGCTGTCCCCACCTGCCTAGCTGCCTAAGCCTGCCTCTGGGCCACAGTCCTCCCAGAAGACCCAGACCCAGCAGCATCTGAGGTAAGGGCCACTTGGCTAGGAAAATACCTTTTCCTCTCATCCCCCGATCTGAGCTCATTTGTGCTGGGGGAGGGCTTTGGGAGTGGATTGGGGTCATCTGGGGGAGGGTTTGGGAAGGGGTTGGGAGTGATGTAGCAGTGATGGGGTTGTTTGTGTCTGATCAGTTTTTCAGTGCTTCAGTGTTTTGAGATACAAGCCCAAATCCTGGAACTGAAAACGGCCCATGTTTATAAAATTTTGCTTATGGCAGTGTTTGACCCCTGGGCCTGAGGTTTGGTTTGGTTCCTCATACTTGCTTTCATGGGGGTGCTGTGGCTGTGTGTGGGTTGTCAGACCTATGTTTGAACTTCTGCGTTGGGGGCATAATGGGGATATGTTCAAGAAGGAGGGTCCAGATCATGGATCCATCCTCCCTATCCTTGGTTGCATGTCCTCATGTGTTAAATAAGTCATTGCCTTTTAACCATATCTATGTCCTGTGCTTCCTTTAATCTAAAAAGGATTTTAATGTTCTTTGGTGCACATTGTACTGATGGGTTAAGAATAACGTATATGACAATTCTCTGTAATTGGCAAAGAGAAGTGGGCAGGGCCATGGGGAAGTGGGCGGGGATGAGGGGCCCCCACATTTTGTCTTTGCCCTGGGCCCTGCAATTTCTAAGGCTGGCTGTGGCCATCAACTCAAACTTTAATATGGCCACAACTGAACTCCTTCTCACTGAAGCCTTCCTCTCCCTCTTCCATCTCAATTTCCATTGATAGGGTCACCATTCAGCCCATCCCTTGGGCACACAGCCTGGGCTTCATCTTTGACTCCTCCTTTTCCTTTAAAC
>QEPC01015005.1:42815-52870 GCA_003113815.1 Sphenodon punctatus | reverse complement strand
TCTATCTTTTACAACAAAAAGCCAGGCTGGGCAGGGTGGGTGGGGGGTGTCCCCCCTTCCACCCGCGCAGCCTGGACTCGGGGAGGTTTTTTTTGTTTTAAACAGTTTGGCTGGGGCTTTAATTTTTTTTACATTGCAGCCATTTTTAAATGGCTGCAATGCAAAAAAACCGGTACACTGAAATCCGGTACCGGGGGGCCGGATTACCGGGCCGAATCCGATAATGCCGGTACGCCCGATACCGGCATTATCGGATACCGGTAGATCCGGTATTCCCATCCCTACTAGATAATGTTAATCCTTGATAGTCCGTGTAAATACAGCCTTGTTGTTAATCAGGAATTTGAGTCTCCAGGATGAATTTCAATCTCATGGTGCTTTTCGTCCATGCTCAGCACACTGATTTCTGGGATTGAAGAAAATCTGATTTTCTTCATTTTTCTGATTTCTGAGTTGAAGAAAATGAAAACTCATCCTTTTGTTCTGCGGGTATTTAAACTTGGGGTTCTGCAATGCACTGCAGAACGATGATGGAGGTAATACAGTTGCTCCACAGTCATGTGCCCCTAATACCATAGAGCAGGAAATGCCCAGAGAGGATGTCAGGTCTTTATGCTGGACTCTGTGGTTTAATCAAGGATTAGTTGACTAATCCTTGATAGTTGTTCACACAGACACTATCAAGGATTAGTTTGATTGACATCCAGTTATAAACCTTAGCAATTAAGGGCTTAATACCCAATTTTTCCCTAATCCTTGATGATAATCTTGGATTTTTTTGAGGCACTCAGATGGACAGCTAACATAGGAATTAAGGCTTTAATTCTTATTTAAATGTCCGTGTGAAAATGCCCAAAGTCTCTCATGGTGAAAACTATCATTGTGGCTTTAAGAAGATGAGGTCTGATGGGATATCTGATAAAAGTATAAAGCCACCTGTACCAGGAAAAGTTCCTAAGGGAGTGTGTTGCTGATCACTGTAGACCAAATTTGAGCAGGCTTGGGCTCAGACAAACCTCCAAAGGAAGGGAGTTGCATAGTTGTGGGGCAGCCACTGCAAAATACCTCTCTGTGTGGCCTTATTGTACGAACTTGATGGGAAGGTAATACCTGTAAGAGGGTGCTCCTGACTGACCTCAGAGGTCACGATGGGACACGAGGGGAGGGCAGCCTTTCAGATGCTTTGCGCCCAGGCCCTTCAGAGCTTTATAGGTCAAAATCAGCACTTTGAATTGTGCCCGGAAAGCTATTGGCAGCCAGTGCAGACTCTGGAGCACCAGTGAAATGTGGTCCTGGTGACCCACCCTGATAGAAAGCGGGCTGTTGTGTTCTGCACCAGCTGCAGCTTTTGAACAGTTCTCAAGGGCAGCCTCATGTAGAGCACAATGTAGTAGACTAGCCTTGAGGTTCTGAAAGCATGGATGATAGTGGCCAGGTGTGGGTCGGACAAAAAAGATTGCAGCCTTTTCACCAGATGTAATTGGTGAAAAGCGCTCCTGGCCACTGCTGCAACCTTAACCATCCATGTGCAGCAATGGACCCAAGAGCATCCCAAGGCTGGGAACCCAAGTGATAAAAAAAGGTCAGACCCCATCAATGACAGGTGTCCCAATGTCCCCCACAGCTCACAAGACTGGCCAACCATAATCACTTCGATCTTGTCTGGATTCAGCGTCATTTGGTTAACCCACTTCCAGTCTTCCATGGCAGCCAGACATTGGATAAACACCAAGACTGCAGGTTGAATGAAGATGACAGATAGTTGAGTGTCATCAGCATACTGATGGCACTTCGGTCCAAACAACCTCACTCAGAAACCTCTGATACACACTGAACAGGAGGAGAGACAAGATGGAACCCTGCCAGACTGCAAAGGGGAACTCCTGAGGGGGACAATGAACCACCACTTGTCACCACCCTCTGGAATCTCCATGACAGGAATGGGTGGAACCACTCGGAAGCAACCCTGCGAACCCCAGCTAAGTCATGCAACCATGGGACCCATGTTCACTGTATTTTCCCCATTGTAATAGGGAAAATGCAGTGAACACAGGTTCCTGACAATATCTCATGTTCAACTGTAGCAAAGACTACCAAAAGGCCTAACAAAATCAACCGGGTACAATTTCCTCTGTTGATTTCCAAGCAGAGATGGTCAACCAAGGCCATAAGCATGGTCTCAGTACTATGCCCAGGATGAAATCCTGACAGACATGGGTCCCGGAATCTGATAAGCCTCGGCATATGGTTGTTATGGATTTGCTGATTGCAGATAAAATGGGCGGTATCCTACACTGCTTCTTTTTTGCCCAATATTCAGATCCCTGTTTTTTTTTCTTTTAGTGTTCCTAAGGAATCACATGCTTTCTGTTTTTCAACTCCTTGGCCTTTCTTGATTCCAGAGAAGTTAATTCACTTTAGGTTTCCCTTCACCTACCAAAAAAAATTAAATACAAATGATTATGGGGAATTCTGTGTGTCAACCTCCAAATCCGTACCAGTTCAAGAACAGTTTCAAAGATCACAAGGATGGCTATAGCTGTGGCCCTCTCCTTGAGTCCAGTTTGAACCTAAAGCACCTTTTATATCAGTAGAGTCATGGTGTTATAACATCCTTATATGAAAAACTACCCAGGCTCTCTATACCCAGACCAGAATAGATCTGTAATTACAGCATTTGAGCCTTAATTGGTTGATATGCAGTGCACTGTTCTTGGGTTTTCATGCTTAATGAGCTGTTTTCTTTCATCTTCATTCATTCATTAAAATTCCAGAAGAAGATCCAAGAGCAGGAAGCTCTCATGTGTCTAGCTCTGAAGGGTTCAGTCCAAGCTATCAGCCAGGCTTAACACCTGGAAATTCAGCACTGATGTCACTGCACTGGTGTTCACACTGCTGCCCATTGCTAAAACCCAGCAAAGGCATCCACTGGAGCAAACGGGATGAACAGCTGGACCATCATTAAAATCAGACATGACACTAATCAAACTCAACAGGAGCCCATCTTATACCAGAGTTGGACAAACTGTGGCTCGGGAGCCACATGCAGCTCTTGGACAATTAATAATAAAATAATAATAATTTTATTTTTAGAACACCCCACCACTAAATAGTGCTCAGAGGGCTTTACAAAATAAAAATACAATATATAAAACCATTTAAATATAAATCTATGTAAAGACAATTAAAAAGGAGAAGGAAACGGGGAGGATAACAGACATTAAGGGGAACCAGTGGTGGATTCTACAAGCACCAGGGGAATAAATAAGTCTCTAGGTGCTTTTTATTTTATTTTTTTATTAAAACATTTTTACCCCACCCCTCCTGCTCCAGGCAGCTTGGGGCGACTTACAACACAGTAAACAAATATAAAAAACTAAAAGTAACACAATTAAAACACATTAAAAAAGAAAGCACTGAACAACAAACATTCCCCTCTTTCCTAAACCATTCCCCTCCCCCGCCCTACACCCCATCTCCTTCACCAAAACCCAGGTAAAACAGCCAGGTTTTACACATACGACGAAAGGAGGGGAGATCTGGGACCACCCAGGCCTCCATTGGGAGGTCATCGAGCGGGCAGTTGTTAAGATCAGAGGGTAACTCCCCAAGAGGTTTCCATAAACCTCTCGGGTTCCATTAGACTCCGGGGGCGAACCATCCAAATCGGTTCTACGCCCCCCCGGGGACAGACATGTACCAGGAGACATGCTCGCAGGAGGTAACGGTCCATCCATGACAAGGGTTCTACTAACACCTCCCCCATCAACGGATCCCCCACCTCAAGGCTGGTGCAAAAATTAGGTCCAGGGTATGCCCCCCTGTAACAGGGGGTGTCCCAGGGCCACACGGGGCGCTGGGGTCACATTCTGGGAAATTAGCTCACCTCCCTGCTGTGCCGTCTCGAGCCTTGGCTGAATCCCCCTCTTTATGGAAGGGTGTACCCTCTCAGGACACACCACAGTCCAGAGGTTATTAAGTCCACAGTCCTTTATTGCACACAACTGGGTCCCTCCGGCGGTGCTGCGGAGCGCTTCAGGCCTCTACTAGGCCTTCCAGGTCAGGTGACCAGATCAGGGGACCTGGACGGTCTAGTAGAAGCCTGAAGTTCTCCGCTGCTGCCGCAGGACCAAGGGCCAGAGCCCTGGCACCACCAGGTAAGTCGAGCTCTGGCCCTAGGTCCAGAGATGGCCACGGGAGTGGTCGCGGGTCCGGCAGGGGTGGCACTCCAGAGCACTTCAGGCCACTACTAGGCCTTCTGGTTTGACAAGGAAGGCCTAGTAGCGGCCTGAAGCACTCCGGAGTGCCACTGCCACCACTGGACCCGCCGCCGGATCCAGGGCCAGAGCCCTAGCACCACCAGGTAGGGCTGTGGGCGATCCTGGGGGGGGGGGGGGGAGTTTTTTAAAAAAAATCCCAGGCTCGGCAGGGGGGGAGGTGCTCCCCGATGCCCATCCACCCGCGCAGCCTGGAGGGGGGAGGGAAAACCGGGTCCCCCCCCACCCGAACAGGTTCGGCCCCCCTGAACCAGTTCGATCCAAACGAACCAAATCGAACGGTTTTGGGTTCGGCCAAACACCGAACTGCTCGGTGTTCGCACACCCTTATTTGGTATGCAGCTCTTGGGTTTGGGAACTCTGGCTACCCCTGGTTTATGCTTTAATACATAGGAAGTTCATGTAACAAACCAAAATGCTAAATTGGTTTTAACCTCCTGAACCACATTCAGAATGATACAGTTCCTATGTGTGATTGTAAACCAGCGTCAGAGCCCTTGATGCTGTCTCTTCATATTGGGAGAGCCTGTTCAAAACTGGGACTGGCCTAGTCAAACTGGGAACTCATGAAATACAGAGAGCGTAGTTAATACTCATGGTATAATAAAACACAAATGGATCCCTATGTAAATTCCCCTCCAGGATTACTTCCCTTTTACACAGTGCACAGATTTGCTAAAACTAGAAGAGGGAAAGACTCTTAAGAAAATGGGCAGATGCCAGGAAAGTTGATTGTAACAAGTGTTTTAAATTCAAATTTATAAAACTCCCAGAATGATTCATTCCAGTTCATTTTGAGTGCTGCTTTTAACTACTAGAACTTAAAAAAACAAATAATCAAAATTAATCCTGGGAAGTACTGGAATGCCACGTGAGTCTGAGCACTGATCGTAACTAACAGTTCAATAAAAATCTGAGGAAAGCAGGGGACTATTTATTTATTTATATATAAAATAATTTAATACCCTGCCCCTCCTGCTCCAAGCAGCTTTGTGTGGCTTACAATTTTAAAACATATAAAAGCAGTAAAATCATAAAGTACAATAAAAAGGGAGGCACCAAACCACCCCCTCCCCCATCCCACCCTACACTCCATCTCCCTCGCCAAAAACTAGGTGGAACAGCCAGGTTTTACAGATACGATGGAAGGAGGGGAGATCTGAGGCCACCCAGGCCTCCACCGGGAGGAAGTTCCACAGCCTAGGTGCGTCCACCGAGAACACCCTCTCCATAGTGGTCCCCCAGGCCACATGGGGAACCTCGAGGAAAGGCGCCCCCAACAGACCACAGAGGCTGCTCTAGAGCACAGAGAGTGAGGTGGTCTCACAGGTAAGTTGGGCCAAGGCCATATAGGGCTTTATAGGTCAAAACCAATACCTTGCATCGGGCACAGAAGACTATAGACAGCCAGTGCAGAGCCCAGAGCACTGGTGTAATGTGCTCACAGCAACCTGTCCCCATAAGGAGATGAGCCACAGCATTCTGCACTAGCTGCAGTCTCCAGATAGTCACCATAGGTAGCCCCACATAGAGTGCATTGGAATAGTCCACTCTCAAGGTAATGAAAGCATGGATGATGGTGACCAGGTCACTATCTGAAACGTATGGCTGAAGCCGTTGCATCAGATGAAATTGGCAAAACACACTCCTCTCCACAGCCCTCACCTGGAGATCCAGGCAGAGCAGTGGATCAAGGAGCACGCCCTGACTACAGACCTGGGATATCAGTGTGGGGAGGACCCCATCAATGATGGGAGTTGCCACATCCACTGCCCTTCCCACCACCATCATCTCCATCTTGTCGGGATTCAGCTTTAATCGGCTAGCCCACATCCAATCCCCAACAGCTGCCAGACATTGGTTAAGCACCAAGACTGCCAGGCCTGGGTCAGATGAAAACAAGACGTAGTGTTGGGTGTCATCAGCATATTGATGACACCGCACCCCATACCATCTCATGACCTCACCGAGTGGCTGCATATACCCATTGAACAAGAGCGGGGACAGAATAGAACCTTGCAGGACACCACAGGTGAGGTCCCATGGAGATGAAGAACAATCCCCAAGTACCAGACGCTGAGTTCTCCCAGCCAGAAAGGAGCGTAACCAGTCAAGGACAATCCTGCCTACTCCAGTTCGATCCCGCGAACAAGTCACTAACATCTCCTGGTCAATGGTATCAAAAGCAGCCAACAGATCTAACGAAATTAATAGGGTTGAACGACGCTGATCTAATTCACGGCAAAGATCATTGACCAAGGCCACAAAAGCAGTCTGGATGAAAACCTGACTGAAGGGAATCCAGATAATCAGTGCGGTCTAGATGCCCCTGCAGCTCCCCCGTTCAATAACCTTACCTAAAAAGGGAAGGTTAGAGACCAGCCGATAACTGGCGAGGGAATCAATGTCAAGTGATGTTGTTTTGAGCAGAGGCCGCACCACCACCACTTCGAGGCAGCCCGGTACTCTGCCTTCCTGAAGGGAGGCTTGATCACCCCCACCAGCAATGGCTCCACCATCTCCCGGCTGACCTTAACCAGCCAGGACGAGCACGAGTCAAGTTCACAACTGGTGACCCTAACAGCCCCAAGAACATCCCCTGCCTCGGCGGACAACACCAAGTGAAATTGATCCCATGAAACTGGACAAGGCAGGGCTTCCACAACTTCTGGTTCACCCACTGCAATAAGTGCAGTGTTGAAGTTGTGGTGAATCCGAGTTATTTTCTCTGCAAAATAGTCACCAAACATGTCACAGTGGGCATTAGATACCTCCGATTCCAAGTGGAGGGAGGACCGACCAACCCCCTCACCACCTAGAAAAGCTCCACTGGACGAGATATACAGACAGCAAAAACCTCCTTTTTTGCTGCCCTTACAGCTACAGCATAGGCATGCAAACTGGCTCTATATAGCAATCTGTCAGCTTCAGCACGCGAATAACGCCACCATTGCTCCAACCATGCCCTTCCTGCTTCAGCAACCTCAAGCCCTCTGTAAACCACAGAGGCCTGAGGAACTGTCACCAAGGGGGCAGACACCTTGGAGCTATGTGGTCAATGGCCTCCAACAGCCAGGTATTCCATAAAGCCACAAGGCCATCGAGTGGGCAGTCAGCAAGATTAGAGGGTAACTCCCCAAGAGCTTTCCAGAACTGCTCTGGTTCCATTAGTCTCCGGGGGGGGAACCATCCGAAGTGATTCTATACCCCCCCCCCCGGGGGCAGACATGCGCCAGGAGACATGCTCGCAGGAGTTAATGGTCCGTCCATGACAAGGGTTCTACTGACACCTCTGCCATCAACAAATCGCCCGCCTCAAGGCCGGTGCAAAAAATCAGGTCCAGGGTATGCCCCCCATCATGCATTGGGCCATTGACAATTTGGGACAGGCCCATGGAGGCCATGAACTCGCGCTCCACACCACCGAGACTGGCATCAGCATGTATGTTGAAGTCCCCCAAGACTAGTGTCTTCGGGGAGCGCATTTTGTGTTTTAAAAAAAGTTAAAGGGAACCTGATGCTGTATTTGAGTGTACATAATTATTAAAGCAGCCTGTTTGTTTGTCTGGTAGCAACTGAGGTTTCCACAAAGCGCTTTCAGCATTTAAAGGTGACAGTCAAAGGAAGAAAAAAAAATAATGTACTGCGGTCTTGGCTGCTCATATATCAACAGTGAGGACATAGGTATCTGTTTAGCAGGAGCATCTTGGGTTCCATCTTCAGAAGCTTTTAAATAGGTGTGAATCAGCAGCACTTGCTGCCTTTGAACATGTTTTTGTTTGTACAGTGCAGATTCCCATCTGGCTTTGAATGTAGCTTTCTCTCTTCCTTTTTGATATTTCATTTCCCTTTCATCCAGAACTGTCTACCCTACTCTTCAATTGCTTCACTCGTCTCTAGTGTTAGTGCTTTTTTATTCCTTACTTTGCTCTCTGCTCCTTGACTTCATTCCCTCCTTTCCTCTAAATCCAAGGTTTCCTCAGTCTTTGCTCTTATGTAGAGACCAAATTTCTTCTTCCCCATTTTTGGTAATTTGGAAATGCTTTCCTCTAGGCTTTTCCTGCAGTGTGCACAATGGGCTCAGTAGCCATGACTCTTATGAGGTCATCAATCCCACAGGGATAAGTTGGATTTTTGCATGTACAAGAACTGTAGAATCAAACCCAAGATGTGTAAAAGTCTGATTATTTTGAAATACAGCATTGGCTTCAATCAGCTAAAGTCTGGATGGTAACTAAGGGTGAAAGCAGGTGCAACAAGGTTCTGCTATTGCCCACCTGGGCCAGAGACTCCCTGGCACATCTGTTTCTGGGTTGTCAGACGTGGTCCTGCTGCTGTCCTGGCCTGGGTAGGCAGCTAGCCCAGATGTGGTCCCATGAATAATTCTGGGCCCACAGCCCAGGCCAAAAGGACCAACACAGGCCATAGTGGGCCTGCATGTCTGTTAGATGACCGATCCCCCAGTAGGGATTGGGGGTCGTGACTGACCGTTATGGTTGCCCATCATGACGGGGGGCAGGGCATTGGGGTCATTCCCCCCTGCCAGAGGGCTCACCGGCCAGCCTGGTTGAGCGTGTGTTGGTTCAGTGCCCTAACCTGACCCACTCCCTGGGCTCTGTAACCGGTGTGCCAGGCGCACGTTTTACCCCAAAAGAGTGGCATTATTGTTTAAATTGTCAGTTTATTATCCCTGCAAAGTAAATTAGGGTTGCTAGATCAAAATGTAAAAGTTCAGAGACAGAGCTAAGGGACACTGAAATAAGAGACATCCATGTTGATGAGCCAGCTATCCATTCTCCATGTTCCATGGAGCTGTGGTGTTTGGAATAAATGATGCTCTTTATATAAATAAGGGATGTCCTTTATGTTCCATAGAGCTTCAGGGTTCTGAAATAAGGGTTGGTTCCTTAAAATAAGGGGCAGCCTGTAAAATTAGGGACACATGGCTACTACCCTCCATCAAACACTCAAGGCAGCCTACCCAAAACATGGCCTTACATACACTCAACTGTTTCATAAATGCATTCAGTTTATACTTCAAAACCTGATGGGGATCCACATACACAAACTGGGTTTTTGCACAATGTCCTGATTAAACTTTGTGGGTAAAGTTAAGGGGGCTGACTGAAAATTCCACCTAACCCTAACTGTCAAAGAAAACTCAGCTCTGCCTCAAATAAAAATATTTTATTTATCCAGTATGATTTATTTAGACTAGATTTATTTCATCAGCTCTGCTTCATTTATTTTATTTATTTGGTTAGATTTTTATCCTGCCTTACACCACAGGCATAGGCTGGTTGACCACTTCATAAAAAACATACAAATAAAATGCAGAAAATAAACCCCATACAATCACATATCCAACTAACCCTGCCTGTTGAACACCTGGCTAAATGAATAGGTCTTGCATTCCCTCTGGAAGATGCTCAGGTTAGGGCTTTGTTGAGCCTCCAAGGAAGGAAGTTCCAGATCTGTGAAGGAGCCACCAAAAACACCCCTCTGCACGCTGGTGTCATGTGGAGCTGGTGAATTGATATAATATGGAACTTGCATGAGAGTGCTCTTGACTGACCTTAGATGGGGAAGAAGGGGGAAGCAGTTCATTAAATATGTAGGTCCCAGACCTCTTAGTGTTGTATAGATCAGTATCACCTGTATGCGCTCTCCTCCTCCATCCAGTCTTGTATTGCTGACCGTCTCTCTGGCATCTCTGCTTGCATGTCTCACTGCCAACTCAAATTTAATATGGCCAAGACCAAACTCCTCATCTCCCGC
>QEPC01015005.1:18895-38391 GCA_003113815.1 Sphenodon punctatus | reverse complement strand
TTAGTGATTTAGTTTTAGTGTTTGTAGGAGTAGGCCTGTGTACTTATTAGATAATCCATTTAGTTCATAGCTTTTAGAATAGTTAATAGCAGTTAGATTTAGTGTAGATAGATATATATAATATTAGATTAAAAAATGAATTAAAAAACCCCATATAAAAACAAAAAAACAAATAAAAAACAAAAGAAAACCATATCAAATCCAATAAAAAACAAAAAAACCATATAAACAAAAAACCCAACCATAACAACATTTGCCGAACGGCCAAACCGAATGGCCGAACCGAACGGCCGAACCTGAACCCGGCGAACTAACTGAACTGCCGAACCGAATGCAGCAAACTAGGCACCTGCCTGGAAGAATAGCCCAAAGGCACTCAGGCAAACTGTGTAGGGTATTAGGCTCATGTTAGCTACTGGCTAGTAAGTGAGTGTGGTGTTAGGTTACAGTATTCAAACCACAAAACCAGATAGTCTCATCCATTTAAATTCAAGGAAGCTCTATGCCAGGGGCAGACAACCTTTGGCCCACAGTTGGTTTATAATTGGCCCTTTTTCAGTTCCTGTATGGGGGCCCATTGATCCAGTTCCTACCCTCAAGTACAGAAAAAGCAAGCTCCAGGCAAGGCAGCAGAGAGGAGGGCATGCAACTGAAGATCAGGGATATGGATCCACAGGGAATCTTTCCCCTCCTCAGGTCACTTTGAAAATTAGTACAAGCCCCAAGGGTTGCATAGAAGTTGGGGGACGGGGATGCCAAACAAAGGGTGCATCTGTAACATGGATTTGTGCCATGGACCTGTCCCCTATTCTTGTGTGCATGCCCTCAACTCTGTTGCGTTAGCCTGAGTGCAATCTTTTAATGCTTGGGGGTAGGAACTGTATCCAAGGGCTAGATCCCAGAACTGGAAAGGGGTCAAATAAAAACTAGCCGCAGGATGTATTTGGCCCCTGGGTTTGAGGTTTCCCACTCCTGGCATAGATCCATGATATGGGTTGTCCCCTTCCCCTAGCTGGAGCACACCTAACTCCCAACTCCTATCTGGTCTATGGAGATTGAACTGATTTTCAGTGTGACCCATGGAAGAGAGAAGGTTTCATGCCCCTGCTCAAGGCTCACTCTTTGTGGAGGTGGGTATAGAAGTCTTAGGAGGAGAAAGTGTATCAACACAAGCTTTGATCCTATCTCCACGTTGAAGTCAATGACAAAATCTAACTCGGTTCACTGGGAGCACGACTGGCTCCCACCACCAGTTCTTTAAGATTTCAGAAGACAGTTAAATATTTGTTTTTCATTCACATTAAGATCACACCCACCCACCCCTTATTAACAAGAAATAGACCTGACATGGAGAGTTTCCAACCTAGTAGTTCTTTCTCGTCATGGCACAGTTTCTTGGTCCTCATAATTATTTCCACATGGGATGTGTTTGTTGGCAGTTAAATGGTTCAGCAGCTCTGAGATATTAGTCCCCCGTGGATGAAGCATGCTGTCTGCCAGATTGTCTCCTGCCAGCAGTCCCAGTGGCCTAGGAAATTTTGTTGAGGCTAATATTGATGTTTGTGTAGCAGAGGCAGCAGCTGGCAGAGAAACCCTGCTGGGGCTCTGAACTCCTCTCCTCACTTTGAAAACTAACAATATTCAACAGCCCCACATCTGTCAGCTCAGAGCCAGCAGAGGGGAATAATAGTTTCTTTAAATACATTTGCAGGCAGACAGCTAGTAGGCCTTCATTAAACAGCCCTGAAAGATCAGCAAGACTCATGGGACAGGCTTGCACAGTCTCACACCTGAAGGACGGTGGCTGTGCAATACTTGTATGCTGCTGCTCACCACGAAAGAGAATCCTTCTGCAAAGGCTTGTAACAGAAGGAGGTGAGGCAACAACAGTGGAATAAGGCTGAAACCTGGAAACACAGAATTTTGAGGCTAGTGTATTGACCACTTGGCAACCCAAGTCCTGGTACCTGGTCCTCTCCCTGAGTGGTCTAGGCTTTTCTAGGTGATCTGGTTGTGATTCCTAGACTCCTCCTCTCTGAATTCTCATTGGATGCCCATTTTATTTTATTTATTTATTTTTATTTTACTATTTTTCTACCCCGCCCCCTCCTGCTCATAGAGCAGCTCAGAGTGGCTTACAAAATGCATAAATAAAAACAAAAAAAACCACACACATAAAATATCATTAAAAACATGAAAATGCTAAAAATAAACTAAAAGGGAAGAACTCCCCCTCCCCAGCCCACCCTCCCCATCTCCCTCTCCAAAGGCCTGGTGGAAGAGCCAGGTCTTACACTGTCTTTGGAAAGAGGGGAGGTCTGGGGCCAGGCGGACCTCCATCAGGAGGGAGTTCCACAGTCTGGGAGCAGCCACCAAGAATGCCCTCCTCATCGTCACCACCCAGGCAACCCAGGGGACTTGGAGTCGGGCACCCCCAGCCGACCGCAGGGGCCGCAATGCAATCCAGGGCCTGATGGCCCATTACTATATAAAGCTCCAAAAAGAAACAGAAAGTTGTCTGTGAAATGTGATGCCCACTTGACTTGTCAGCTAGGCCCAGACCCGTGCATGCACCTGATCATGCATTGGTACTTGCCTCCCAGTCCTTATCACCTGATCCTGTCTTGTTCTTGTCCTCCTGATAAACAGCTCCAACTACACAGATCCTGATGTGGCACATGTCCTCCTTGACCTCAACTCTGCTCTGGTCCTCTGGCTTGGCTCGGGCTACCTGTAGCCTGAATTGCACGTGTTCCTGATGTTGGTACCAGCTGAGCTGAATCTCTAAATCTTCTCAACCAATATTAATCACTGTGGCTGAAATGCTCAGACTTAAATACCCAAATACAGGCATCTAGATCCACACTTAGGAACCTAGTAAGTGACTTGAATATTCAGAGATAGTGAGCCTCCGAAGTCAGATGCACATTCTATTCTGTAAGAGCTGTGGTTGCTCAGTACCTTTGAAAATCAGGGCTCCTTTAAGTGCCTAATTCAGACAACTCTCTCTGGAAGTTCTTGGATGTGGCATCTTGGTGCTTTCTACACTGATAGCAGCAGACTCTGTTACCTCAGGCATTACAGCCAAACAATTTTCCTGGCACATAGTCTGGAATGCTTGATTACTGCTGTCTAAGTTCTCTTTAACCTTGGGACATCTCAAGGACATCTAAGACAAAAAAGAATCTGAAGATACCAGACCTTGAGAGTCACTAGTAATACAGCATCTTGCATAGTAAAAAATCTCTAAACCTTGAGGGATTGTCAAAGAAAATTCTGTGTGTTTTATAAGACAGCACTGAAAAGCACAGAAATATTTTACCTTCACTTTGCATAGTTTTATTCAAAGAAGAGTCCAGTGGTGCAACATAGCACACCACCACCATATGTTCCTGTTAGAAGGCCTCTCGTATCCTAGCCCTTGATCGTTGTGTAGAATTCCCATGAGCAACAATGGAATCTGCATGCAGAGGAGGGGGAAAATCCAGTAATGAGGATCTGAGAAATGCATGTGCTCAAATTGCGACAGAGATGCATTCTCAGCAAGTGGACTGGAAGGGGAATTTAGGATCACATGTGGGTCTGCACTGTGGTAATAGATCAACTTCCAATAATAGGTTGCACACTGATGTCCCAGTTGTGTCACACTCTCCTACAGAAGAGCTGTATCTGCTCCAAAGAGATCATTAATTGATCACAATCAACAGATTGTGGCAGACCATTATAAGATGGATAAAATATCATGTGTGTACCACATGGGCACACCCAAGAGACATTCCATATGAGACATTCCCCTGACTCCATCCATGACTACTCCTTCTCATGTAGCATGGCTCTGCCAGAAGCTGTATGGCCACTGCCTGGATCTTCCTGTGGCTCTTCTTTAGTAGATGCAGAGTGAGCAGAACCACGGGCTATATTATTTACTGCATGAAAATCCAGGTAAAAGGTGGGATAGTTCAGAGAACCTCATCCCTACCCCAGGCCTACTCAGGAAGTTCCCTACATTCAAATCCTCTGCAGAAGAAAGTAGTGCAGTCAGGATAAAGGAGGAAGGGCAAAACGGAAGAGGATAGTCTTCTCCTTCCCTGCGGAAATCCCCAACTGGAAGGTTCTTTTGTATGTAGCTTAGCGGAGGACAATCCAGGATTCAAGATGGTAGCTCCAACCCTCTCTATTATGCCTGTTGAGAAACCTGGTGCCCTGGTACATCCCAGTATCAGCCCTGTCCCCCATCACACATCATCACCACCTGCTAGCTGACCAAGCCAATTTCTGGAGAGATCAGCACTTTACGCACCTGGATGCTAGCTGCAGTCCTCTCCCAATCTCTTGGTATGTGCCAGGTTTTACTTCAGAAAAGAAATTCTTCTTCCACATCTTGGTGGTGGGGGAGGAGGAGGAGGACTGGTGTCCATTTCAAATTCCTCTTTGGATGACACTTCTGTAGAAAGCTCATCTAAAAGAAACAATGTTAGGGAAAGCTGTGCTGCATTTACATTTTATGTATTTGTTTATTTATTCATTTTTATACCACCCTCTCCTGCAAAATGGAAGCTTGGGACGGTGAACACAACACAGTAAAAAAATAAAATACAATATATAAAATTATATAATAAAAATTAACAACCACAAAAGGCCTAAACAAATCCTAAAACCCTCCTAACTTAAACCCACCCACCCCATCCTCCTCACCAAATGCCTGGCAGCACAGCCAGGTCTTACAATGTCTATGGAAGGAGGGGAAATCTGGAGAGAGGCGACTCTCTAACGGAAGGGAGTTCCATAGCCTTGGCAATGCTACCGAGAACGCCTGCTCGAATGTTGTCACTTGGGAAACCTGGAGGACCTCCAGGTGGGCACTCTCCGGCCAACCACAGGGGCCGATCCAGGACATAAGGGATAAGGTGATCCCGCACGTAAGTGGGGCCCAGGCCATATAGGGCTTTAAAGATTATAACCAACACCTTGAATTGGGCCCGGAAGACTATAGGCAGTCAGTGCAGAGAACCAATCACTGGTGTTATGTGCTTCCAATTGCTCATCCCTGCAAAGAGTCAAACCGCCGCATTCTGCACCAGCTACAGCCTCTGGGTCATTACCAAGGGTAACCCCATGTAGAGTGCATTGCAGTAGTCCAACTGTGAGGTGATGAATGCATGGATGGATGGTGGCAATATCAGAGTCAGAGATATATGGCTGAAGGTGTCGGACTAGATGTAAGATCGGAGTCAGAGAGATATGACTGAACGTGTCGGACTAGAAGTAATTTACCAAATGTACTCTTCACCACAGCTGCCACCTGGGCATTCAGGCAGAGCTGCGAGTTGAGGATGACTCCCAGACTCTGAACCTGAGGGACCAAGGAGGGGCACACCCTGTCAATGATGGGGGCCTCCACTGCCTTGCCCTTACCCACCAACATCACCTCCACCTTGTTGGGATTCAGTTTCAGACGGTTCGTCCTCATCCACTCTCCCATGGCAGCCAAACACAGGGCAAACACCGAGACTGCTGGGTCTGAGTCAGATGAAAATGGCAGGTACAGCTGGGTGTCATCAGTGTACTGATGACACTGAACTTCAGACGCTTTCACAGTCTCGCCCAAAGGCTCAATGTACACGTTGAACAGATGAGGGGACAGAATGGATCCCTGCAGGACTCCACATGTGAGGTCTCAGGGGGATGATGTACAATCTCCCAATACCACTCACTGAGATATCCTGACCAGAACGGTCCCGCCCATCCCAGCACAGTCCCGCACGTGGGTCACCAACATCTCATGGTCAACTGTGTCAAAAGCAGCTGAAAGATCTAACAGAATCAGAAGAGTGAACCGACCTCGGTCCAACTCCTGGTGAAGATCATTGACCAAGGCCAGAGGCGCAGTCTCAGTGCTATATCCTGGATGAAAGCTGGACTGCGAGAGATCAAGGAAACTAATGCGGTCCAGATGCCCGTGGAACTGCTAGGCCACTGTCTGTTCAATAACCTTCCCTTTTTAGGGAAGGTTAAGAGACTAGCTGATAGCTGGTAAGGGCGTCAATGTCAAGAGATGGCTTCTTGAGCAAAGGCCACATCACAGCCTCCTTCAGGCACCTTGTGACCTTGCCCTCCATAAAGGAGGCATTGACAACCCCAGCAAACAGCCCCAATGTCTCCCGGCTGGTTTTCACCAGCCAGGACAGGCAGAGATCAAGTTCACAAGTGGTGGCCCTCATGGCCCCCAGCAACTCCATCACATCGGTGGATGACACCTATTGAAACTGATCCCACAAAACTGGACCAGCATTCATAACCTCAGATACAGCTGCTGCATTAAATGTGGCGTCGAAATTGTGATGGATATGAGCAATTTTATCCACAAAATAGTCAGTAAACATGTCACAGTGAACACTGGAAAGTTCCAGTTCCAGATGGAGGGAGACTGGAATGACCAGCCCCTTCACCACCCGGAAAAGCTCAGCGGGACGCGACTTTGCGGATGCTATCAGGGTAGCAAAGAAACTCCACTTTTCTGCCTGCATAGCCACATCATAGGCTTTTAACGCATCTATGTGCTGCAATTGGTCAGCTTCAGTACGATTATGGCGCCACCATTACTCTAACCACCTCCCCTCCTGCTTCAACTGACGTAGGTCCTCCATGAACCATGGGGCCCTGCACCACCTATGCTTGGGGAGTGTATGCCTGGGAGCTGTTCAGTCGATGGCCTCCACCAACAAGGTGTTTCAGAAGGTGACGAGGTCATCGAGTGAACAACTGTTGAGGTCAGAAGGTATATCACCCAGAGCATTCCAGAACCAATCCATAAGTCTCTGGGGGTGAACCATACAAATAGGTTCCACATCCTGCCGGGGGCAGTTGTACACCAGGCGTCTGGCCCGCAGGAGATAATGGTCTGTCCAAGACAAGGGCACAGATGACACCTCCCCCACTCAGGCGGAGTGTCCATTGAGCGAACCTGGCATAAAGATGGGGGCCTCTAGATCCCAGGGGCCACTGCCTGGCCCCATGGGGCAGCCCTGCATCTGGGCTGGACTGGAGGAGGACTGGGTGCAGGGCACTCCCACACCATGGGGGGGTCCCCATCCCTCACCTGCCTCTGCATGTTAGTAGTGCTGGTACAGCAGCAGTAGCAGACATGATCAGACTGGGAGATAAAGCTGTTTGTAAACAAATGCCTTCTCCTGAGTGATCAGAAGGTTGTTGCCTTGTAAAGAAGGTTCTTCGAGACGGGTCCTAACATTCTCACAACTGGGTTGTGTATGCTCACCATATTCAAATAATAGACCATGTGATGGTCTCGAGCTCCTCTAGTATAAAAAGCACTCTCACCCCTCAGAATAATAGTTCCTTCCAACCCTTTCTAGGAATATAAGAAAATTCCATGCAGGGCTGGAAGGGTGGGTGTTGTGAGAATGTTAGGAGACATCTCAAAGAACCTTGTTTCCAAGGCAGAAACCTTCGTATATGAGTGGCTCCTCACAGGCCCTTTTTACACGGCTCCAGTGGGAGGGGGGTCCATGGGCATGCTGGTGCATGGACAGGGCATGCACACGGCCACACGTGCATCCCCACTCACCCCCCACTCATCCACACCCATGGAGCAACCGCCGTTTTCTGCAGTTACTCTGTGTGTGGGGACGAGGGGGGGGAGGAGATGAGTGGGAATGCGTGTTAGGTGAGCATGTGCACCCCTACTCACCACAGGGGTGCAAGTGCCATTATTATGACTGCTATTTCACTAACTCTTCTTAATGAAGTTATTGCTAACAGGAATACTGTCTTTAAACCCCCACCCCATAACCAGTTCATTTATGCCCCCCCCATAATTAATTCATGCTGCCCCAGGGGCGCAAATGAACTGGTTATGGGTGGGGGGCAGAAATGGTTATGGGTGGGGGGCAGCATGAATTGATTATATCGGGGCAGGGGTGCAAATGAACTGGTTATGGGGTGGGGCATTGTGAATTGATTATGGGGGTACAACTGAACTGGTTATATATATATATATAATGTGTCTGCATGGCATAATGCGCTTAATAGGCTGGCTGCATTTTGGGTGTCTTGTGTGTTTGATAGCAGCACCCCCAGGCCCACCGAGCCAGGTGGCACCCCTAGGCCTGCCGGTGGGACACAAAGAGGGGGGCCCATCTTGACTTCTTGGCCAGAGGCCCATTCTACCCTAGCTATGCCCCTGCCTCCACTAACAGATCCCCTGCCTCAAGGCCAGGGCAAAACACCAAATCCAGAGTGAACCCCCACCCCCAGTGAGTCAGACCAGATACCACCTGAGACAGGTCCATAGTTGCCATGGCAGCCATGAACTCTTGCCCCGTCCCCTTAACACTGGTCGGCATGAATACTGAAATCCCCTAAGACCAGTAGCCTTGGGGATCACAATATCACCTCCGACACCAGATCAGGTAGAGCAAGCAGAGATGCTGCCATACAGGAAGGTGTATACAAGCAGCAATCCCAATCTGTCTCCATGAGCCAAATCGACAACGAGATGAATGCCCTCTATTCCGGATGGAGTTTGCACTAGATATCTCCATACGGATCATGTATCCCTAAAAATAATGGCTGCACTCTCTCCCACACTCCCACCCCCACCCGGTCCTTCCGGCCAAGGCTGATGCTGCATGGAATACCCAGCTGGAACAAGGTCAGCCAAAATAGACCCAGACTCAATGTCCAGCCAGGTCTCCGTGATACATGCCAGGTTGACTGACTGGTCTAGGATTAAATCCTGTACCACAAAGGACTTACAACCGATCTGGTGTTTAACAGCAGCAGCACAGGGCCACCATTTCACCCGCCCTGGGGGCGATGAGGGGGACAGACACTAAACACATGACTTTTGTATCTCCTTGGAAACAAATCTATGCTGGTTTCTTCAATTCCTGAATGATGTCAAGTTGTTCCAATGCATGTGCTTTGAGAGCAGGAATTTCCTTTTCATTCTGGACCATGTTGAGTCCACTCACTAAAATGCTAAACCTGCATGTCTCACGCCGGTACTGGAGACAGAAATACAGTCCACTCTCACATGCACCTCTTTCTTTGGCAATCGCTTCCACAGATGTGAATATGCACCATTTAAAAAACAGTACAAAATCCCCAGATGCATGTTCAATACGAAGAGGTTCCCAACCTGCTAATGGGGTCTTAGCAAGTTGTTATACCAGGGTTCCTGGTTTTCTGTTTAGTGTGGAAAACCAGAAAAAAACACAGAATTCCTGTTTTATCAGAGAAAAATGTGGAACTCCTGTTTTATTAGAGAAAAACACAGAATTTCAGGCTTTTCTGGGAAATTTCCACCTGCAAAAACTCACTGGCAGCAGCAGAAATTTAAAGGAGGCAGAAGCTCTGTGGAGGTTCCGGTGTGCGTTTGTGTCCCAGAGAAGAGATTTGGCGTGAGAACACAACCAGGTCTGGCTTTTGGTGAGGCAGAGGTATCTTGGGGTCTGTGCTGGGACTGGTGGGGAGGAGGGGGTTGGAGCAGCATCCCCCACACTTGCAGAGGGAGAGGAGACTTGGGCTCCATGCCGGGGCTGGCTGGGATATTGTTTTATTTTGTTGTTTGAGTGGCAGTGGCAACCAGTCCATCAAATTGTCACCAAAAATGTATAATTTGCAATGAACACTTTCTAATTTTAATGGCTGAAAAATACAGAGGAAACTAGGAACTCTGGTTATTACTCTTTTCTGGATTCAGGGCATAATTATTTGCCCACTGAGGTCAATAGCAAAATTGGCAATGGAAGATTGCCCAGTGTCAAAATTGCTACCTATGATATTTTTTAAAGAGTGGCACATGGTTGCATATAAACTCCATCAAGAATTCCACAGGAGACTGGAAAGTGGAAAGAAGAGTGGGGTTAAATATGGACATCCTAAAATTAGAAGAGGGGCTCCCTGGTTCAATGGAGAGTGTAGGGAAAGGAAAAAACTACTGAACCAAAGACTTACAGAATGGGGAAATGTCTGATTACATAGCTTTTTGCAAAGTTAGGAAGAATTATAAGCTCCTCCTCAAAGAGAAGAAAGTCTTATATGCTAACGCTCAATGGGAGAAACTCTACTTAGCAATTAGGACAAGAGAGACTACTAAATTTTGGAATTAGTGGTTAATTTGGAAGCTAATATCTCCCCGAAGGATTGGGTGGATTATTTTTCAACCCAATTTGTCTCTGAGAATGATTCCTTGTTAGTTGCTCCCTGAAGGTTAGATCAAACTACCATTACCTACAAGGTTACCAAGGATCTGGTACTGGAATGTTTTAAAGAACTTCAAAGAAGGAAAGCCCCAGACAGGATCCAGGCTGAGGTGTATGTAGCGAAACCCACTTTGTTGACTCCGCTTTTCACTTGTCATCATAAAATCAATGTCCTTTCCCAACTCTTGGAAAGGTAGCATGATAGTGCTGATATTCAAGAGAGGTCAGAGAAATAGACCAGATTGTTACAGGCTAATCAGTCCGATTGGCATCTTGGCTAAGTTATTTGGGAGACACCTATTGAGGCACTTAACTGATTGGGTAACCTACAACGAAATTTTCCATGAACATCAAACCAGTTTTAGAGCTGGGCACTCTACCCTAGATCACCTTTTCACATTAAATTTTTTGCAGCATAAATACACAGTAGTTAAAAAGCTACCTTTATAAGGAACTCCTATGGGCCAAACTATCATGCATGGGAATAGATCCCTCACTTCTTAACCTCTTGATAGCCTATCACACTAAGACCTGGGCCCAAGTAAGATGGGGTCTCCAAGGAGAACTGATTCCCAGATTTCCAACAGGAAAGGGAGTTAGGCAAGGCTGCATCCTAGTCCCCATTTTGTTCAATCTTTTTCTGACTGATGTGATAGAATCCATGCAATGTGTTGATTTCCACCCACCATACCTATTAACGACAATGGTCCATAGTCTCATGTTCACCGATAATACAACAATTATTTCTAGGATACCTATTGGATTGCAAAAGGCCCTGGCCAAATCTGAACAACTTTGTGGGAACAGTACTTTACGGATAAATTTTGATAAAACCAAAATTTGGCCATGGGGCAGGGGGGCCCAAAACCTTACTTGGAGCATGGGACAGGTCAGGTTAGAAAGAGTAAAGAATTATTTGGTTTACTCTTTTCTGCATCACCATCTTGGAAGAATGATATCCAATAGGTTAATATTAAAGCTAAGCAATCAATAGGAGCAATTAATAGATTTCAAGCTTCGGTACCAGGGAGATCTGTGCTGGCCCCCAGCAAAGCATATGATGCAAAGGTGAGCACTCACCTTTTGTATGGGTCCAAAGTTTGGGGCTGGGAAGCAGGTACTGACATCAAAGTCCCCTAGAACCTATTCTTGTGCTTGCTATTGGGGCTCCCGCCTTCCATGCCTGCCCCTTTTGTCAGTTTGGAAACAGGATTGAATGCTATTTTAGCCAAAATTTTGATTAGATTAACAACATTTTGGTTCAAAATTTTGAATTACTCGCCTCTAAGATTTCCCAAGATGTGCCTAATCAAAGATTTTGGTTATCCTACATCCCCCAAATCATATTGGTTGCGCATTGTAACAAATTCCTTACACCAGATGGGTCTAGGTTACTTTGTTTCAGTCAATCTAAGAGTATTCTCGCAAGCAGACAAATTATTATTGATTCAAAGAATCAGGGACATTGCTCATCAAAATGATATGGCTATAGTTCGCTCTTCCAGTATTGCTCCATTATATATCTTTAGGGGAGGTGATGAAGGTTTCAAAAAGTACCTTACTTTCAATCTCAAAAAGTTCCAGAGAACAGTCTTAACTAGACTGAGGATGAAACTGATGTCGATGGCTATGTTGGAAGGTTGTAAAAAGGGAGAACCTAAAAATGTGAGAGTTTGTCCCCTTTGTAGGTATGAGATTGAGAGGACACTGTTCATTATGTTTTGGTGCGTCCCCTTTACAGATAATCAAGGAATCAATTGATTCTCCCCCTTCCCTGTGTTCTTTCTACTTTCTCTTATTTAGAGCAATTGATTTGGATATTTCAGCAACAAAATGAAGCGTTTTTTTCTAGGCTTGCTTCTTTTGCTTTGTGGGCAAAAAGTATTAGACGTAGGTTTATGGTAAAACAGATTTAGTATTTATTTATTATGTGTTTAAAGTAATCGATGGATCTTTCCACTTGTGTAGAGTCCTTGTTTTTAGTTTTCTTCTCTGTTTCTGACTTATGTATATTAGCCTAGGGTTAGACTTTTAAGCTAAGAAATAAATTGTTCTTAACCGAATGTTTATATATGTTAAAGAGGATGATGGCGAAAGCTACCATCTAAATAAATTTGAACTTGGAATGAAGAGGCAAAAAAGAGGGGTGGTTTAAAAGTTCAACTGTGAGCTGTCTCTTCAGAGGAGCAAGAAATTCCATCATGGGGCAGTAATTCATTCTTCAAAAGAAAAGAACGCATAAGTCATGAAAACTAAAAAGTCAGAGAAGCTGCTACCAGCCCTTATAATCCTCTCTGCTCCCACCCAGACCCCTCACGCACCCCAGGCCCCACACAGCATCCCTACTCCCACACACCCCAGGGAACACAGTGCAGCTAAAGAAGGGGGGCTCCAGGCCTCACTCTCACCTTTCCAATCCAAGGGCAGGGCACTGTGACTCCCCGATCACCCCTGTTGCTCTCAAACTCCTCCTGGGGCTAGCAGTGGACCACCACCACCCTCCACTCTGACCACCTTCAATCCTGGCTCTGGGAGCCTCTCCCTCCCTCCCTCCCTCTGCTCTGCTTGCTGTGCCTGAGACCTGGAGGCTGCGGCTGTGCTGCCTGCTTTGTGCTGCTGCCACCGGTGCTTGCTCCTTCCTGTGCTGTCCCACACACGCTGCAGGCACTTTCACTTCTGCTCAGTCTTCACCCAGCCGGGCCAAAACAGGACAGGTTTCTCCCTCCTGCACCCTCCCAACTTAGGACCTGTGCCCCCCCTCCCCCATCTGTTCCTTTCTCCCTATGATAGCTACAGCAATCCAAGATGCAAGACCAACAGGGACTGTGTTAGAAAATGGGCTATTGCAGCAGCAGATATGCAAGGATCCGTATGCTGGAGACTTTTCTAAAAAAATTAAGTTTCATCATAAATATATCAAAAGAAGGAAGAAAATTTAGCTTCTGTAACAGATCAATTTCCATGATAATAGCTAATCAAAAGAATAACTGACAATACCCTGCTGATTTACTGTACAGGAGAATGCTTAAAAGGTACGTTGTATGACTCATGTGGGAAATAATATGCCCCTGTAACAAGAGTAGCATTGTAGCTAGTCACAGCGTGACAGCATGCATAAAACCAAAACACAGGTCCCTGTGTGCCTCCTCCTCCTCTTTGTATGACAGTGGCTGAAGTATAACATCACACACAAGTACATCCCAGTGGGGTCTCTTTTATGGTTTGATTACAGATTTAATTACTCTTAAAAGGTATGACTTGAACATGTGAAATACTTAATGGAGATTCATTATCTTTTCCGCTAAATCCTTCAGTACTTATGGGACCACCGCACTGGTTTGGGAAACCCATGTTGCTACCAAGTTAATTCCTGGTTCCACAGGATAGCAAGAGCTTACCATTTAGTGCTAGACGACATGAGGACTAGGCACTGATCAAGAGATACTAAGTATCAAGCAGGACAAGCCCTTAACAATAGGAGATTTGTTGCTGAATCTAGCTGCAATTCCCTTGTTGCTGCATTTGTCATGATGTATGGCAGAGCGGGTCTTAAGCCCCAGGCCACCAGGTGTTATAGCTTCAGATAATTTTCCATTATTTTGGCTCCCTTTTACAACTGTGAGTGTCAGTGAGGAAGCTGCGAGGGTCAGCCAGAGCAGAGGTCAGAGAAGTGGTGGTACAGTCAGGAGGAAAAAGAAATGCTGCTAGACTTGTACTGAGGGCAGCTCTCCAATGGCAACATGGTTGGGGCTTTTGCCTTAAACACTTATCTGTTGGGATATGAGACTAGCAGGCCCTTAGAAGTGGCTTCTGTTCACTGGCCCCAGAAAACATGTCTGTAACATTCTCTTTTGGGGGTGACTGCTCTATGATTAGGGTTCCCACCTATGTCTATTTTCCCAGGCCACTTATGAAACATACATGTTGCAGGGGCCTGCATTGGCACCTATGGCATCAATGCAGACCCTGCAACATGTATTTTTCATAAGTGGCCTAGAAAAATAGACATAGGTGGCAACCCTAGCATGATAGGTTTCTGCAAGGCTCTCTGACATCTACTGTCATGTCATCCAGGTGGCCCTAGCAAATGATGCTGCTCCTACAGCTCTGCTTCCTTGTTTGTTGGTCCCCAGGATACATAAGGCCCCAGAAAAAAAGCCGCTTGTGTCTGTGTAATGTGATGGCTGTCTGGCTGTGTCTGCAAGCTCTAAATCCAGTTTGGTTCCAGCTTGCTACTTCCACTGCTGCCTGGCTTCCTGGTCCTTACCTGCATCCCTGATTTCACACTTCCTGAACTGGAACTCAACCTTTGGGTCCCTGTCAGTATTGAGCTGATATGTCCCATGATCCCATCCAAGAAGCTCTACTGATTAGTATGACAAGGGCCATAAGTTTCCTTTGCGAACAAGCAGTGTCAAAGGGAAGCAAAAGACATCTTACCCAGGGAAATGAGCATTCTCAATAAGACAGCTCATTGAATTGTAGGGCTGGGAGGGACATCAAAGACCACCCAGCCCAAGCCCCTGCTCCAAGACAGGATACCCTTTGCCTAAGGCATCACAGACAGATGCTTGTCCAGCCAGGTTTTGAAAACATCCAAGGAAGGAGATTCCACAGTCTCCCTGGGCAATCAGTTCCACTGCCCAACATCGTTGTGTTTCTAACGTCTAACTGACAATTAACTTGCTACAATTTAAGCCCATTCCTTCTTGATCTACTTTCTGTCAGAGTGGAGAACAAGTGTGTTCATTGTTCACTATCGTTTTTGCGGCATCCTTTTTATCATATCTCCCCTTAGTCTCCTTTTCTTTAAGTTGAACACATCCAGTTCTTTCATCCTTTCTTTATGTGGCTTGTTTACCAGCCCCTTCATCATCTTAGTTGCTCTCTTCTGAATCTTCTCTAATTTCTCAACAACTTTCCTGAAGCGTGGTGCCCAAAATGGAACACAATATTCCAGATGTGGTCTCACCAACGCCTGTTTCCATAGCTGTTGCCACCACATGCATTTGAAGTCCTCAGACATCTTTATTCCTCTTACATCAACAGTGTACTCAGGAAGGCTTTGTGAGGCTCATTAATAGTCCTGCAAAATGGACCTACCTCGGTGCTGCTGTGATCTTTGATAATGCATCACAAGTTCATTTTCTTCAAAGGTCAGGCTGTAGACTAAGCTGATTAAAAGGTATAGCGATGAGCTACATGGATTCACTAATGAATATGGCAAAGTATGACTAACCCTCTGGGACAAAGTGCAGGCATGAAGACCTATAAATGTAAATCCATTCATTTATTGCTTGCTTTGAACTTCAGTTTTTCACTTAAGTCCCCCCCCCCCCCCCGCAACATTTCCTTTTCCTCAGTAACTGATTTTTAATAATAGAACAAGGGCAGTACCAGCTGTACTGGTAGAAAGGGGTTTAAGCCAGTAAAACTGCATCTACGCTGTGGGTTGCACTGGTACAATTACGATAGGTCCTAAACAAACTGAGTTCAAGTGGTGCTAGAATTAAGTACAGACAAGTCCACAATCAAAACCATGCACTGATATCTCAACTGCAAAGTTCCTTTCTAGAATTCTAGCCTGTCTGTGGTGTTCATGGCTTCACATGATAGGCTTGATTTCCCTCTGTGGCTTAGGTTACCCTTTACACCTGTGCAAAGAGAGCACAGAATGGAGACTGCAGCCATTTACCCCACATAAACTAACCCAAGCCCGGGGCAATCACACAAACACTGTAAATCCCATGTAAAGTATCTCATCCTCCCAGCTGTGAGCTGCCTTAGAGCCCTTGTCAGTCTCTGAGGGGTGTTTACTTATGTATCATTCAGCCTGGCCTTCTCCTCCTTCCTGAGCTGGTACAAGGCATGTCACTTTCCTCTACTGACATGCCTTCCAGTGTTGCTAGTAATTCAGTGTTTTGGTATTAGGGATGGGCATTCCCTAATCAGATTAATCCGCAACTGTTCAGAAACAGGTATTTGCATATTTGCATAATTCATATAATCCGCAATATGTGACAGATCTGTACTTACAGATCCGGATTTCCCCCCACCCCCATCCTCCGGGCCCCTGCAGTCTACTTACTGGTCTTGGAGGACTTGATTGACGCACCGCCACTGCTGTGGAGTCCTCCCTCATCCAGATTGCGCATGTGCAAAATGGCTTCTGGGGTCATTTTGTGCATGCACAAAATGTCCACTGCCCTTAACCAAAATGGCGGTGGCCAAAATGATGTCGCCATCATTTTCGTTAAGGTCGGTGGCCATTTTTCGCATGCACAAAATGACCCCAACAGCTATTTTGCACATGTGTGATCCAGAGGAGAGAGGACACCATGGCAAGGGAGCCTGCCGGATCCTCTACAGCAGCAATGGTGCTTCAGTCAAGCCCTCTGAGGTGGTACAATGTACCGCTCTGGGAAATAGAGGTGGGCAGAGGTTGGACCCACTGTCTTGGGGATAGGTTAGGGATGGCACTCAGATGGGCTACAGATCAGTTTTCCATTGACTTCAATGGGAAAATCCAAATCCTTAATCCGTAATTAATCCGCAAATTACAGATCCGAATCCATAATGGATCTGAATCTGTAATTCAATCCTAATGCCTATCCCCATTTGATATCCATATCCCCAGAGATAAAACATCCAGTTCATTAAAGAACCAGGCATATTTTTTTGGGCCTGGCTTCAAAGCATCTTCAGTAGTCTTTTTCTTTGTGGTAATTCTTCTTTAGAAATCACACCAAACATAGTTCTGGCACTGGACAGCAAAACCATCATGCCCTTTGTGATCATTTGGGTAGATAGAGCTTCATAAACATCATTGTCAATGGCACAGTTTACCCTTTCCCTCTGAACCCACATATTACTGCAGACAGAGAACAAGGAAGACAACTGTCTTCTTATGACAGCAAGCTGCCTAGGAGGTCGGCAAGTTGGCGTGGCCAATAAATGCTTTTCTTCTCTCCACCCCCATTTTTTAGAGAGTGTGGCTGCCATGTTGGTCCCAAATACAAAAGATGGAAACAAGGTCATTCAGATGAAATCTTTTATTGGGCCAACTTGTCTGCAAGCTTTCAGACCACACGGGGCCCTTCCTCAGAGGTGTAAGAAGTTTTTGGGACTCTGAATAACACCAAATTCGGAGTACAGAATGGCCACCAGACTTTTACCAATGGATGTTAAGGATGGAAATGCCACATTAGGGAGAAGGGCATAGTAGTTCAGGAAAAATACAGTTTGACTTGGGCAAAATTACCACAGAAACATTTGAAAGTGTTTTCTACCCAGAAATAATAGTTGATTAGCATATCCAAAATCAGACAAAATCCAAACATGGGAGCACCCTCAAATTTGCATTTCAAAATGGTGGCCATACGCTAATTTCCATTTAAGTTTAATTTCTCGTTAAACTGTTGGGTTTTTTTCACTGTGGTAACGTCCCATGGACTTGCAATGATTATTTCTTAGACCTTTAAAATGTATGAATGTATGTACACACATACACACATAAACATGGTATTGCATTCACTATGCATAAAGAACATGTTATAACTAATAATAATAAAAATAATAATAATTAATAATAATAAACTAATAATAAACGAAATTATTTATTTACTAGCTGAAGATGTATTTCCTAATAACAAAGATCAAAGCAATCACAGCTTGATCATAATAGCATCTGAGTTGTATGAAGATGTCATGTCACTACAAGATGTACTTTCCAGTGATACACTGTCACATATAATTGATGCACTGACTGCAAAGCAAACTGAGTTACGCAGTAATTCCAAAACCAGTCAGCTTTGGATGGCGTATCAGCGAAAAGTAAATACGGTTTGTAAACCCATTACTGCTGATAGGACTGGTGCGTGGGATTTGCACCTGGAAGCTATGTACAAATCACTTTCCATTAGTTCTGCAGCTGGCCACCACAACTACCTGAAATCAGACTGCCTGTACTTACAGAATATCTTTCATTTACCTAATGAGCACCCTAATGTCTACACCATGTTTCAGAAGGAAGTGCAAATAGTAAGAACAGTAACAAACTTTGGGCAGGACTGGGTACCGATCTCGTTATACTGATGCACTCTCTGAAAGAAAGGGGAAGTCTAACACATGGTAGTGGGCTGACAGAAATGCAGAGGGCATTATGGTTGCTGTCAGTGCCAGTATGCTCCAAATATAATCTAGCTATGCAAGAGTACACTGATATTTTGTATTGTACAAGTGAACAACATAAGGAAATGAGTGAGGCAAGACTCCTCAGAGACAACAATGATACACTGAAGGTCCTGAACTGCTTAAGGCTCATTTCACCATTCCATTCCAACACTTCATTACAAAATATCATCAGTGGAGTCACAGCACAGTTGGGTGTAAATGTCCATGAATTACATGATATTGGCAGTGAATTGGTCAGCAAGTCTTCACTTATTCATACAAAAGAACTGATACGGCTATAATGTTAGCTTCTTCTTCTGCTGAGAGGTTACATGGTGAAGATGATGTGAGCATAGACCCTGCATTATTGTTCCAAAGATTGCTGATAGTAGCTAAAGCACATGATATGAACCTTGAGAACATGCTACAGTACAAATTATGTGCCTACCCACCAGGTTTATTTGAGTCATGTAGCATGCTACGCAAAGCTGATAAGCTGCAGTTACACATGCTATTGTGGGGTATGTTCAGATGAAATGTGGAGCTGCAGAATAAGAACATGCCCAGACAACAGAGCAGTATGTGTTAGATGGAGGTCACTACTTCATCGCATTTCATGGCATTAAGGGCAACACTTATAAAGCCATTGCAAAGTCGTATGCTAACTTCACGTTGAAACATTATGGAAAAGCCATTATTATCTTCAATGGTTATGTCAACTCACCATCAACTAAAGATGTGACTCAGAGGCGCCGCAAGATCACACACACGAATCCTATTGTGAACTTCACTCCGAGTCCTGACATGACTTTTGTAGGCCAAAAAGATTACTTCCATTGTCCAACATGTTCATGGAGATGCAGATGTTGATATTGCTAAAGCTGCAGTTTCATAATCCGAAACACATACATCTACTCTCATTGGAGTGGATACAAGCCTGCTAATTCTTCTTTTGTATTACAGCCACCAAACTGATTTCAAGTTGTACTATTGCAGTGACACAGTGGCAGTTCCCACCGCAGGAAATATGGGGCACTGCCCCCCCCAAGCACCGCGGGGGCCACCGCCGCTGCTTGTATTTTAAAAAAAAAAAAAAAA
>QEPC01015000.1:1491090-1503895 GCA_003113815.1 Sphenodon punctatus | reverse complement strand
GTCCCTTCTCCCTAGCTGCCCCCCATGCCTGGAACTCCCTCCCTGCTCACATCCTCCTCGTCCCCTCCCTTTGTACCTTCAAATCCCTCATCAAGACCCACCTCTTCTGCTTTGCCCTACCCGGCTCCTTACTCACCTCCATCCAGTACAATCTGTTGCCTGAGGTCTGTGTACTCATATCCTCACCACACAGACCAGCCAGACATAATTCTCAATGCAACCAAGCCTAGCGTGTGCATCTAGGACCTCGTATCTTCATGACTGTTACACTCCTTGTCTCTTCCTCTGTTTCCCTTTCTTCATCTCCCCTCTCCCCCCTGGTCTCTCAGATTGTAAACCCTAGTGTAGGGACCATGTCTATTTCATTACTTTGTAAAGCACCGGGTACATTGCTTGCGCTATATAAATGCTTGATAATATCAACAACAACAATAACAACTGGTGCCTGGTGTTACTAAAATGACATGCAGGCAAAGCCACAGCAGAAGGGAGGAGCCCAATACTGGCAGTAGAGCCTGTGCAAATGGGTATCTGCTGCATCGAATGGGATTCTGTCGCAGCTTTGCTTGTGCATTACAGGGCTGGATGTTTGCTTCCGGTCATGAGCAAGGCTAGCCATGGCAGGTACCCATTCACAGTGGCTCTGCTTCTGTCATCGGGCTCCTCCCCTCTGTCCTGTCTTTTCCTGAATGCCATTTTAGTAACACCAGGTGTCAGATGTGAATGCAGTATTAGTCTCTGCCTGGGAGCTGAACAGGCAATGTCTCCTTAGAACCTGCCACAGGGGACCTCTCCAGTGCCGAAGCCCTGCTGGAAGAATTTTTTTGGAAGGATCCCTGAGGAGACTGCTGTCCAGGGTCCTGAAGAGGAATCTGGTTCCGGTCTGAGGGAGAAGGCACTCTGGCCTGCATCCCTTGGCATCTACAAGGCCTGGAACAGTGAGTGCTAGCCAGGGGACCCTAGCATGACTGGAAGAGGCTTTGGGGCTTGTTTCGCAGACTACAGGGACAGATGGCCATTACATCACACTGGCTCTCAAGCCTAAGTGTGCAGTTCTTGGATATGGAGATTGGGGAGGACCCTGTTTCAAGTCTTGAGTGAGATAGAAACTCCCACTCCCACTGGGTGTCCTTGGGCCAGTCACAATATTCTTTTGGTCTAACCTACTTCACAGGGTTGTTGTGAGTATTAAAAGTCATGTTTTTTAGTTATTTGTAAAGTACTCCAAGTGTATGACAGGGGAGTTCTATATAAAAATAAAGATTATTATGATTTGAGAGACTGTACTATGATGTCGAGGTACTGTGGATAGAGACTATTTACAAATTCCCAATTGGCATGTAATCCCTTGGTTCTGATCCTTTCTGGGGTGAACCATCACTCAGGTGGTAGAGCACATGCTTTGCATGCTCAAAAGTCTCATGTTCAATCCCCGGCATCTCTGATTCAGGATCTCTGCTAGCACACCTAGGTGTGACCTCTTCCAGGGTTTCTGAAGGGTGTCAAGCAGCATGCCTGGGTGACCTCTGCTGGAGATGCTGGAGAGGTGGATTTTAAACCCTCCCTGCTGCTGTGTCCAATTGTGACAATACTGGACTAAGAGGGACCATTGGTCTGACTCAGATAGGAAGTTCCTTTTGCTGGCAGTACTGCTGATATACTAGAGGCTGTATGTGAGGGCTACAAATAAAGACTATTTTGAGCAAAGCCCCCACTATAGCACACTTTTTGAGACCAGATCTTGCAGCAACTTACCCTGTGAGACCGTACCCTATTACACAGTATCACTTAGACTGTTTCCCCACAATTAAGTATTTAAATTTTAAAACTACAACCCCAAATTAAACAACCTAAGTTAATGACATAGCAGAAAGTAACACTGTGAAAGTGTCATAATTCAGCAGATCATAAGAAAGTACCCCACAATTGCATGTACTTAGAGGATTGTGCAATTAAAATGCATGGAGACCAGTTCTTTTTAGTAACAAATAGGGCTGTAGCAGAATATCGCAGCGGTAGCTATTTCCAGCAGAAACAGTGTTTCCGCAATTAGTGGAACGGCATGGCAGAGGCTTTCATTCAGCGGTTTCATTCCGCGGTTCAGCGGTTCCGCTTATTTAATTCCGCAACTTAGTGGAATCGTGGAAACATGACATTTTCACTATTTCTGCAATTCCGCCAGTGCCAAAAAATAGCGGAATAGCGGTTTTCCGCGATTTTTCCGCAATTTTTCCGCAATTCCGCGATTTGCAGAATTCCGGCAGAATTAGCGGAATATCCACAGAAAAGTCACGGTGTGGCACGGGCAGTTCCGAAATGGCGGAACGGAATCGCGGCGCGGTAAAAGCTGCTGCCGCATCAGCCCTAGTAACAAATGTTTCAAAACAAATGAATAAGCAAATGACATATGTTTGCTTTAATATGTTTTCATTTTTTGCTTAATACAAACTATTGGCTACCGGCACCATTCCATGCATGTGTATCCTTTCCCAAAATAGTGCCAGTAGCATTGGTGGCATTTTGGAAAGGGAAACTAGTCATCATGTGTGTTGACTGGCTGCCCCTTTCCAAAAGGACACTGACATTGCCAGGGCCATTCTGGAAAAGGGCTATTTTTGTATGCGCAATTATTTTTTTTACTTTAAATTTTTTAAATATTTTGTATTAAAACAAATAACATCCTTAAAAGCAAATGGGCATTTTATGAAACTCCCCAAAATGGCTGGATTTTAATAGAGGTAAGACGAGAATGGATTTTGAGATTCTTGTGAAACCTCAAAAAATGCTCAGCACATCTGCTGCTTCGAGAAAGTTGGCTGATTTTTGACCCATTCTCATGATATTCTTGAAACCTTAAAAATGCTGTGTGCCAGCAGGGGCTATTTTGTACGTACCCCGAACTTTCTTTTGGCCACATGAGAATTCTGTGAGAATGGATCAAGAATCGGCCAATTCTCGACCTGTTCTCATTTTCGGAATTCTCAGTGAGAACCCGGTGCCCTCCAAGATTTTTGACAATTGTGAGGGCAAGTTTCAGCCCTAGTTTTTAACCTATAAAAAGAAAACAAAAACAAAAATGAAAAAAGTAAGTGCTGAACACCTCTAGTACTCAAGTGCCTTTACTGGGAGACAATCAGAAAAGAATTGTCCGAGGCTTGAAGCCCAGTCTTTTTCTCTCTTTCTCCTGAAAGAGGGACTTTGAACCCTTGCAGGTGGGGCAATGGGATTCAGCACCTAATAAAGGGCTGTCCCCTCTAAATAGAGATGTCAGGATGTATGATTTTATCATTAGCCTCCTTTTCTTTGGTGCTTCAGAGATTTTCTGACTTTCATCCCAATTTAGGGTGGCAAATGTTGTCAGGAGTTAAGAAAGAACTCCTGGGGCAGGAAATCCACTTCTTGACCAACCAAATATTTGCGTAAAGCTCCAACTACTGGGGTTTAAGATATATATAAATATGTCTAGCCCTTTTGGTTTTGGAGAGAACCTTGAAAGCATGACCCTTATAGCTGCATAAAGTGGAAGCTAGTTAATAACAACAATGATCTAATTCTCAGAGCTATGAGCTGGTGCAAATTCTAGTCACCTTAACAGGAAACACATTAGTGCAGTGCTCTGAGGATCCCATTAGTGAAGTTCAGAAGCTGCTTTGCACTTGTACTTGCCCTAAGCATCCCATTCAGTTCAGTGGGACACAGCCTGTAGCAAATAAATTTAGGACTAATATTTTTGAATGCAATGTTATTGTTTTTTAAATTGACTCATATTTTATGAGACTGGACTCTCAGTTTTTGAATGTTTGAAATAGTGATCAGTGAGAAGGGATCTACAAGTCCAGCAAAATATTGATATATTTTTGCTCATGGAAAGAAAGAAAGGATTCTCCAAAAACAACCAGAAAAAAATAAAGCACTAAAATTCACTAAAGGGAATCGAACAAGCTTTCCCAAAGAAACATGCTGAAAATGCTTTGGAAATGGAAATCTCTTGAATATGCAGCATCCTTTGAAGCAAAATCCAATGGGGGACAATGATTCATGAGCCTTTGTAGATTGCTTTGTGGTTGAAATCAAAATGCAAGTTTGCGATTCAAGTTCAGTCAAGCATCGGGCAATAAGTTACAAAGCTTAAGCTAAAAAACGTTGATGTGCATTTGTACGAGTCTTATGTGATCCATTCTATGCATCTCTGGAGCTAAATTTTCTTTTGTAAAAGCCTTTGCTTCTTCAGAGAGAGACACCGGCTGCTAAAATTCCAATGATAAATACATTACTAGAGTTCATAAAATAAATGTATCCATCAGTAGAACAAGACAGACATTTCCTAATTCAAGGCAAACACCTTAGCCGATTGGTTTAAGTCTGGTCTGTCAACAGCAGTAAATAGCAATAAGCTAACCCAACTTGCTTGGGCGGGGGAAAAAAAAAATCTCTTTTACATTGTGGAGATACATTGTTTATGATGTTTATTAGAAGTAATATAACTATCTGTTAGCTTTCCAGAATATGTGTTGAAATACAGAGTGAAAAAAATCCCCTCCCTAACTTCTGATCAGTTGCTGTGGCAATGCTAAGAATTCTTGGTTCGTTCCATTTTTTCTCAGGAGGCTCAGAAGAACTTGTAAGCCTCAGTTTGCTACTTTAGGGGACATACTAAGCAAATGGCATGGGCATGTTTTCCCTCTGAAAGAGCAGAGTTGACCTACCAAAACCAAATATTTGACATTTTGAAAATACATTTATGGGTAAAGCCGAAAAACCCCACAATGAACAAACCCAACAACGTGGCAAATATTTCCTTTTTCCTTTTGGTGGCCAGGGGGAGCATTCTCCCCTAGGCCCGATCCTTGGACCTCACCTTGCAGAGGGACTGCACAGGCTGATGAGATGGGAAGCTTGGCTATGTAGCCCCACGTTAGCCCAGGTGAGGCAACAGTAGCCCATGCTGTGTCACTAGCCTTCTCTGGTCAACGCAGTCAGCAGTAAGGCTGAAATGGGCGATCATCTGACAACGTCTGGACAGACAGTCAGCTACAATAATTGTGAAAAGTTAATAAGTTGAAATGTGAGCCACCCTGGTTCTAAGGAAAAGGGTGGGACACAAATGTATTTTTATTGGTTTATAAAATCTTGCTACCCTGCCCCTCCTGACACAGCAGCTCGGGGCAGCTTACAATAGTAAAGAACAATAAAACATTAAAACACATAAAAACAACTCAGAGCAAGGAGGATTAAAAAAAAGAACCCATTCCCCTAATCCTTTACCCATCTCCCCTGCCCCAGGGGGGATTTATTAAATAAATAAATAAATAAATAAATAAAATATAGTGGTAATGTGGCCTAATGTGGAATAACTTCTTATGTGGACTTACCTACCCTGATGTCTTTCACTTCAACCACTCAGTGCTCCAATCCCATTTCACGTGCCTGACCTGCATTGTCCTTGACTTCTGACTTGGCTCCTCCAGGACACCCCTGCACTCGATCAGCTGTTGGGCAGATGGCAGGGATCCTCCACCCTCATCAGCTGTCTAGTGGCAGTGGGCCTGATCCTGCAGCACAGCAGGAGTCCAGGCATCCAGCCCCATGTATTCACCTCCTTGAACCAGACTGGCACATGGCGGGACACCCACGACAGGCAGTTTGTGTGGCTTGCTCTTCCCACTGGCCCAAAGTGTGGTGACTGCAATTGCCCACCCCATTTCATGTGGTCTAACCCTTAGTTCATCAAAATCTTGACTCAGAAATTGTCCCTCAGTGTTGAATGCTTCAGAATGATGAAATATATAAGAAACAGCTCGATTATGGCGTAGTCTCAATAACATGATTGCAATCTTGATCGTGCAAAGATGCGCAAGTTTATATTTGTGAACAATCATGCTGAAACCATGGACCACAGTGCAAACCACTAGTTGGTATGTGTGTCCTTCTTTGTGTATGATTCATATAAAAGGTTAAGTGTGTTACAATTCACTTTTGCCCAAAGTTGAAGATTCATGTTAAATAAGTAACGTCCCTTATGTCAGCTGGGGTCGGTGGACACCCTAGAGCATGTGTTTTTTCAGTGCCCCACTCTAGTGGGGCCAAGAATCAAATACCTAGGGAGGACTAGTACGAGACAAGCCCTTCTGTCCAAAGATATGCAGAGTCTACTAAGGCCAATAGATACAGAACAAGCTAGGATGGTAGCCAAATTTGGTCTGGTAGTCCAAGATATTCAACGCCCTTTCTTTTGCTCTCCTGAGGTTAATTAAGCATTAAATTGCTATTCCAATTGGCTTTGGTGTCGGAGCCTGAGTTATTAGGGCCCGATTCTCCTTGGCTGGGCAACTTGGGGTGAGTGGAGTAGTGATTTGACTCAGCTCCATCTAGTATACTTCATCTTACTATGTTCCGGTGGGTCTAAATTCAGGAAAGCATGTGCTGCGGAGGGCGATTTTATAGATTTACATATTTTAGGTTTTTACTGCCTGGTATATTTTTTTTGTTCCCACCAGGGATGTATGTAAAGATGTTACTTTATTGTGTTTTGTGAATTTGTTAAGGGCTTTGCCTAAACAAATAATAAATTGATTGATTGATTGGTTAAATAAGTAAATGAACATATGAACAAATTTTTAAACACTTTAAATAAATAGTACATTTGGGGCCTGACTAAATGGGAGTTGTGTGCTGAGAGGTGCATAATCAGATACCTTAAGACACGCCCCCCCACCCCCACCCCGGTGGTTGTTTGTCCATTGGGACGAGTTAAATTGCCCCGTGGATGAGCTGATCCCATAGCATCTCTGCAGATAATAGGAACTGCTGCTACAGCTGCTTCTGCTTTCAGAGACCCCAGCATGGGAAGGCTCCAAACTAGCTAACCCTGCTGCTTAACTGGGAAGAACGCTTTCAAGTCAGACCTGATGTGCAGAGTTCAGAGAAGTAATGAATACTGATCAGCCCTCTCTCCCTCCACAAGCAGCTTGAGCAAAGGCAAAACGGAGGTGAGGCTAGATGTTGGCAGCTGTCACCAACTCTGTTTCGTGACTTGCCACAGCTCATGAGTACAGGCTGCTGGTGAAGGGAGGCAAACCCATTGTCAGCCTTTTTCCGGCTCTACACATGAGCTTGGACTTGAGATCTCCCTTTCCAGCTAAGCAGCTGGGCAGGGGTGTAGCTAAGTAGGAACAGGCCCATGGTGCAGAAGATGGAATGCCCCCCCTGCAGCAGCACTTCACTCCAGTGTGCGCATGCATTGCCCATCCCAGCTCATGGGCTCTGGTGAGCCTGTACCTATTATAGCTATGTCCCTGCAGATGGGCTAGTTTGTTTAGATCTAGGGTATTTTCAGACGTGATGGGGCCTGTATTGGCCCCGGCACGGAATCACCTATTGATCCCCCGCCGGGATCAAACTGGCACATCCAACAGACGTGCCGACTGATCCCAGTGGCGAATCGGGGAGGGGACGGGGACGCGCGGTTCAACGTGTGGCTGCACAGCCCCGCCCCCCCATGCTCCCTAGGCCGCCCGCCCTCTTGGGAAACGAGCGGGCACCGCGGCCAATGCAGCTGCAGCGCCCGCCCACATTGACCACGGCCTGGAATCCCACCGCTGATTCCGGGCCATGGTCAGGGGACAGACGATCTGATCCCCCTGATCATGGGGGGGAATCACATTGAACAAGCAAATTGAGATGGTCCGGGCAGGACCTCCGTTTACGTGGTCAATGTGATTCCCCCCCATGATTCACGGGGGTGAACATCTGGCGGGGAGCTTCTGTTCCCCCCAACAGACATGACGCGACCACAGTTACAATGTGGGAATTCCCCATGGTTGAGTGTGATCTCGTAATGTCTGAAAATACCCCTAGCCTGCAATGAAATATGAGGAAGCAAGAGCAACATCAACAGCTCTCAAGTATGTCTGATTTCCTTTTCTGCAGGTAGGTGTGTGGGAAAGGGGGCAGGTGTTGGGTGGTGATATGACCCCCCCACTCCTACTCCACCAGCCTCCTCACAATATTTAGGCATCAGTTGCCACGGAGGACCCCTTAATCTAGACCTCTGTAACCCTAATCCTTCCTTGTTTCAGTTTTTTTTTTTTTTTTAATGGTTACTGCAGTTTCAAAACACACTGCACGGTCAGTACAGTCAAACCTCCTAACCCAGACATCTCTCCAACCTGGACCAAAAGCACATCCCCCAAGGTGGTCACATAAGGGTATTTCTACTGCATTTGGTTTGAAAATTTCAAGTTCTTTTAAAAACATTGGTTTCACAGAATGAAATTAGCCCATGTCTAACGTCAATAAGCATAACATTAACATTCCCATCACAAAGTAAAGTACATTTTTACACTGAGCAATTAAGTTTAGGGAAATTAATTCATCTTTAGCCTCAACTCTTAATATCTTCTGCGATACAGATTGTGGAGATTTGATCAATGGACATGCTGTAATTGAAAATGTGTTTTTACAGTCGAATATGTTGTGCTCCTAATTCCCAGCTTTGATTGATATAGAATAAAAGCAGAGCAAATGAACTACCATCTGTATTTAGCTGTTTGATGTATGGGGTTATTTATTAAGTCCCAAAATATCTTTTCAACAATGTTACATTCTTTAATTTATTTATTGGTTACACTTTCGTTACAGAAGATCTACACAGTATTTAAAAGGAAAGCTTTAATACACAAAGAGAAAATAGTCCTAATGAATATACAACCTACTCTTTAAAAGCAAACTTTAAGATCTAAAGTGGGGGGGGGGGATAGAGGTTCTTTAAACAATTTTTTTTACCTAAATCCTATTTTTATCTTGCTAAAATAAATGTCTAAATTGGGTTTTCTTTCCTATGTTTTATATAATAAAAAGCAGCGATATTGAGTGACAGCCTCAGCCAAAGCAAATTTGACGTCAACTGCATTTTTTCTCCCCTGATAGACTTTGATGGATATTAGGTTGTAATTGCAGAGGACATCCAACTGATATTCAGCTCTCCATCCCTTTGCAAGACTGGACTTGCATCTTCCCAAAAGGTGTTTTGAGTCTCCTGGAATATGCTAATTTAACTATTGCCATCTTTTAATGAAAATAATAGAGTTAGACATTGTTGAGTCTTTAGTGGATCTGAGCCTTTTCCTTTAATGGAACAGGAGGGTGTGGATTGACGCATATCTCTCACCCCACCTTCCAGTGACCCAGAACAAGCTGTTAGTGTGGAAAGCAGCTTCATAGAGAAGCAAACTCCATGTTCTTTATCCCTGAATCACCACTTATCCCAGGGTTTACAGTAACAGTTTACCTTGAATCTCTGTAACATGGTGAGAGCATGAGACATGAATCTATATCTTCCTACCCAACAGAATTTTTGATAAATTGCTAATGAGGATAAAGCTGTAGAAGCTGTTGTAATAATATTGTTTTGCTTATTACTCATTCAAGTGCTTTACAATTCTTGCCTAGTTCATTAATATTCCCATTTT
This sequence comes from Sphenodon punctatus, assembly GCA_003113815.1. NCBI lineage: Eukaryota > Metazoa > Chordata > Lepidosauria > Sphenodontia > Sphenodontidae > Sphenodon > Sphenodon punctatus. Next base: position 1,494,425 of record QEPC01015000.1, on the reverse strand, counting down.
ACTGGGAACTGAGGCTGAAAGATAAGGACTTGGCCAAGACCACACATGAGTTCACAGATAAGTAGGATATTTTTCAGAACTCAGTCTAACATCTTATCAACTAGACTACACAGATTTATCAGTCTTCGTACTACTCAGGGTGTAGTCCTCAGTTCATAAATGTCAGTGGCTACTATCCCTGTAGTTCCTGTGGTTGGCTGGGAGTACCCTTTTGTGGGTACCACTGGTCAAGCTTCACGCTACAACAAGGACCTGCAAAGAGACATTCTCAGTTTCTGTCTCAGTACTATGGAACTCCCTTCCCCAGAGGTCTGCCGGAGCTTGAACATATTCTGGAGGTGGTGTAAAACTTTTATTTTTGGCACAGCTTTCAACCGGTGGGGATATAGGTTGGACGGGTAGGCTTTGGGTGTGAGGGTAGGGATTTTATGGTATTGCTTTTTATATATATAATATTTTCTTCTTGTATTTTTGTTGTTGTTAGCTGCCCTGAACCTTCATGGAAGGGCGGGGCATAAATAAGTAAAATAAATAGTAAGCAAGTAATTTATTGTTATGGCATTAACTTCCACCATAGCCATAATAAATAAACAAACAAAAAAATAAATGGCGCAGCTTAGTAAATGAAGATAACAAGACACAGGGTGTCAATATACGCCACACTGGCTTGGTTCACCCAGCACCGAACACTGTACAGTGTGTGTGTTTTCTGGGCCTGCCAAATGTGGGCCCAGTTCAAACCCCTGTGGGGTCAGCAGCCAGGTCAGAAACATGGGCCTGGAACAAACTGCCCAGGCAAGCCAGAGCAGGGCAAACCATACAGGCACGTTTGTTTTCAGGCCAGTCTGGCCCATTGTGGCGGTTGCCATGGCAGCCTGTCATGGAGGGGGGTTGGGCATCGGCTGGAGTCCGGGGACATAGCCGGGTAGCTGTACATTGCTTCTCACCCCCACCCTGGCTGAATCAGGCTGGGGAAATTTTTGGTTCCATTCCCTGAGCTGACCCAGCCAGGAGTAGCGGGGGTGGACATCCCACCTCACTGTGGCTTCACGTATATATTTTTATCCACAATCTAATTAAGGCCATATCTTTTATTGGACCAATTTGCCAAGTTGGTTGCAACTTTTGCTGCTGTTGTCCCCCACATGCCAGAGGAAAAGATTGTCACTGGATCCTCCAGTTGAAACATCAATCAGCAGACAAAATCTAGCTCATTTGTAAGCATGAAAAGAAATACAGGCAAAAAAATTTCCCGAGAATAAAAGCATCTACCTACATTATGCCAGAGCCTCGCAAGCAGTAATTTACTTACTGTACTGGGGCGTTATCATCATAAGCAACTCCTGTTATTTCTCTTCTTAATGATAGTCTCAAAACTAATCAAATCACAACAAATTGCAGAAGCCTGAATAGGAAAGGGGCGGGGGAAATGTGTTGGAGAAGTAACTTGTAAGTAAAGTAGCTGTCCTGGAATTACTGTTAGCAGCAACAGCAATGTACTGGAATAAAGACTAAGGGCTCATTCTGACATTCGCTTAAGTCTCACAGCCGCAGCGGCAATGTTTGATTTAAAGCAACGTGTACTTCTGGGTTGGTTTGAATGCACCTAGTGTGCACAATTCAGCGTTATGCCGAATTGTTTAAACATTGGTTTGAGCAGCTTTTCAAACCGCACTCCACCAGTTCTCATAACTCTGAATTGTGTGTGCTAGGTGCATTCACACCAACCCGGAAGTGCGCGTTGCTTTAAACTGAACGTTGCTGCCGCCGTGGCTGTGAGAGTTAAGCGAACATCAGAATGAGGTCTAAATGAGTGTAATCTAATGCTGCCGCAGTGCTTAGCACTTTTATTACAAAACATTAGCAGTTGCTGTTAAGGAGAGTCTGTTCCTGACCTTTCATGAAAATAATTTCACAAACATTCCTACAGTGCCGTGATCGGGAGGGTCATCAATGTTATATTAAAGCAGAGAAGAATAGCGTTCATTAGCAGGACCTCTTCATGTGAGTGGGATGGATGGACTAAAACCTAACCCACCCTCAAGTTTGGCCTTTAGTCACAGGTCTCCTGTTCTGTCTTCTCCTTGTCATTAGCTTGAAATCCATGTCCACATCATACGGCAGACAAAAGCAAAGGTTCCGCTGAGTATTAGCCCTAGAATCTGCAGAGACACGGCACTGCAGGGACTGAACTTGAGATTTCCAGAGCAAAGGCATGAATTTTGATAGCTTGTGCAGATTCGAGGTTGACTCTGAAGCTGGGCTAAAACGACTTATACGTTCAGGGGTTTGGGCTTGGAGGGACATATCACCACCTCGTGTGTATTATGTGGATAACAACAATCAGTCAGACTAACCACATTTTCAATGTCATGTTGATTTGGGTACTTGAAATTTGTCTGGTATACCCATTTTCGCAGGTACTCATTTCAGCTCTACTGGGGGCAAAATGCAGTGGCGAGTTTTTATGTGGCCCCTTTTCAGTTCCTGGATCTAGTCCCTGGATCCAGTTCCTCCTTTCAACCACTGAAAAACTGAACTCAGGGCAAGGGAGCAGAAATGAGAGTATGCACACCATGACTTGGTTCAGATCCAGCACAAATTCATGATGTCAGCCCTTCTTCTCTTGAGTACACCCCTTAAACACCCCCACCTCCAACTTCTGTGTGGCTCTTACGACTCATGCTAATTTTTAAAGTAGTCCCCAGGAAGGAAAAGCTTCCCCACCCAAGCTTAGATTGTGGTTACTTTGTTGGTTCCAAACAGGAGAAAGAAAAAAATGACAAAGTAATTAAGATTTTCCCCTTTATGTGACCAAGTCCTTTTTCTGTAGGTGAGTGTGTGAACTTGTGTGAGCAAAGTAGAGTTCGTCATCTTTATTTTTTTCTTGCCTGATGAAGAGATTTGTAAAGTTTAAAAGCCTGCACACACTACCCAGCAGAAAATGCTCCCGTAGAAGATGCCATCTTTGCCTTGTTCTCTACTGGGAAGAGTTACAAATTTAGTTTTCAATATACTGTCTTCAAGCTAGAGCTACTCTAGGGGACACATTACAAAATTTACAAAAAGGGCTTTAACACTAGTACTGAAATGAGTAACCACTACTATCTAGTAGCCAGTCAAATCTCTCAGTATCTGCAGTAGCCGATATCCAGTGGGATACTGATAGTAAATATTAACGTTTAGCACACTATCATTTTACCAAAATACTGTTTACCATCTACACATTACCAATTAATTACTGTTTGACTTTAAACCACCCCCCCCCCCCCAACCTTCCCCTTTTTGTGCGTTTGTTTCTTAATTGGCGGCAAAAGTGAAAGTGCCATTTTGGA
>QEPC01015000.1:1444702-1475425 GCA_003113815.1 Sphenodon punctatus | reverse complement strand
ATTATTATTTTAAACACACACCCAACATCCAACACAACACACACAGCACCCACCAACCAGCCAAACCAAAACCAACACACACCACACAGCCAAAACTCACATGAATCAAAAACTAATCCACAGCCAGCCACAAAACACGCTCTCACCCACACAAAAGCTCAGCACGCACTCGAATTTCCTGTTTCCAGGGCGATCACGGACTCTCACAATACTTTTCCCGAACGCCCAAACTGAACCAAACACGACCGAACCGAACGGCCCAACCAGAATGGGGCAAACAAACGAACATACAAACCGAACACACGAACCAAACGCAACCAAATCGAACGGCCAAACTTGAACCGTGATCTGTTCGCCTATCCCTAGTGAGGCCATGTGCGAAGTCTTGGTGCGGGGCCTAATTTGCATAATTAGGCTCCACCTAATTATGCAAATGTGTAAGTTTACATAAAATTTACTCCCTCTAGACAGGAAAGATTCGCATTCTCCACCCCTACAAGTAGCCATAGACAAGCATGGCCTCCAATGCTCCCCCCACCCACCCAAGCATCTACCACCACTCCAGGAGTGTTTCCACTGCAGTGGCAGCTGGGCAGGCAGTGAGGCGGGCACAGAGAGACTGACTGCCTCCACTGCCTTACTGAGGGGGGAGGAAGTGAGCTTAACCAGAGTGGCCTCCAGGGCCTGATGCGTCTTGCTGCCGGTTTTACCTGTGCCTGCTAGTGCTGCTTTCATATATATATATATATATATATATACACACACACACACACACCACCAGTTCAGTTGTACCCCCATAATAAATTCATACTGCCCTCACCCCATAACCAGTTCATTTGCGTCCCCGCCCCTATATAATTAATTCACGCTGCCCCGGGGGCAGAAATTAAATGGTTATGGGTGGGGGGGCAACGTAAATTGATTATATGGGGGGCACAAATGGACTGGTTAAGGGGTGCGGGTTAGCAATGACTTTATTAAGAACAACTAGTGAAATAGCAGCCATAATAAACTCAGAACCATATTTGTAGATTTTCCAAGATAGAATAGATATTGATTTACATCCTAAATTCCTACCTAAGGTAATATAAGTAACACAGTTGTGAGAATGTGGCCCTTTTTACACAGGCCTCTCCCACCCATGAACACGCAGATTTTCTCTGTGTGTTCATGGGTGGGGGAGCTCCGTGTGAACGACGTGATGCATGTACCCATGGTGAGTGGGAGTACGTGCGCGCCTGTTTAACACGCATTCTCACTCACCCCCCCACTTGTCCCCACACACAGAGAAACCGGGGGAAACGGCGGTTACTCCATGGGTGTGGATGAGTGGGGGGTGGGTTGTGGGTATGTGCGTGCAGACGTGTGCATGCCCTGTCCATGCACCGGTGCACTCACGGACCCACCACCCGACGTAACCATGTAAAAAGGGCCTGTGAGGAGCCACTCAAAGAAGAACAGGCGGTTGCCACCTTGTACACAAGGTTCTTTGAGATGGGTCTAAACATTCTCACAACACCCACCTTTCCAGCCCCGCGTGGAATTTTTTTCTTATATGCCTAGAAAGGGTTAGAAGGAACTGTCATTCTGGGGGGAAAGTGCTTTTATTCTAGAGAAGCTCGAGACCATCATGTGGTCTATTATTTGAATAGGGTGAGCGTGCACAACCCAGTTGTCTCCCAGTCCGATTGGTGTATCCCCGCAACTGTTGCTGCTATTGCTGCTGTTGCTGCTGCTACTGCTGCTACAGCACTACTAGGAGGGAGAGGCATATGAGGGATGGGGACTAGAGCCAGGAAGGGGAGGCAGAAGAACTTATTGGGGGAGAAGCTGGCTGCAGCCTGACTCCCAGCCAGGCAAGCGCGGGCCCCTGCTGGCCGTGAGGCCATGTGGAACCGCACATGTGGCACATGCCTGTGGTCGGCCCTGCTGTCCTGTTACACGGAAGTCAGGTGGAGACTGCGCTGAGCAAAAGTGCCTGCAGTGCACAGCATGCAATGGGACCCACCCAGTGGGTGGCACAGGACTGAGTAAGCAGCAATGGCAGCAGTCATGACAAGAAGCAGGCAGCTCAGCCACAGTCTCCAGGGCTCAGGTGCAGCAGGCAGAGGGAAGGAGAGGCCCTGGGGGAAGGGAGGGAGGGAATGGACAGGAGAGAGAGTGGTGATGTGGGGAGGAGGGAGCAAGTCCATTTCTTGCAGTCGGGCCGATTCCAACCTAGCTATGCCTCTGAAACAAATTACTCCACTTTAGTAGCTTTCACATGAACAGTATGAGCTGGAGTAATAGTGCATTCATTTATAGCCTAGCTGACATGTAGGCCCTTTTTACACAGACACTCTAACACCGATAAAATGGGTGTTACATTTTATTATACATGGTACAGGGCTACACTTCAGCCCTGCAACATGGGCCCTTTTCACACAATTGCTCCGTGGGTGGTGGGTGGAGATGGGTGTTGAGCGGGAGCATGCACACACCTACACCCACCACAAGTGGTGTTTACACAGACGCCTCCACCCATCTCCACTCAGAGAAATTCACCCCACCCACTGCAAGTGGTGTTTACACAGCGAAACTGGGTGGAGGCATCTCGTGTGAAAAGGGCCCATGTTGCAGGGCTGCAGTGTTGCCCTGTACCATGTATAATAAAATGTAACACCCATTTTATCAGTGTTAGAGTGTCTGTGTAAAAAGGGCCGTAATGATCACTGAACTGTGTTTGCCACCCTTGCTGAAAAGTGTTCACATGAACAGCTACTTCCAAATAGAAACTCGAGTGGAGTAGCTACTTCTCTCCTTACTCTTCCAATTGCCCACACTGTTTCAATAAACCTGAAATCCCCAAAGTAAGTTAAAATCAGCAGAGGGGAAGAAAATGAGCTCTGCAGAAAAGAGGGCCGGCATTTTTCTTTGCACTAAGCAATGGGCAATATCTGAAACAGGAGCTGCAACGCATAGAAATTTACTGAGACCAAAAAAATAATCTACACTGGCCTGAATATTCTTTCACTCTTCAAAGTGCCAGCAGAATCTGCTTCAGCACATTATTATATGCCTTCTCTGAAAACCAAATGATTTTACAGGAGTGCAGAGGATCATTGTATCTTTTGGTTTGTGGCCCGATACTTTTACTCAGTTTACTGAGCCATGATTTCTTTTATTCATTTTTTTCTAGGGTCAATGTGTGCTGCCCTCACCAAGATTATTGGACTTTGAAGTTGCAGCTCTGGAATGCAAAGCACCTGATTCATCCACAGGAGAAGGTTTTGCCACCTGCTGCTTTAGCGGTGACTATATCTCAAAGTGAAAAACACCATTTTTATCAGTGATTGGAAATGATTTAGTTTGGTTGATGTTCTTGCCCTTTCCTGTGAGCAGACAGCATTACAGTGCTGCTGTGTCATATTGGATGAGGTGGCTTATAAAGAGGTAGATTACTTTTCTCTAGCAGCTATGATAAGACCAACAGGCTCCCGTTCTTAAAGGGACACATTCTACCTTTAATCTAATCAATTGTTTAAAAGTAAGCTGCAAATAGTTTCTGTTACTGCAATGCCATCTTTCCTAATTTTAATGTGGATTTTTTTAATGGAAACTTTATGACGGAGCCAGACAAATCCAGATAAATGTTTACTGCCCAGTTAGCCAGTAGCCTCAACTTTTTTTCTTGGCTACTGTTGAAAACAGTGTTGTTGTTCTTGTGATTAAGAACCATAACATGGATGTTAGTATTTAATTTTTTTAAATAATAAATAACATATATTTTTATTATAAAATAATTAATAATGTGAGTCACTTCTTCCGTCTCCCTTGACTCCTGCATTCAGGCCTTGTCCAAGATTTTCTGTTTCTGATTCCAAAAAAACCTCTGCAATCTGACCATCTTTCTGGATCATACTCATCTCTTCCTTTGAATACTGCAGTTTCTTTCAAGCTTCTTTTGCTTTCAGTAAGGGTGTGCAGCTAGTTATTTTAATTACTAAAACAAATGAAGTCCCATTCATTTTAATAATTAAAATACAAAAATTGACAACGATCATTTCCTTTCATCCTTTTTTTTTTTTTTTTTACAGGCATGTGCAAAACAGCTGCTGGGGTTGTTCACGCATGTGCACCCTTTCCCAAAATAGTGCCAGCAGCATTGGAGCCAGCTTGGGAAAGGGCTGTATGTGGGAAGGATGGCCCAATGGCCATTTTTTGAAAAGCAGTGAATTTTTTACAAAAAACTATTCATTTAAAATAAAATAAATAGAAAAAAACCCTAAAAACGATAGGGGTTTCTGTAAATGAAACCAAAAACTAATACAGAAATGATAGAAGTGCCTTCTGCACTCCCCTAGCTTTCAATTCCTTCCACAACTCTGCCCCTCCATATTTATCTGTGTTTATGCCTCATCACGTCTTCCTTACCCTCTTCAATCATACAAGCTTTCATCGCCCACTTATCCTCACTTCCCACAATCGTCTTCATATATTCTTCCGCATTTCTCACTTTGCAATGGGATGCCCCGATTGATCTGTTCTGTGAAGCCACTACTTCCTCCTTCTTTATCTCTTCAAAACCATGTCCTTTCATCACGACTGGAAGAAAGGATTCAGATTTGATTTTAGGTGAGATATTCCTTAGTCATTGTTTTTTGTTTTTAAACAAAGTTTATTAGTTGTTTTTAAAGTATACAATAAATGTATACATGGATATACATATACATTAAGCACATCAGTTGTGGAGATCCACTGATTTGAATAAAAATTGGAAGTCCACTATTTAAATATTCCCATATTTATTTATTTTATTTATTTATATAAACATTTTATCCCGCCCCTTCTGCCCATAGGGCAGCCCGGGGTGGCGAGCAACAAAGATAAAAGAATAAAACAACTTAAAAAGTTAAAAAATTCTCATATGCAGGGAAAAACAACCCCCCACAACTCCACCCCCCCTGCCCCTTGCCGAAAGCCTGGCGGAACAGCCAGGACTTACATAAAAGTCGAAATGACAGGAGAGTGGGGACCAACCAAGCCTCCTCCAGGAGTGAATTCCACAGCACGGCCACCGAAAAAGATCTAACATCGGTGGCCACCCACCTTGCCCAGGGAACCTCCAAAAAGACTCCCCCGGACGCTCTCAAAGGGTGAACAGGGACATGGGGAGATAGGCGGTCCCGCAGATATCCATTGCTGATACTTCCTTTTATGATTTAATAATTTTCTGTATCATGGAATTTGATTAACCTGTTTTTAAAAAAACCTATTTTGGTTTCTTAAAGCTTAAATGGGAACCTGAGTTTGTACCCATGGGTAATACACATATTTTCAGATACTGTTTGGGGTATCTGAGCTGGTAGTCAATACTGTTGAGTACCCGAATTCACAACATTTCATTTATTGAGTTTTTAAGTATCTAAAGTACCCCAAAATGCATGGAAAATGCCCCTCAATAGTCAATATTTCATTTTGGTATTCCATTTTTATATTTTGGGTACCCAATCAGATACCATTTTGGGTGCCAAAAAGTACCCAACATTTTCAGTTCAAATCAGATACCATGAATTCGATGAGTAAATCTGTTTTTGTGGGTACATGTTTCAGCTCTTCTTCCATCAGCAATGTATATAGCAGCAGAGGATATGGAAACCTCTCAGGCTGCATTATAGCTCTCCTGCCTTACCTCTTCCCTGATCCAGGGCTTTCCCTAATGCCATACCTGCTCCTTTGACCAATTCTTCTATTCATGTGATGCCTACAGACCTGAACTATTTTGGTATTTCCCAAGTGTTACAGGAAAGTTGACTTCTGTGGTATTTGATTGTATCCCTTTTCCTTTCTTTTCAGTCAGACATTTAGTTTGTCAACCAGTGTTTCTCAACCCTCCCCCACGTGACCCGTTTTGAAATTTAAATATTCCCATGCCCTAGAGAGCACAATATCAAGTTTGGTGGTGCTCCTCATCTCGCAGCTCCGCTTGGGTGTCCAGGTGGCAGCTGTGGTGAAGAGTGCCTTCTGCCACTTACATCTTGTACGACGACTTCAGCCGTACATCTCAGACTCCAACCTGGCCACCATCATCCATGTTTTCATCACCTCAGGACTGGACTATTATAACATGCTCTATGTGGGGCTACAAAAAAGGCTGGCGATTCAGTATAGCAGCTTTACCCAAAGTGGGGCAAGGTTGCCCAACTCGTGGTAGTGCACCACTGCTTCTGGGCTCGGTGCCTGTCTGTTCAGCCTCGTGTTGGGCTGCTGCAGGGCTTTGAGCAGTGGGTGTTGTCACCATTCCCATGAGGCCATGTCATGGCTGGAGGTGAAATAATTGGCAGGCCGGAGGAGTGTGGGTGAGGTCGGCCTTGGTGCCCACATGGGTAGCCAGCGCCTTGGCCTCCCCAGGGGTGTGGCAGGACAACAAACAGTGGCCTGCCTTCCTAGTTTCGCCGCAGAAGGTGAACCATGTACTCTGCTTTTCACTGGGGCCCTGAAGTGTGGCAGCTGTGATTGCCCACCTTGGGATGCATAGGGGATCAGTCCCAGCTGGGTTTCTCTAGCTGCACCCAGTGAACTGTAAGAAAGAAATGCTAATGTTTATTGTTGTTGACCCTGGCACAGAAAGAAAGCGGTCATCAATGCAATTCCTCCATCAAGAAATAAGGAAAGTTTAACAGTCGGAGCTCGACTCCCTAAACCACTCACCCTATTGACATTAATGGCTGAATTTCCATTGACTTGAAAGGGGCCAGGATTACATTTTTACTTGAGAATAGTCCCTTTGATATCAATGGGAGAATTCCTGCAGGACTGAGGCCCAGCACTGTATAGAGAGAAAATTAAACTACACTGATTTATTCTAACTAAGATTCTGGATGCTAGTTTCCTGAGCTGGAATGTGCAGTTGGGATTAGATTAAGATAGAAAGATATTGGACCAAAGGCACTCAGAATTTCGGCAAAGCAAGCCAAGGGAGCAAATCTTAATAATCTCACTGAAGTGGAACTGTGTTGCTTACCATTTATTCCTGTGTAGACACACAGCTGTGTCTTAATGCCATGCTATTTATTCAGATAATAACATCTCAATTTTTTCATCCACAATGTTCTCTAAACTTGATCTTCATTCTTCATCACATGTGCCAGAAAAATAGGATGGGGGCTGGAGGGAAGTGCTATAAATGAGAAGAAGCACTTTAGCCTCTGCAAGGTGCTGACTCCCCGCTCTAAAAATAAGCACCTTATGTGCTCCTCTTGCTAAAATACTTGACACTGCAAAGTGCTTGTAAACCAGTTGTGTGGGTGTCACACTTCAATCTGGACTCTCAATGGATGCAAATACTTGCACTGGGGTGACACAATGTAGAGTTACACAATGCCAAATGAATTTGTCATATAAGGTTTTGCTTAGTTATACAATCACAGACGTGCATGGGGTAAATACAGGGTATCTATTCACCCGACTATTCTAGCTGGGAGATAGCTATATAACAAATACAGCTGGTAGTCACTCCAATGGAAAAAAGATTTTTTGTCGAAATACAATTTACATGATGTTCAGTGATGCTGAGCAAGCTAATGCAGCCAGTCTTCTAAGATGAGATCTATTGGGAAAATGTCCTATACTTTGAAGTTTCTGAGTTGTATTTATTTATAAGAAAAGGAGCTACTGCTAAAACATACTTACCATTAAGGCCTACCACTTAAATAGATAGCATAAGTAATATTGAATACTAATATTTACCAAATAAAGGAGGTGGTAACTGTTATTAAGTGGAGGGAAAGAATCAATATGGTCCATCATCACAGGTAATAAAATAAGGCAAGTTAACATTATAGATTTTGAGGGGGTTGCTTATTTAATATTCTAAATTGTTTCCAATATTGTCACTGTGTAGCTTAGTGCTCTTGAGATGCTAATAGGAAAGCAGTGCCATTATGCTGTTAAAGTCTCACGTTGTAAGCCAGCTAGTCAGTGGAGCAGAACCCAACTCTTGTATTAGCTTTAAATCCCATACATCGGATTTGCGTGTTCTTCTCAAGACTTATGAGGATGAGTGGACCATTTCCTTCCATCTCCCATGACACTTGAAGCTTAGCGATGAAATGAATATCCGTGGCAAACAGTGTATCCCACTATTCTGGGGATATTCTGTCCTGTTTTGTTGGACATCCATCTTTGAAATTTTGGTTCAGTTTAGAATTGAAACTTGAAACAAGTAGCAGATTTTCTAGTTGTAGGTAATTACCATAATTTTGGGCACCCGATTGGCTCCTGATATTGCAGGGATTACCCACAAGCAGAGGGGTGGGGGAACTACATGGGGAACATTGGGAGGCTGAGCAATGGTGCGTCAAGCATTCTCCAGATCCCTCCAAAGAGTGAGACAAGTAGAAGCAGGGATTCTGATCTGGATCAACCTCCAAAATAAACCACCTAGATCACTGGGTGTGCAGTGGGTCAGGAAGATGTTACTCAGAAGTTTTGGGGAAAATTTATTTATTTTATCAAATGTTATATCCCATCTTTCCCATTGTATCTTAGGGTGACTTACAATCAAGAAAAACATCCAAAAATCCCCTTAGCCTTCCCACAACCCTTCCCTAATCCCCACCCAATCCTATCCCTGCCTGCCAAATGCCTGGTCAAATACAAAGATCCTACATTATTCCCAGAAGATGAACAGGCCCAGCCTTAGATAAACCTACAAGGGAAGGGAGTTCCATAATTCTGGGGAACCACTGACAATGCAACTCTGTGTATCCTTGCTGTAGAAACTTCATGGGCAGATGGTACCTGCAAGAGGGTGCTCCCAGCTGACCTCAGATACCTCGAAGGGACATGAGGGAAAACGTGGTCTTTCAAATACCTGGGGCCCAAGCTGTTTAGGGATTTATAGGTCAAAACCAGCACCTTGAATTGTGCCTGGAAAGGAAAGCTATTTGGAGCCAGTGCAGACTCTGGAGCACCAGTGTAATGCGCTCCTGGTGACCCACCCCAGAGAGAAGATGGGCCGCTGTATTCTGCACCAACTGCAGCTTCCGAACAATCATCAACGAAACACCCACATAGAACGCATTTCAGTAGCCTAACCTCAAGGTAATAAAGGCCCAGACAATAGTGGCCAAATCTGAATCTGATTTTTAAAAAGAAAAAGATTGCGGTCTTCTCACTAGATGTAAGTGGTGAACAGTGCTCCTGAGTCCTGGCCATCATTTCAACCTGGCAATCCAGGCACAGAAATGGATCCCAGAGCAACCCAAGGCTGCAAACCTGAGTGGCCAAAGCTGGCTGGACCTCATCAATAACAGAGGTCCCCTAAATTACCCAGGTCACAAGGGCGGCCAGCCATCATCACTTCCGTAGTGTCTGGATTCAGCTTTAATCAGCTTGCCCACATCCAGTACCAACAGCTGTCAGGCACTAGGTAAGTGCAAAGACTGCAGACCCAGGACTGCAGAACCTGGGTCAGATGAAAGGAAGAGTTGGGAGTTATAAGTAGGGCTACAAATTTGTCACAGTGGTGACCAAAGTCACGTTTTAGATCTTTCCATGACTTCCGTGATTTTCCCAAGTTTTTCAAGATTTCCCCCAAACTGAAGAGCAGAGCCAGCAAGAAGCTGGTGAGAAGAGCACGCTCAATGGCACTAAGAAGATCCAAGGTGTCTCCCTGGAGTTCCAAACCCTTCCCTGGCTGTAGAGATGTTGCGGCATGGCAAGAAGCTGGTGAGAATAGCACACTGGGTGCCACTGGGTAAAGCCATGGCCTCTCCCTGGAGCTCCAAACCACTCCTCTGTGTTGTTTCTTGTGGATGGTGGAGCTTTGGGTGTGGTCAAGTGGCGACATGGTAGCAGGATTGGAGACAGAGAACGTGACCGTTGTCAGAGCTTCAAGAGGCGCCCAGGAGGAGACGGCAGCATTTCCTCTGCCTTTATCCCCTGTTTGGGCTTACAATCTAATCCTGGGGCTTTCAAAGGGCTTTAACAATCCCTGGGTTTACAATCTAAGGGGCGGGTGGTGTTTTCCTCCTCCTTCTATTCTGTGCAAGGGGGGATTACAATCTGTGCTAAGGGGGCACAGTCTGTGCTAGGGGGATTACGATCTGTGCTAGGGGGATTACAATCTAATTCCTGGGTTTACAATCTAAGGAGGGGTTACAATATTTATACAATAGTGAATACAATTTTTTTTTAAATTACCCATGAGCTACACACAAATGTTTCTCATTCCTGCCATGACCAACTCATGCCTTTTAAAGAAAATTTCCATGACAAATTCGTAGTCCTAGTTATAAGCATACTGGTGGCACTTGACTTCAAATCTCTGTACAATCGAGTCCTGTCACTCAAGTGAGTCTAAACTAATGAGTAATTTTAATGTGTGCAGGGAAATCTCACTATAAGATAAACTTACGGTGAGAGTCCCCTTTGCAGTAACTCACCTGGTGGTGGTTATGGTGGCATTGGCTGAGGCGGGAGTAGTAGCAACTTCTCCATAGCTGCTTCTGGCTGCTTTCATTCCCTTGCGATGGGGCTTTTCAGAGCAACCATGGCTGGATGATGTCATCCAGCAGGAAGGTCCTGTCAGGAGGGGCTGTAAGCGGCCAGAGGAAGCTTTGGAGAGAGGTGGCTAGAGAAGTTGCTGCTACTCCCGCCGCAGCCACTGCCGCCATTGCCGCCACCAGGTGAGTTGCTTGGCTGGGGGAGGGGGAGGGGACTTATTGGGCTGGGATAGGGTGGAGAGGGAGGCTTTTCCTGGCAACCCCTCTTCCCCCACTACCAGTCCAGTCCGATGGAGGGAACAGGGTAACGTGGATGTGGATCCATTATGTGGGCATATAGCCCACCACAAAATCCAGGTGTACATATTTTCATGTGTGATTGAATCTCATGTGAAAATCAGCACGTGGGCAAGCAGCCTGGGATAAGATGAGGAGGAGGGGAATTGTTGATAATAAATGGCACTCAGAGCACTTCACAACATAAAACAATATAAAATCAATTTAAAATATTTATTTAATAAAATGTTTATGCCTGTTCCCATTAGCTCAGGGCAGCTCACAAACCATAAAAACAGTAAAATACAAAAACAACCCCCCTCCTCCAGAACCACCCAATACCATCTCCCCATTCCCCACATCCAACCACTCCTACCCCAAACCCACCCACCAGACCCCCGATCCCTGCCCACCAAATGCATTTACAAACAGGAAGGCCTTACACCATCTCAGGACAACGCTCAGGCTTGGACTCAAACAAACCTCCAGGAGAAGGGAACTCCATAGCATTGGGGTAGCAACCTCCCTGCGAGCCCTCGTTGTATGAAAAGACTACAGATGGTACCCACAGGAAGGCACTCCTGTTCGATTATGGGGCCACAATGGGGCATGGAAAGATAGGCAGTCTCTTAGCTATGAATCCATTTATAAACAATTTTAAAGGGGATGGTAAATAAGGAGGAGAAAACACATTAAGGGGAACCAGTAGTGGATCAAAAAAGCACCTGGAGAATAAATAAGTCTTTAGGCACTTTTTATAGTTGAGGAGGGAGGAAGTAAGATGGAGATCTGGAGGGAGTAAGTTCAACAGTGAGGGAACCGTCACAGCAAAGGCACAATCTCCCACTATCTCCAGGAACAGGTCTTGAATGTAGCTACTGGGCCTATACCAGGGAGTTGTGCCCACACTTATCTGGCTGGAGATATACTGTAGCAAGGTGTCGGGCTTCAGAGATGCACCAGTCACACCAAGGTATGGCCTGTTTTAATTTGCCTCTTCCATCCCCTAATTTGCATGACCACACCCTTAGCTAGACGAGAAGAAGCTTCACAAGACACCTGCAATTTGTGCACATAATATATTTGTATTAAGCAAAATTAAACACAGTTACATTATTAAACACAGGGGTCTCTCTGCTTGAAAAAAGTGTAATCGATGCACTGACCTCAGCCCCCAGATATTCCAAGATAGGGGGAGAGGAAGACAGGGGAACAGAAACCAGGCATCTGTCTCTGTACCCATGAAAACTCTTTCTCGCCACCATACCTCCCCATGTCCCATGCCTAAACACACAACCTCAAACGGTTCCACAGATTCCCCAACAACTTTCCTCCATGGAAGTCCCACTCCCCCAGTTCCACTAGGAGTCAGAGGGCCTCTCCTGAGCCAGACATCCACAGAGAAAAATTGGCCAAGGAGGCAGGCAAGAAACCCCCCTCCCCCGCTCATACTGCCCCTTCTCACAGAGTTGTAACCCCCTCACCCCAAACCCTTCCAAACTCCACATGCCTGAACCCCTCCCTCTCACAGAGAGAATATGACACAATCCTCCAGCCCCCAACCCCTGCCCATACNCCATATTTATTTATTTTATTTATTTATATAAACATTTTATCCCGCCCCTTCTGCCCATAGGGCAGCCCGGGGTGGCGAGCAACAAAGATAAAAGAATAAAACAACTTAAAAAGTTAAAAAATTCTCATATGCAGGGAAAAACAACCCCCCACAACTCCACCCCCCCTGCCCCTTGCCGAAAGCCTGGCGGAACAGCCAGGACTTACATAAAAGTCGAAATGACGGGAGAGTGGGGACCAACCAAGCCTCCTCCAGGAGTGAATTCCACAGCACGGCCACCGAAAAAGATCTAACATCGGTGGCCACCCACCTTGCCCAGGGAACCTCCAAAAAGACTCCCCCGGACGCTCTCAAAGGGTGAACAGGGACATGGGGAGATAGGCGGTCCCGCAGATATCCATTGCTGATACTTCCTTTTATGATTTAATAATTTTCTGTATCATGGAATTTGATTAACCTGTTTTTAAAAAAACCTATTTTGGTTTCTTAAAGCTTAAATGGGAACCTGAGTTTGTACCCATGGGTAATACACATATTTTCAGATACTGTTTGGGGTATCTGAGCTGGTAGTCAATACTGTTGAGTACCCGAATTCACAACATTTCATTTATTGAGTTTTTAAGTATCTAAAGTACCCCAAAATGCATGGAAAATGCCCCCCAATAGTCAATATTTCATTTTGGTATTCCATTTTTATATTTTGGGTACCCAATCAGATACCATTTTGGGTGCCAAAAAGTACCCAACATTTTCAGTTCAAATCAGATACCACGAATTCGATGAGTAAATCTGTTTTTGTGGGTACATGTTTCAGCTCTTCTTCCATCAGCAATGTATATAGCAGCAGAGGATATGGAAACCTCTCAGGCTGCATTATAGCTCTCCTGCCTTACCTCTTCCCTGATCCAGGGCTTTCCCTAATGCCATACCTGCTCCTTTGACCAATTCTTCTATTCATGTGATGCCTACAGACCTGAACTATTTTGGTATTTCCCAAGTGTTACAGGAAAGTTGACTTCTGTGGTATTTCCTTTCTTTTCAGTCAGACATTTAGTTTGTCAACCAGTGTTTCTCAACCCTCCCCCACGTGACCTGTTTTGAAATTTAAATATTCCCATGCCCTAGAGAGCAACAATATCAAGTTTGGGGGTGCTCCTCATCTCGCAGCTCCGCTTGGGTGTCCAGGTGGCAGCTGTGGTGAAGAGTGCCTTCTGCCACTTACATCTTGTATGACAACTTCAGCCGTACATCTCAGACTCCAACCTGGCCACCATCATCCATGTTTTCATCACCTCAGGACTGGACTATTATAACATGCTCTATGTGGGGCTACAAAAAAGGCTGGCGATTCAGTATAGCAGCTTTACCCAAAGTGGGGCAAGGTTGCCCAACTCGTGGTAGTGCACCACTGCTTCTGGGCTCGGTGCCTGTCTGTTCAGCCTCGTGTTGAGGTCTGCTGCAGGGCTTTGAGCAGTGGGTGTTGTCACCATTCCCATGAGGCCATGTCATGGCTGGAGGTGAAATAATTGGCAGGCCGGGGGAGTGTGGGTGAGGTGGGCCTTGGTGCCCACATGGGTAGCCAGCGCCTTGGCCTCCCCAGGGGTGTGGCAGGACAACAAACAGTGGCCTGCCTTCCTAGTTTCGCCGCAGAAGGTGAACCATGTACTCTGCTTTTCACTGGGGCCCTGAAGTGTGGCAGCTGTGATTGCCCACCTTGGGATGCATAGGGGATCAGTCCCAGCTGGGTTTCTCTAGCTGCACCCAGTGAACTGTAAGAAAGAAATGCTAATGTTTATTGTTGTTGACCCTGGCACAGAAAGAAAGCGGTCATCAATGCAATTCCTCCATCAAGAAAGAAGGAAAGTTTAACAGTCGGAGCTCGACTCCCTAAACCACTCACCCTATTGACATTAATGGCTGAATTTCCATTGACTTGAAAGGGGCCAGGATTACATTTTTACTTGAGAATAGTCCCTTTGATATCAATGGGAGAATTCCTGCAGGACTGAGGCCCAGCACTGTATAGAGAGAAAATTAAACTACACTGATTTATTCTAACTAAGATTCTGGATGCTAGTTTCCTGAGCTGGAATGTGCAGTTGGGATTAGATTAAGATAGAAAGATATTGGACCAAAGGCACTCAGAATTTCGGCAAAGCAAGCCAAGGGAGCAAATCTTAATAATCTCACTGAAGTGGAACTGTGTTGCTTACCATTTATTCCTGTGTAGACACACAGCTGTGTCTTAATGCCATGCTATTTATTCAGATAATAACATCTCAATTTTTTCATCCACAATGTTCTCTAAACTTGATCTTCATTCTTCATCACATGTGCCAGAAAAATAGGATGGGGGCTGGAGGGAAGTGCTATAAATGAGAAGAAGCACTTTAGCCTCTGCAAGGTGCTGACTCCCCGCTCTAAAAATAAGCACCTTATGTGCTCCTCTTGCTAAAATACTTGACACTGCAAAGTGCTTGTAAACCAGTTGTGTGGGTGTCACACTTCAATCTGGACTCTCAATGGATGCAAATACTTGCACTGGGGTGACACAATGTAGAGTTACACAATGCCAAATGAATTTGTCATATAAGGTTTTGCTTAGTTATACAATCACAGACGTGCATGGGGTAAATACAGGGTATCTATTCACCCGACTATTCTAGCTGGGAGATAGCTATATAACAAATACAGCTGGTAGTCACTCCAATGGAAAAAAGATTTTTTGTCGAAATACAATTTACATGATGTTCAGTGATGCTGAGCAAGCTAATGCAGCCAGTCTTCTAAGATGAGATCTATTGGGAAAATGTCCTATACTTTGAAGTTTCTGAGTTGTATTTATTTATAAGAAAAGGAGCTACTGCTAAAACATACTTACCATTAAGGCCTACCACTTAAATAGATAGCATAAGTAATATTGAATACTAATATTTACCAAATAAAGGAGGTGGTAACTGTTATTAAGTGGAGGGAAAGAATCAATATGGTCCATCATCACAGGTAATAAAATAAGGCAAGTTAACATTATAGATTTTGAGGGGGTTGCTTATTTAATATTCTAAATTGTTTCCAATATTGTCACTGTGTAGCTTAGTGCTCTTGAGATGCTAATAGGAAAGCAGTGCCATTATGCTGTTAAAGTCTCACGTTGTAAGCCAGCTAGTCAGTGGAGCAGAACCCAACTCTTGTATTAGCTTTAAATCCCATACATCGGATTTGCGTGTTCTTCTCAAGACTTATGAGGATGAGTGGACCATTTCCTTCCATCTCCCATGACACTTGAAGCTTAGCGATGAAATGAATATCCGTGGCAAACAGTGTATCCCACTATTCTGGGGATATTCTGTCCTGTTTTGTTGGACATCCATCTTGGAAATTTTGGTTCAGTTTAGAATTGAAACTTGAAACAAGTAGCAGATTTTCTAGTTGTAGGTAATTACCATAATTTTGGGCACCCGATTGGCTCCTGATATTGCAGGGATTACCCACAAGCAGAGGGGTGGGGGAACTACATGGGGAACATTGGGAGGCTGAGCAATGGTGCGTCAAGCATTCTCCAGATCCCTCCAAAGAGTGAGACAAGTAGAAGCAGGGATTCTGATCTGGATCAACCTCCAAAATAAACCACCTAGATCACTGGGTGTGCAGTGGGTCAGGAAGATGTTACTCAGAAGTTTTGGGGAAAATTTATTTATTTTATCAAATGTTATATCCCATCTTTCCCATTGTATCTTAGGGTGACTTACAATCAAGAAAAACATCCAAAAATCCCCTTAGCCTTCCCACAACCCTTCCCTAATCCCCACCCAATCCTATCCCTGCCTGCCAAATGCCTGGTCAAATACAAAGATCCTACATTATTCCCAGAAGATGAACAGGCCCAGCCTTAGATAAACCTACAAGGGAAGGGAGTTCCATAATTCTGGGGAACCACTGACAATGCAACTCTGTGTATCCTTGCTGTAGAAACTTCATGGGCAGATGGTACCTGCAAGAGGGTGCTCCCAGCTGACCTCAGATACCTCGAAGGGACATGAGGGAAAACGTGGTCTTTCAAATACCTGGGGCCCAAGCTGTTTAGGGATTTATAGGTCAAAACCAGCACCTTGAATTGTGCCTCGAAAGGAAAGCTATTTGGAGCCAGTGCAGACTCTGGAGCACCAGTGTAATGCGCTCCTGGTGACCCACCCCAGAGAGAAGATGGGCCGCTGTATTCTGCACCAACTGCAGCTTCCGAACAATCATCAACGAAACACCCACATAGAACGCATTTCAGTAGCCTAACCTCAAGGTAATAAAGGCCCAGACAATAGTGGCCAAATCTGAATCTGATTTTTAAAAAGAAAAAGATTGCGGTCTTCTCACTAGATGTAAGTGGTGAACAGTGCTCCTGAGTCCTGGCCATCATTTCAACCTGGCAATCCAGGCACAGAAATGGATCCCAGAGCAACCCAAGGCTGCAAACCTGAGTGGCCAAAGCTGGCTGGACCTCATCAATAACAGAGGTCCCCTAAATTACCCAGGTCACAAGGGCGGCCAGCCATCATCACTTCCGTAGTGTCTGGATTCAGCTTTAATCAGCTTGCCCACATCCAGTACCAACAGCTGTCAGGCACTAGGTAAGTGCAAAGACTGCAGAACCTGGGTCAGATGAAAGGAAGAGTTGGGAGTTATAAGTAGGGCTACAAATTTGTCACAGTGGTGACCAAAGTCACGTTTTTAGTTACTTTTGCCCCCCTCCATGACTTTTGAGATCTTTCCATGACTTCCGTGATTTTCCCAAGTTTTTCAAGATTTCCCCCAAACTGAAGAGCAGAGCCAGGAAGAAGCTGGTGAGAAGAGCACGCTCAATGGCACTAAGAAGATCCAAGGTGTCTCCCTGGAGTTCCAAACCCTTCCCTGGCTGTAGAGATGTTGCGGCATGGCAAGAAGCTGGTGAGAATAGCACACTGGGTGCCACTGGGTAAAGCCATGGCCTCTCCCTGGAGCTCCAAACCACTCCTCTGTGTTGTTTCTTGTGGATGGTGGAGCTTTGGGTGTGGTCAAGTGGCGACATGGTAGCAGGATTGGAGACAGAGAACGTGACTGTTGTCAGAGCTTCAAGAGGTGCCCAGGAGGAGACGGCAGCATTTCTTCTGCCTTTATCCCCTGTTTGGGCTTACAATCTAATCCTGGGGCTTTCAAAGGGCTTTAACAATCCCTGGGTTTACAATCTAAGGGGTGGGTGGTGTTTTCCTCCTCCTTCTATTCTGTACTCTGCCATGTCGGACAGCTATGCTGGTCAATTATGCCGACCATGGCAATTGGCCATGGCAGACCCAATCCAGGTCGGGTCACAACAGGCTAAAAAACACATGATAGCCTGCTGTGGCCTTCTTTGGCCCGATTGGGTGGACTGTAGCCTGGACTGTGACTCTGGAGGTCTCCGGGATCACAGCCCAGGCTCACAGCTGGCATGCCCGGAAGCAATCCTGGGCCAACATCTGACATGACAACGACAAACATGCCAGTGGTTTGTGTGCCAAAGCGGGCCAGCTTCACATTTGTTAATGCCTGTTGTTTCTTATGGGTAGGAGGTTTTTGAAGTCTCTCTCTCTCCCTTTAATAACTTTTGATCCCAACCCACAGATTAATTTCAACCATATCTGAAAGAGGCTCAGAAGTCCTAAAGGTAAGTGGGGAACCAAATGTTTTGTAAAAATAGTGTTGCGCGTACACTGCTTGCAATCAAAAACCAAAACCACTTGGCTCTTTTGCTCTACCCATTTCAGCTCTACTGTGGGTATTTCCAAAGGTGATAGCAAATTGCTGCCATCACAAGTCAGGTCAGGAACCCACCACCAACACGGTCCGGACTGGGTTGGGCCAGCTGACAAACCTGCCAGCAGCCAGACCTCCAGAGTTATTGCAGCCAATAACATCCCTATGACTGACATCAAATGTTGTTTCCCTATTAATTACTGTGGAGGCTTTGTGAAAATTTAACCAAATTTGACACAGAAGAAGTAGGCCCAAAGATGTGTAGGTCCACCCAATTTTGTAACATTAGGTGCACTGGAAGGGAAAATATGGCTCCTTCAGTAGCCCAAAAAGTCCTGCTGACTTGCATCGAGAATTGTTCTTTCTTTAGTGAACAAGTTTGGCAGTTTGCTCTATGGAAACTACTTGTTAGTCTAACTTTTTCTAGGCTGTTCAATGTTTAGTTCAAAGAATATCAGTCATTACTCTACTTACAGTCCAGCTGCCTTACATTGTAATAAAGTGAATTACTCTGGGGCCTCGAGGTTTCTTGTGTGTATTTATTATTTACAAAAATGGCACCTGCAGGAAATCAATGTCTCCTTTGTTAAAGAAGAAACTCTCTCAATGTACCAACCTGAGTAACATATGGCATATGGGCTATATGTGGGAGCGAAGGTTTCTGCAGGTTGGCAGGACAAGGGAAATTTTGATATGACAAGTAATCTTTGAAGGGATGCATAATCTCTCCCAATGGGCATGTGAATAGTCCTGCAGATATTAAAATATTTCATTGTATTAATACAGCAAGGGAGTTCACATGTGTAGAGAGTGTGAAAAAAGCAAGAGAACTATTTAGATTTTGAAGGAGATTAACTCTGTCCGTTTAAGTATTAGAGAGTTCACTTATTTTAGGCAGCTGACAAGACTGGTTCATTGAAAGGAGTCCTTTGCTGTTGTGTGGCAGGAACAAACATAATTACCATCTGCTTTGTATTCCCAATAGAAGCCAAAGCCATAGCCATTTTATATTTTTAGAAGTAAGCTATTTGCCATAAGATCGTTTGCTGACTTGATTCAGGAGGCTCGATTATGGTCAATGGAGCTGGTGTGTATCTGAGTTGCATTCCAAAAACTGAAATGCACTTTGGGGAGCTTTAGTCTCTCCTTTAGTAGGCATTTTTGCTGCACTTGAGGTTGGTTTAGCTCATTCAGCCATGCTGCTACAAAAGAACAGCATAAAATAATTTCTGACAAGCTTTGCATGGATATTGAAAAGTTGACTGGTTGAGCATTGCATGTATTGGGAAAGTCAGTTTTGCAGAAGACACTGGAGAAAGTACATGTATAAATCTGACAGTTGTCATGAAGAGTCATAGTATTTACACATGGTGCATAGGGATGTACACTTTTTTTTTGTTATTTTAAAAATGAAAATGATTTTTATTTTATTTTTGTTTTGTTATTACAATAATGAAAATGAAAACAATAACAACAAAATCAATAATGAAATTTCACTTTTCATTATTGGTGTCGTTATTGTTATTGGTCTCACAGGAAACTGAANACCCATAGAGGGGTTATGGAACACTTGTGGCAGGATGGGTGGGATAACAAGTTTTTAAATAAAATAAATAAATAAATAAATAAATAAATAAATATCCACCCTGAACCCCTTCTAAGCCCGCTATTCCTATATGGCACAGCCCTCTACCTCCCCAACCCTGCCCAAACCCACCCACACAGGGCATCCATGGGACATCCACTCCCACACCCCCTAAACCTATACCCCCTTCTCCCAATCCACAAATCCTCCACCTCTTACATCAACCTTACACCTTCCTCCCTGGTGATACCCAACCAACTCCTTCATTCTCCCAACCAACTCTACAGTAATTTAAGAACACTAAAATAAAACAAAATAGCATCTCCACCCTCCGTCCCCAAACAGTCCTGAGAATGGCCAGCAAAGAGCTGCCACCTTTGGTGCTGGCCTTCAGCAGCCACCTGCCGGCAGCCTTCCCTCAGACCAGAGGGCTCCTTTTGACTGAGAGCTGGGAGGATAGGCAGACGAGCTGCAGCAGTTGGGTGATGATGGTCAACAGCAGTCCAGTCCAACAGGCTCCCAACAGCAGGCGTCCCACAGAGCAGAGGGAGCTGGGAGGATGGGCAGCCCAGCACTATTTTGATAGTGTCTTAACTACAGCTGAAATGAGTTCCTGTTAAAAAGGATAAACCCATCAAATTTCCATTACCCGAATCAATCCTAAAGAGGACCTCTGGAGAATACTCCAGCCATTGTAATTGAAGGTGGACCTGCCGCAACCAAGGAGTCAATAGCCCAGCATCCAAAGCCAAAGTTAGGAGTAAGGTCTCCAACTGGGGGGATGACATCAATTTAGCCCAGTAGTTAAATATATGTTGCAGCACCAGCACTCTGAGGTAGATCTGGTTTCCAATCTGGAAATGACCTGGGGCAACCCCTGCGGGACACCCAGAACCGCAGACCAAAAGGAATTCTGGATGGACTCTAAGTTGTCCAAAAGGTCTGAGCCCCACACCGGGGCTGCATAAAGAGCCTGCCCCAGCACCTTAGTCCTAAATAGGAGTAACACAGGAGCTATCTGCTTCCCACCCTGGCCAAAGTAGAATCGGAGGATAGCAGCTGAGGTCTTTTGTGCTCTAGATTTAACTAGCTCGAAGTGTGGTTTCCAACTAGAGTTGGTTGAAAAAGTAACCCCCAGATATTTAAACCTTCGAACTTGCTCAGTTCTTTGCCGTCTAATGGACCATGGCTTATTCAGACTCCCATGCCCCTGGCCTATCACCAAAATCTTTGATTTGGGGTAGTTAATCGCCAGCCCTTCCCTTGTACAGTACTGATCAAAAAGAGTCAGTTGCCTTTTAAGGCCAATTCTCGTCTGAGAGATGAGTGCCGAATCATCTGCATACAACAAGATGGGGAGGGACCTTTGGGCCACCCGCGGGGCATAGGTATCCATGGAGTTCACAAAGTGTACCAACCCGTTGAAGTACAGATTGAAAAGCACAGGGGCGAGAAGGCACCCTTGCCTTACTCCTCTTCTTACTGCAATTGGTGCCGACAAGGATCCTCTCAAAGCTAGCCTAACCTGAAGCTAGTTCCCAATATGTAACTTCATAATCAGGTAGAAGAGCCTAGGGTCAATGGTAGTAGCTCTCAACTTAACACATAGACGCTCCCTGCTGATGGAATTAAAGGCTTTTTCGAGATCCATAAAACCTAGATATAATTTGTGCTTATGAGTCGTATGTTTCCTGATCAGTGCAGCAAGCAGTGTAATATGGTCCACTGTGGACTTCCCCACTCTGGAACCCGCCTGTTCGAGCGCAATTTGGCCAGACTGTCCTACCCAACTCCTCAACCTATCCAGCAACAACCAAGAGAACAGTTTCCCCACCACACTAATCAAACTGATTGGCTGGTAGTTTGCCAGAAGGCGGGGACCCCCCTTTTTTAAAATGGGGGCCAAAATACTTTTTAACCAGGAAGCCGGGATATGCCCGGTCCTGCTTATCTTGGAGAAAAGGGGTGCCAAAATGGCAGCCCACCAATCCGGAGATGCTTTAAGCAACTCTGGGGTAATCGCATCCAGCCCCGGGGCTTTGGTACTCAGGCCTTTAAAAAACTAGTGTCCCAGAGACTTAGGGATCAATTGACCCAAACAGAACAGGCCCTTTTGGCAGCCCAACGGGTGGCTCTAGCAATAGTGTTCTCTGAACCTCAGACTTTGCAACCCCTCTACCTTTTCGAGTGGCAAGACCACCCCAGACATAGTCTTCACCAGACTTTGCACTAACACCTTCCCCTCTGCCCTGGTAGTGGGGAGATATAAGGACATACCTCATGACAGTAGGATATGTCAGTTATGCGAGGCTGGAAAAGAAGACTTGGTGGCACATATCCTTTTGGATTGTCCCTTGTGAGCCCTTTGCTAAGGTTTTTGGGAGATTTCCCCCAGTTATTCCAGAGGGGATTTAGAGGGAGAGCGTTGCAGAAAATGCTGAGCCCCAAGGACTCGAGCTTAACCAGAGCAGTGGCAAGCTTTGCTTATGCCACGCTGGTTATAAGGTTTTAAAGAGACAGGGAATGGTGGTAGAAGGAGCTACGGTGGTCTGAGCTGTTATGACTGGGATAGGTCTTACCCATGGTACAGGGTAATTGGTTGAACCTGGGGATTGCTTTTGGGGGATTATATCTTGGGTGCTTGTCTGGTCTCTCTTCTCGCCTTTAACAGCTGAGAGAAGGATTGAGGCAGACTTTTCCTAGGTAGGGAACCTGTATTGAATTTATAATAATTTTGTATTGATGTACATATTGTTTGTTTTGGTATGCAATTTTAATCGATTGATTGTAACAGCTACTGGCTATACAATAAACTATATTATTATTATTACCCGAATCAAGTATCGGATGCCTAAGAATATTCTAGAATATTAACTTCTGGTCACATAATGTTGACTTCCATTAACAATTTTTCTGTTTTCAGTCCCTTTTTTTTTTATTGTAACACCTCCCTCTAACAGAGGAAAACTGGTACGTCAGTGATGGAAACTGTTGATTTTGGGGGGTGTCCAGGTACTCGATCAGTGATCAGGTAGCCCATAGAATATCTGTCAGGGGTTAATGAAAATGAAGGCATTACCTGTGGATGACAAATTAGGTACCTGTTTCAGCTCTAGTCTAAACTTGTCGTAAGATGCCCTGCGTCCTTCTGAAAAAGGGGTGGAATATTAATTTAATTTAATAACGCTAAATAATAATGTACATTCAGTGCAGAATCTGAACACTGAAGTTAATGGCTGAACTCCTGTTGACTTTAATGAGGGTGGATCATACCCTAAATAAACACAGTCCTAATCCAGGAAATAAAAAGAGAATACTTTTGGTAGGATAAACAAGTAAACATCACCGAACAAAACAAATGCCAAACCCTGTCTGTGCAACTGACCGAACCTCAAAGGCAAGCTGTTATTGTGCTGCATGGAAGGCTCTGCAGCATTCTCCATAATAGTCTGGTCCAGTTGTAAAAACCTATTTGTATTTGGCCATGTTAAGCAGGGTTTAATCAGTGCTGAACACAAGAGAACACAGTGGCTGAAAGGTACTTGTTCCTGCAGCAGCTAGAATAGCTGAGCTCTAGTCACTGCTGGTACAAGCCACCTGAAGGTGTTTGTAAATGTAAAAGATTGATTACCAATGATCCGTCAGCTGGTAGCTTAACAAATTTGGTACTTAGTGGCAGGACCCTTAAAAATAAGTATTTAAAAAAAAAATGACATTCACTGTTTATTTTTTATTTTTTTTAAAGGTCAGAAGAAACCATTTTAATTTTCTGACTCCTTGCCAGTCATTTTTGGTAAAGGAGGTACGAGCAGATGGGGAATTGTTCTGGACTTCTCCTATCTATGGGATCACATTGGGTGACAATAAACATGCACTCAGCATGCTGGCTACGTGCTTGGGGATGGCCCCGGTGGGGACAGGTCAGGGCATGGAACTGACGTGCGCCCGACTGGACTGGCCGGCAAGCACTTCCCCAGGGTGGTAGAACAGCACAAATGTGCGTCTGGCTGATCCCAGCCCCCGCACACCTCCAGCGCCCCACCTCCACCATGGCAGGCAGTCATGGTAGCTGGCCATGGCAGCCCTCGATCCCTGCTGCAGATGGATCCACAAACAGACATGTTGGCCTGCTATGGCCCACACTGGCCCACCTGGGCAGCCCTTGGCCCAGGCTTTGTGCCTGGGATCATCTGGGGGACCAGTTCCTGGCCAGTTGCCTACCCAGGCCAAGGAAGCANTACCTGATCTACTATTTATTACCTTATTTGTCATATTTAGCCCTGTTTTAATATTGTTATATTGGATGTTTTAAATTGTTTTTATTGTGTTTTTATTGTTGTAAGCCGCCCCAGGCTGCTTTTGCAGGAGGGGTGAGGTATAAATCTATGAAATAAAATAAATAAATAAATAAATAAATAAACAGACTGAAGTAAGTAATGGGTACTTCTGTGTTCGTAATATCTATCTGAAAAGATAGCCTTATCCCATATGTCCCATCACAGCCTCTGAGTTCAGCCAGGAGCATCCTGTTGCAGGTATCATCTGTCTGCCACGTTTCTACAGCAAGGCACACAGAGAAGCATTTTCTGTGGTTGCCCCTCAACTATGGAATGACCTCCCCTTGGTGATTTGTCTAAGCCCAAGCCCGGAAGTGATGTAAGACCTTTTTCTTTGGCCAGGTGTTTGGCAGGCAGGGATAAAGTTGAGTGGATTTGGATGAGTGGGGAGCTTCAGGAGGTTGTGGGATGTGTTTTTAAGGGGATTTTTAAAAGATATTTTTATATGTTGCAAGATGCCCCGAGCCTTAATGGGAAAGGTGGGGTTTACATTTGAAGAAATAAGAATAAATAAATAATGTTTAGCTGCTCATGATTCAGAAATTATGAGTGAAGAATAAAAATTGAAGATCTGCTTCTTCTGTCTCTTCTACCAGTGAAGTTCTTAGTTTTCTTTGGGGTATCTAGAACCACCCTACCCCTCTAGAAATGGGCAGATTTATATCCAAAGTTCTGACAGAAGTGCCTTGGTCCATCCAACCTCAGATTCTTTGTGTCCTGTCTTCTCTTCTCCTTTCCCCATCCCCGTGAGTTCTGTTTGCATACTCACAGTTTTTCTGTGGGCTCAGGACCCTCTTGCCCAACAACACTGCAAAGCACAAGCACAAGTATTAAGAAAGTTGACCAAGAAAATGCCTATACAAATGATGGCTACTACAATCTTATTCAACTTGAGTCCAGCAAGGAAGAAGTCATGGATTGAAGTGTGTGTGTGTGTGTGTGTGTGTGTGTGTGTGAGAGAGAGAGAGATAACTCAGTGCAACTGACCATGATCCTCTGATTCTTTAGTGATAGTGCTTACACTAACATATCGGTTCCAAGTTGCTGCTCCGATTTTGTGGAACTCCTTTCCCCAGGAGGTTAATTTAAGCCTGAACCTAGGCATCTTCTGGAGGTGGTGTAAAGCATTTGTATTTGAAAAGACATTTGGTGGGTAGGGATAGGGGGTTGGATGGGTTTGGGGGTAGGATTGTGGGGATATTTGGAGTTTTGAGGGGAGGACAGACAGTTTTATTGTTTAAAATTTATACTTACTGTTGTATTGATTGTGAGCTGCCCTTAGCCTTTGCTAGAAGGGTGGCAGATAAATCTAAATAAATAAATAAATATTAATTAACAAATCCTTCCTAGGAATTGTCCTGGTGCTAGTTTGCATCAGCACTGAACGGCTAAAGGATTGAACCCCTTGAAGGTACTGAAGCATTATTAGAATTAGTTTAGGTAGGAAGACACAGGTCCAGCTTTACCACAGAGTGACCTGAGGTGACCACTCCAGGCCCCACTGTTTTCTCTACTTTCGGACTCCCATAGTGGCTCTTGTTTTCATCAAGGCAGAATGTGTCTCCCCTCCTTCCCAGTGAGGCCCCAAACATGACTATCTCTAGGGCCACCAGGGGCCTCATATTTTATCTTTGCCCTTGGCTGTATAGATTTCAAGGCCGGCCCTGGGAAGATATCTTGGGCAGAGTTTTCAAAAGTAGTTGCCTGAATTAGGCATCCGAACCCTATATTTGAATATCAGTGTTCCCAAACAGCCACATTTAGCTGTCGAAGTGTCATCTTACAAATCCAAAAGGGAGCTATGTATGTTCTAGTAATGTACCCACATTTGAAAATTGGCTTGTTATGTTCTAATATCAATTATACCTATTCTATTATTAAAACGTGACATCATTAGCTAGTTAAACACACTATGAATTACCTGCCAGCAATGGTAAAACTACCATACTGTAGTCCCTGTTATGAGTTTCACATATTGATGGTTAGCATGCACTTAAAGCAAAGCCCATTTTGCTGAATCTATTGCTCCCATTATTACTGCACTGAGCATAACTAGAAATTATGTGGATGAAGGTAAATGGTTGGACTGTGTATGTGTCTATGGGAGTGTGCATGTGTGTCTAGTTCATTCTGGAGTTTATTGACACTGTGATTTCACCTTCATTTTATGTTTTGACTACATCCCAGTACAGTTAATTGGATTTTTTAATGGTGAGTAAACCAATCAATATGAAAGTAAAATGTCTAGACAACAAATAACCCCAGTTGTGAGAGCATTTGGCCACTGCGGTAACGTAAACACCGCAAATGGGAATTAACAGAATTCTGTAGTGCTCAAATGTCTTGGAAGAATATGAAATATCTAAAGAATTGACCTTCAGGACACTTGACCTCACATGACTGCCTCTACTCCCCCCAAAATATATTGTGTCAACTGTAGAACTGAAATAAGTTTGATAAATCCAACATATTCCAGTGGTCAGTTGCCCATCAAATTAGCTGTCTAGATTTGAAAAGTTCATTTTGGAGGACATTTGTGGGTTCACTTTTCATATAATCATTTATATTTTATTTTCATTTTATTATTGATCATTTATTTTTTTATTTTATTTTTTTAAAAACTAAGTTATTGTATGGTTGATGTGTCATCTAATATACCAAAGTCCTGGGCAGTGCTGAATAACAAAGAAGCAAAATGCCACAATAAAGATGAAACAAATATTCATCACGATGAATATTCTTGATCAATTGGACCTATTCATTTCAGTTCCGACAAAGCAGGGAATGGCAGCTATCGATACTTGTTTCAAATGGATACCTGTTTTGAGTACTTTGTTTCATTCATTTCGTTTATTTTATTTAAGTACCTTTATGCATTTTTTTATCACTCTGGTATTTTGGTTCCTTTGTTTTGGCTGTTTCCACACCCAATGTCAGTAATAGCGCTGAAACAATTTAACCAAATACCCAAATGACCGNCAGGCCAAGGAAGCAGTGGGCCCAGATCTGGCGGCCTGGAAACTGGTGTGACGGTGAATCATGTTAATTGTCAGCCATTGTGAACAGAGTGCCCCCGATCAGAGTTGTAGCCACTAGATGCAATATTAACAATAAGGTGATGTTCCGCCAGTGCCAGCTACAATATTAAGGAATGATGAGAGGGTCATTCCTAACCAGTGAGAGATGGAACTAGATTGTAAGGAAATAAAGAAGCATACAATAATCCAATATATAGCTAATGATGAGACACACAACCTTTTTAACCTTATAAATTCTGCACATTTAAGCTAGTGACTGTTTAGTGTACCCATGTAGCTGATTTTTCAGAGTAATTCTATAGAAAATTCATCAAAACTCTTTCATTAAAGCTGCTAAACCTTTCTACTGTTGGACTCAATTCTATACCATGTGCAGTGCGCAAAATGGTGTATGTGCAATGTGTGCACAACTCACGCACAATCCCTGTACAGGGAATGTGGCATGCGCACAAACAGTGTGCAACTTTCATGTGCACAACGGCATGCATGAGTTGAGGATCAGGACCATTGTCACTGCCCCTGATACAGGCACTTGATTCAACCAAATGAGTTATACTGATTTTAAAAGAATGTAAAGGTGTGTTACCAAACTGGAATCATTGAAAAATTCCCATTGACTTGATGGGTTTGAGGCCAATCTTGAAATGAGAGGAGAATAAAGTCCAGAATAAAATGCTGAAAATAGTTATGAAGTAGTATATTTGTGCTAGTTTCATTGTGTGTTTTTAGTCAGATACGGGACCAACCTCCCCAACAGCTGCTCCGGGAGGTGAACCCCCACATCCACCCACTTCCACCTCCACCTGGGTCCACTTAAGATGGGCCCAATGGGTTCCCCTGGCCAAGGTCCACCCATGCAGCACCCAAAATAAACATAGAGTTTCAGGTAATCGTCCGATGCTCTAGGCTGGTGTCCGCACCTTTGTAGTGTTGCTGTGGCAATGGCCATCCGGGAATGGAGCTGCAGCATGGGTCTGCTGAGCAATCAGAAAACAGTTACACTCCAGGCCAGTGCCCCTGATTTGACTGGCCTGCTCTGCTGGCAGCTCTCTGGGATGTTCCAGAGCACTGCTAGCGGGGCTGTCCTGGAGGATGCTCCTGACTGAGGCTGACCTAAGATGCCACAACAGGATATGAGGGAGGAGGCGCTCTTTCAAATACCTGAGGCCCAAGTCATGTAGGGCTTTGTAGGTCATGCCCCCATGCTGTGCACAGTGCTCTGTACTCTGCCATGTCGGACAGCTATGCTGGTCAATTATGCCGACCATGGCAATTGGCCATGGCAGACCCAATCCAGGTCGGGTCACAACAGGCTAAAAAACACATGATAGCCTGCTGTGGCCTTCTTTGGCCCGATTGGGTGGACTGTAGCCTGGACTGTGACTCTGGAGGTCTCCGGGATCACAGCCCAGGCTCACAGCTGGCATGCCCGGAAGCAATCCTGGGCCAACATCTGACATGACAACGACAAACATGCCAGTGGTTTGTGTGCCAAAGCGGGCCAGCTTCACATTTGTTAATGCCTGTTGTTTCTTATGGGTAGGAGGTTTTTGAAGTCTCTCTCTCTCCCTTTAATAACTTTTGATCCCAACCCACAGATTAATTTCAACCATATCTGAAAGAGGCTCAGAAGTCCTAAAGGTAAGTGGGGAACCAAATGTTTTGTAAAAATAGTGTTGCGCGTACACTGCTTGCAATCAAAAACCAAAACCACTTGGCTCTTTTGCTCTACCCATTTCAGCTCTACTGTGGGTATTTCCAAAGGTGATAGCAAATTGCTGCCATCACAAGTCAGGTCAGGAACCCACCACCAACACGGTCCGGACTGGGTTGGGCCAGCTGACAAACCTGCCAGCAGCCAGACCTCCAGAGTTATTGCAGCCAATAACATCCCTATGACTGACATCAAATGTTGTTTCCCTATTAATTACTGTGGAGGCTTTGTGAAAATTTAACCAAATTTGACACAGAAGAAGTAGGCCCAAAGATGTGTAGGTCCACCCAATTTTGTAACATTAGGTGCACTGGAAGGGAAAATATGGCTCCTTCAGTAGCCCAAAAAGTCCTGCTGACTTGCATCGAGAATTGTTCTTTCTTTAGTGAACAAGTTTGGCAGTTTGCTCTATGGAAACTACTTGTTAGTCTAACTTTTTCTAGGCTGTTCAATGTTTAGTTCAAAGAATATCAGTCATTACTCTACTTACAGTCCAGCTGCCTTACATTGTAATAAAGTGAATTACTCTGGGGCCTCGAGGTTTCTTGTGTGTATTTATTATTTACAAAAATGGCACCTGCAGGAAATCAATGTCTCCTTTGTTAAAGAAGAAACTCTCTCAATGTACCAACCTGAGTAACATATGGCATATGGGCTATATGTGGGAGCGAAGGTTTCTGCAGGTTGGCAGGACAAGGGAAGTTTTGATATGACAAGTAATCTTTGAAGGGATGCATAATCTCTCCCAATGGGCATGTGAATAGTCCTGCAGATATTAAAATATTTCATTGTATTAATACAGCAAGGGAGTTCACATGTGTAGAGAGTGTGAAAAAAGCAAGAGAACTATTTAGATTTTGAAGGAGATTAACTCTGTCCGTTTAAGTATTAGAGAGTTCACTTATTTTAGGCAGCTGACAAGACTGGTTCATTGAAAGGAGTCCTTTGCTGTTGTGTGGCAGGAACAAACATAATTACCATCTGCTTTGTATTCCCAATAGAAGCCAAAGCCATAGCCATTTTATATTTTTAGAAGTAAGCTATTTGCCATAAGATCGTTTGCTGACTTGATTCAGGAGGCTCGATTATGGTCAATGGAGCTGGTGTGTATCTGAGTTGCATTCCAAAAACTGAAATGCACTTTGGGGAGCTTTAGTCTCTCCTTTAGTAGGCATTTTTGCTGCACTTGAGGTTGGTTTAGCTCATTCAGCCATGCTGCTACAAAAGAACAGCATAAAATAATTTCTGACAAGCTTTGCATGGATATTGAAAAGTTGACTGGTTGAGCATTGCATGTATTGGGAAAGTCAGTTTTGCAGAGGACACTGGAGAAAGTACATGTATAAATCTGACAGTTGTCATGAAGAGTCATAGTATTTACACATGGTGCATAGGGATGTACACTTTGTTTTTGTTATTTTAAAAATGAAAAAAAAATTGGTTTTGGTTTTGTTATTACAATAATGAAAATGAAAACAATAACAACAAAATCAATAATGAAATTTCACTTTTCATTATTGGTGTCGTTATTGTTATTGGTCTCACAGGAAACTGAAAATTTTGGTTTTGGTTTCATTCCATTTTCATCAGCGAGTGGGGGGGGCTCTGTCTGTGCATGGTGGGGGCTATAATGAGATGCAGTCTGCTGGCACTTCTGCCACTGGCACTTCTACCGCACACACACTCAGAGCCCCACCCCACCCACTGACAAAAACAGAAACAAAACAGAAACCAAAATTTTCAGTTTCACGTGATACCAAGGTCATGGGCGAGGTCGTGAGAGGGTTTGGCATACGATATCATCAGTATGCTGATGATACAAAGTTTTGCCTCTCTTTTTCAGCAGAACCAGACCCAGATCTGGCGGCTGTGGGGGATTGCATGAGGGCAAGTCATCTGAGGCTGAATCCCGTCAAGACGGAGATGATGTTGGTGGGTAGGGCTGGG
>QEPC01015000.1:1384882-1429057 GCA_003113815.1 Sphenodon punctatus | reverse complement strand
TCCACCCCTGGTGCCTGGAAGTCTGCTCCTCAGCTGACTCCCCCTCCCTGTCACGTTTTGTCTTCCAGTGACACATTTTTGCCACCTGAACTCACCCAAACGCAATCCAAACTCTTTGTTCGGTCATTTTGACATTCAGAATTGAGTTTGATTTGTTTCGTTCTTGTTCAGATTCGGGTTCGGGTTCGGTTGTCTGAACAGGCTGAGTGCAGTCTGAACTCCGAATTTCTGAACCTCGTTCACCCATCCGTATTACACTTTACAATTAGGCTCTGTTGTGTGTCATGTCACACACACATACAACCCCGCAAAACAGTCTGCAACTGGGCTATGCTGCTGCATAGCACAGGCCACAGCAGTCAACAAAATTAAGAAACCAGAAATTCACACACACACATACAGGGGCACCCTCTTGGCATGGCATTGGTACTGTGTGGCAATGGTAACTTGAACAGACCAAGCAAAGGGAAATGGAGCCTGGCAGAGAGTTCCCTCTGGCCTCATGGTGCCAACTTGCCAACCAAGCAGCAGGCAGCAATGTGGCACCCAATTATTTAATTAAAAAAACAAAAAAAAACTGCACTGCATGGTAAAGGATACTTAATCCACATCATCCGGCATTGGTCCTATGCACAGGGCAGGCCAAACCATACCATTCCATTCCACACAAGACCAGGCTCCCCTCTCCTCACCGCAGCTGATTACTTTTGGATCCAGCAGTACTGTAGCGTACAGCCAAATTCACCAAAGAAAATTGACAAAATGGCTGCAGAGACTTTTATTTTGCCCTGCCAGCCAATCAAAAGCTTGCCATCTGCCTTGGCCAGTCAATCCAAACCTTTTCTGTGGCTTGTCCATCACTCAATTCTAGTATGGAAGAAGCTCCACTGTCCAATCCCCCAAGTGCACAGTGGTATCAAATTTTCAAAAGAGTGGTCTTGGTCCCAAGAACCTCAGACTTCAGACTTTTCAAACTGAATACCGTAATCTTTGGTGATTTCCAAAGTTTTCCGAAGACCGAGTTACAACCCTACTACTCAGGGATAAAGGTCAACATAGAGGTACCCCAAAATGGGGAAACATTTTGCATCTACATTACCTGAAGACAAAATGGTGGTTTGGGTAATAACCAAACTGTTCTCTGTTGGGTATACTAGGGCTGGTTTGAAACAGCTATTCCCACTTTTTGTGGATTTTTAAAAAAAATTTGTATCCCGCCCATCCTGCCACAGGCAGCTCTGGGTGGCTTACAACAATAACAATAATAACAATAAAAACAACTTTAAAACAAACAAAACAGGGAGGAATTATAATATATCTCTAACCACCCACCACCCTAACCCATTCCCCTCACCCTCCCCATCCTCCCCATCAAAAGCCAGGCAGAACAGCCACGTCTTACAACGGCGTCAAAACGAGGGGAGATCCGAGGCCAAACGGGCCTCCACCGACAGGGAGTTCCACAGTCATGAAGCAGCCACTGGGAAGGCCCTCCCAATCATGGCCCCCCGGAAGACTTGGGGGACCTCGAGGAGAGCACCCCCCAATGACTGCAGGTGCTGATTCAAGAACCTAGGGGTAAGGCGGTCCTGCAAATAGGTCCATCATTTTTTGTCACTTCCAAGGAATTTTCCAGATGTTTACGACAGCTTTACAGCAATTTAAAGCACTTCTATGGTACTTAGTGAACACTTTTGCATTTCCACAGCCCTTGGGCATGCACATGGGGAGCACACTGGGCTTGGGATCAGCCCTGTTCAACTCTCAAAAAATAACAACTGGTGAAAAGAGCAGAAAAGTCAGTAAGTTTAAAATCACATGAATAAAAGCCAATGTCCTGTTTCTGACAGAAACCGTATTCACTGTGATATGTCATTTCAGCCCTACTTTTTGCCTGCACAATGAGCCAGGTGACCAGGCTCAGCAGCTGAGCATGGCTGGCTGGAATCTTCGCTCACTCTTCCTGGGTACCACTGACTGTTCTTCCGGGGGATTGCACCCTCATTACTTACCATCTGGAGCCCCACTCGGCTGCACTCAGGTAATGGCAGGTGGGTTAAAGTGACCACCCATCGGGCTTGCTTTGATTAATCCACCATGTTTGCAGGGGCTGGGAGTCAGTTAGGTTGGGACCCTAACCCCCCCCTTCCCGGTAGAAGAGGGGGAGGGGCCAAGGACCTCCCTGCGGCTTCTGGCGGGGCGCCGGCCCCAGCAAGGTCATAAAATCAGCATGCCTGCCGACTGCCACCTCCACCCACTACATCTGTTGGAGGGGGCTGGGGGCCTGGAAGACAGCTGAGCTCACCCCCCCCCCACACACACACACTATCGTTCTTGCCCCATTTGCAGGGGCTGGGAGCCGGTTAGGTTGGGACCCTACCCCCCTCCCAGTGGCAGAGGGAGAGAGGGGTGGGGCCAAGGACCTCCCTGCAGCTTCTGGCGGGGCACCAGCCCCATCAGGGGCATAAAAGCAGNCCCCCCCCCCCACACACACACACACCATCATGCTCACCCCTTTTGCAGGGGCTGGAAGCTGGTTAGGTTGGGACCCTACCCCCACCTCCCGGTGGCAAAGGGCAGGGCCAGCCCCAGGGTTTGTGAGGCCATGTGTAAAGTCTTGGTGCGGGGTCTAATTTGCATAATTAGGCCCCACCTAATTATGCAAATGTGTATATTTACATAAAATTTACTTACTCTGGACAGGAGGGATTCCCATTCTCCACCCCTCTGAGCGGCCATAGAGAAGCATGGCCTCCCAATGCTTTCTCTCCCCCACCTCCCCAGCTGAGTGTTTACCACCACTCCAGGAGTGGTTCCACTGCAGGGGTAGCCAGGTGGGCAGTGAGGCAGGCACAGAAAGACTGACTGCATCCACTGTCTTACTGGTGGGGATGGGGTGAGCTCAGTCAGCCTGGCCTCCAGGGCCTGTTGCTTCTTGCTGCCTCACCTGTGCCGCCTGTGCCTTGTGCACGCACATGATGTGACTGGTCAAAAGGTGCTGCTATCAAACAAAAAAGATACCCAAAATGCAGCTAGCCTGTTAAGCGCATTATGCCATGAAAAGAGACATATGTATGTCACACACTGGGGTACCAATGCCAGAACCTACCTGCTGCTGCTCCCTCCCATCTCTGTTGCTCTGTAATGCATCCTGCCTCTTGGGGTGCTCTGTACAATTGAAGCCCTGCCATCACTTAGGGTGCCAATGCCAGACCAGTATCTGCCACTTCCCCTGCCCTCTGTCTCTGTCTCTGTCTCTCTCATATGCCCTCGCTCCTGGAGCACTCTCTGCAAGTTGAAGTCCTACCATCACATGGGATGCCAGTTCCAATGCCAGTGCCAGTACCTGTCTCTCCTCCTTCTGTCTGTGTCTCTCTGTCATATGTCCTGCTCCCTGGGGTGCTCTCTGAAAGCTGAACCCCTGTCACACTTTGGGGTGCCAATGCCAGAGCCTGCCTGCTGTCACTGCTTCCCATTTCTCTCTCTCTCTCTCATGTCCTGTCACTGGGAAACTCTGTCCAAGTTGAACTCTCTCCATGACCTGTCATACTTGGAACAACAGCAAGTCTTCTCCACCTATGTCCAGTACCTACTGCTCTTGTATCTGCCTAACTGCTGCCAGTTTCTCTCTCTCCTATATATCCTGTCCTCCTTGGGGTATTCTCTCCAAGTAGAAGCCCTGTCATACTTGGGGCAACAGCAAGTCTCCACCTATTCCCAGTGCCTGCTACTTCAGTGGCCAGTACTTCGGTTTCCCATTGAAAATAATGGGAAACAAATTTAGTATCTAAACTGAATTTAGTTTTAAACAGAAAACAAATACAGATTTTAAAAACAAACAAAAACAAATTAAAATGAAAACCAAGTTGATTCCACCCCTACCCATAGGCAATTTCAGCAATTTTGGGAAGCTTTTTGGGTGCCTGCACTTCTGTGCAATGACCCTTTGGACACCTGATAGTTTGTTTAAGATTACGGGAATTGCCCATCGGTAGAAAATATGATACCTGCTTCAGCTCTGGTTATTTCATGTCAGCAATATTTTTTGCAGATGTGCAATTGCTGAAAGTCAGGGCCAGCCCGAGGGTATGTGGGGTCATGTGCAAAATTTTGGTGCGGGGCCTAATTTGCATAGCTGCACAATTTGCCCTAATACCTGGGCCATGGCCAGCAAAGAGTGCAGCAGGCTTGGAAGCACCACTGAAGCCTGCAGCTGGCTGGTTTGGGGATTTTGGGGGAGAATCCAGGCTGGGAGGCTACCACCCCCATACCCTCAGACATGGGACCCAGGCTGATATGGGGCTGTGTGCAACCGCACATGGTGCACATGCCTAGGGCTGGCCCTACTGAAATTGATACAGCCAAATTATAAAAAATATTAAATTACTAACCAAAATAACAAGGCCAAAAGAACAAAAAAGGAATAGCCCCTAAAATTGGACATACAGGGGCCTATTTCAGTTACAGATAGTGGTTACTTGGTGGGCTACCATAAAATGTGAATAATGCCTACAAACAATAAACTCACTACCCTTTTCATCTAGAATCCCACCACAGTGTGTACGAGTGCATCTCAAAGAAAACATATGGGTTTGTCTATAATTTGCATAGCATATTATGTAACATGGGATCTGATTCAATTTCTGGTGAATTCAATGGGAGACATGCCTGTATTATAATGGACTTTTAGTCAGACCCTATGGAAATTTCCTCTAATCTGGTAATCTGTAGGTTGTGAACTGAGGAAGGGTGAGCTGCATAACCCTGATCCTGGACTGTACTCTGTCCCTTTTAAGTAATCCTATTATAGGGAAGCCCTAAACCCAATCTACTTAACCCAGCAGGGCTTGGTGGTCTAGTGGTGAGGCGTCTTGCTCAGGAAACCCATGGTCTGTTCTGCTGATGTTGTCGAGTAAGAGAGAAAAAGGCCATACCTTTCTGAGAATTTGCCTCGTTATCTATTTAGTTGCTCACTCCTTTCAGAAGTTAGAACTAAGTATCTTAAACCTTTATTACAAATGAGTTCAGCTCGGGACGTGCACATGAAAATTATATTCTTGCTTACAAACCCCGAAGAAAGGTTTATAAAGAAGGTGGCAAACATGGCCCATGCCTTTATGGTGCAGAGAAGCAAAACCAAACAAAACTAAATAAAACCCAAACTAAATAGAATAATATACAACTGACCCTTTAAAAGGGGAAGCAAAAGGAAGGAAAATATTAGTTCTATTTAGTTCTAATTTATTTACAGACTGAACTTGTCCCAAGCATTGAACAATCACATTTTATAGCATAATGATATCAATAAATGAGGAAATTTATATGCGGTAACATATCGGTTTATCTGCGAATTTCACCGAATCCATCCGGTGATATGAGGGTTAAAGTCAGTTTGTGTAAAAATCCTTCTATTATTTTTAGTTAGCTGTTATTTCAACAAATTATTAGAATGATTGTAAGACTTTGGGGACTGTATCTGTTTTCTTGTTAAATAGGGATCTGAATTCGAAATCTTATTTACTACGAGAAACCTTGTTTAAAGATTATTAGTGCTTGGAAGCTGATGAGGATGTTTTGTTATTTTAACTTGTTTTAATGTATTTTGACTGTTATTATTATTATTACTTATTATTTATAATTTCTCAATTATTGCTTATTTTATTGATTTATGGCATTTTGTTATAACCAAAAGGTTGAAACAATAAAATTTATTGATTGATTGAATATACCTAACCCCTGGAGTCTCTTGCACAACTAGAAGGACCCTTGGTTTACAGAAGACTAAACAGCCTAACAATTTATGTGGCATATAATATCGCTGAGAAAGGGGGAGAAGAGAGGGACACTGAGGCACAATGACTTTCATATGATCCTAGGGTCATATAGCAAAACCCTTATCCAGAGCTAAAAGGACAACATCATTCTAGTTTCATGACTTGGGTTGATTAAGTTAATCAAACAATGGAACTAATTGAGCCCAAACATCAACTTCATTAAAAGTCAATCATCCAATAAAATGTATACCTTGGCCATGTGACTAATCACAGTCTACATAATTGGGAACGATGAACAAATATCAAATTTAATATTAAACAGGAAAATGAAACATTAATGAATATCAGATAAATAATTTGTGGTCCCTTGCAAACTTGATCTGTGAATTATGCAAATGTTGCATAATTACATAATAATGATTGCATAATGTGTGAATCTGAGAAATCCAAGACACATTTGATTTTAGTATTAGTTCCATTTCTATTCAGATTCTGCATGGAATATATCATACACACACACTTCATTTTCTAGATACTTTTGAGTCAGTAGCCAATTCTACATTATCTGGGAGTCCAGAAATAGACATTATACCAAAATTATTGTAAGAAACAGACTATGAGCTAAACTAGGAACTAAATTAACATAAGCAGTCACAAGACGTCCCAGCTGCAGCGTTGTAGACTTGGACACAGAATTGTTTGTGTAGATGATATTTTCAAACTTTAACCAAAGGCTCACTTCAGCTCATAATCAATGGAGTTAATTTGAAAAATATCCCACTACCAATCAGTTCCCCAAATGCTTATAGGTTGGTTATTTTCATTCCAGATATAAACAGAGTAGGTTGTAGAAAGATTATTTTCTTTTCCTGAAGAGATCAATATTCTACAGCAGGAGAAAGATATCTATTTTTGACTATGGCTTTTGAAATAACATTTCATTATTTTCATTATCATAAGTACTCCTTTTATTCTCTTTGTCAATATTTGTCTCCATTCTGCCACGTCTTATCTCCTAGAGTGCAAAATCCATCATCCTAGAAAAAGACAAAAAAATAAGGAGCTGTCAGATCATCTGGTGACTTGGAACTCGGGCTTGAGGTTCTCCCCAAAAAGTTAATAAGCATTTAGCTTGTCAATTGAAATAATTCAGAAAATGTTGTGGCCCAAAGTTTGGCAAAAGCAAACTTGTACATGAATACACACTGCCATTGTCCACTCAGGACCCATGTGATCTTGATTAGCCCAGGTAGCCAGGAGTTTGTGATACAAGGGGTGATAATAGAGACGACGGGGGCCTCTGTGGCCTGGCATGGCCAACTGGGCTAGAAACTCACCATCATGTCTACTACTAGGCCTCCAGATGTGGGCCCGCTGCTGCCTCAGCTTGGATAAGTGGCTGCTCTCAATATGATCCTGCAGAAGATCTCAGGCCCACATCTTGGGCCAAGGGCCCAGGTCCAGCGCATCTGGACCTGGGCCCAACAGTCCAGCGCATCTGTTTTCATACCCAGTTGCCACAGGAGATTGGGGACCACCATGGTCAGCAGCCATTGCATCCCAAGATTGGTTGCCATGGCTGCCCGTCATGGTGGGGATGGAGCTGTGGGGCCGAGGTCACCTGGCCGTGTGTTTGTTCTGTTCCCCTGCTGGGGTGGGGGGGAGGGGATGGGAGGGCTTGCTGTCCGGCCCAGTCAGGCGCACATTTATTCTGTGCCTCGACCTGACCCTGCCAGCCAGGGTCACCCCCACCCTCTCTCCAGGAGTATGTAGCTGGCAGATGTATGTTCATTTTTACCCAGAGAGGCAGCAGCCAGCTTCTAGTCTGGAAGGGGAACCACCAAGGTGGCAGCAGAGTGGAGGAAGATTTTAATTAGGTAGTTGCAGATCATATTCTGGGTAAGAGCTAATCACACAGGGCAGGCTGCAGGGAAGAAAGGAGCCCTGGGGCCTCTGCTATGGAAGGGGCAGAACACCAGAGGGTTGCTTGGGAGAACAAGTAGAGGAGATAGAGTGAATGCACTTCTAGATACTGTGCATGGTCCAGGTGAAAAACTCAGGCCTCATAACATATCCCTATGCCGCCCCCCGCCTCTCCCCTATCACTGTGATGCCATTCTACCCTGGAAGATCCCAACTGCTTCTATCTCTGCAGTGCTGTTGGTGCCTGGCGGCTGCTGCACCTGCCCCCCAAAGCCAGGTAAGCTGGCGTAAAAGAGGGATAATAGTAGGATTTGCTTCCCATCGATCCTTGCACACGTATGTAGACATGTGATAGCTCAGGTAATATGATCAGGCCTCTTATGTCATCTGTCCGTCATTTTGGTCCCACCACTCTGGAGGGGTATAAAGAGGAAAACTTTTAACTTCAACTTCAACTTTATTGAGTACTAGCTTTCGCCATGACTCAAAGACCCTTTTCACGCAGACACTCTAACACTG
Source organism: Sphenodon punctatus (assembly GCA_003113815.1). Taxonomy (NCBI): domain Eukaryota; kingdom Metazoa; phylum Chordata; class Lepidosauria; order Sphenodontia; family Sphenodontidae; genus Sphenodon; species Sphenodon punctatus. The sequence goes on along the minus strand of QEPC01015000.1, from coordinate 1,420,841 downwards.
ATAAAATGCGTGTTACATTTCATTATACATGTTGTAGGGCTGCAGGTGTGCACGATGGAAGCCCTGAAATATGTATAATAAAATGTAACACCCATTTTATCAGTGTTAGAGTGTTCAGTGAAAATGGTCAAACATGTAAAATGGTCAAACATTTTACATGGACACCGCCGTCGGCCCGGTGGGTGGAGATGGGTGGAGAGCACACCTGGCGAACACCCAGTGGCACTGAGACAGGTGACGTGTACATGAATGGCACTGCAGGGGGTTGTGGGACAGAAGAGGAGGGACCGGCACACACCCAGCAGCCAAACACCCACCCTGGGAAAGACGGAGCAAATATCCATGAAAGTTACACGGACACCTGAGACGCTGAATGGAGGGGAAGCCCCGCCCAGCACACCAATGGGACAGCATGGCGGACCGAAGGCAAACAAAGCTGTGGCACACAGCTCCACCTCTGAACCGCCAGACCCCATGCGGGTGGGATAGGAGGGAGCAGGGATGAGAGGAGACACAAAGTAGTAGCCCCCGGCCAGCCCTGTGACAGAGATCAGACAGCCGGATGCCACGGACCCCCCACAAACCAGAACACATCCACACACAACAGTGAACATGACCACACAGGGAAGGACTGCATGACCAAGGAAGTGGGGGGACCCCAGTGGGGGGCAGGCCAGGAAGGGGCACAGGGGAGGAAGGCAGGGGGACAAGCAGCAGGGGACCCCAACACAAACACCCAACCCCCAGGCAGAGGCCCCGCACACACCATCCCAAGACCCCCAGAAAATGAGCCAGGCATGGCACACAGGTGGTCATGGCAGCAGGGATGGATGCCCACAGCACAGCCAGCCTGGCAGGGAATGGCAGGGGTCTGGGGGAACCATGCACCACACCAGCCATCAGCAAAACCGCTTCAGCTCTCCACACACCAACAACAGAGGTGCGTGGGCAAATAGGGGGACCATCACGAAGGCAGGGAGGGGCACAGTACCAGGACAGCGGGCAAGGGGATGGAACCCAGGTCCAAGGGACCAGAGAAAGAAGGGGGGAATGAGACAGGGTCGGAGGGGGACAGAGGAAGCCAAGATAGGCAGCTGAGAGGGACCGAAGCCCCAGGCCAGGGAAATCAGGGTCACCCCCAAAGGGAACGACAGAATTGCAGCACAAACACCGGGAGGGGGGACACGAGACACAGAGCCCCTGCCAAGCAAGCATGTCACAACCACCAAGTGGTGCCCACACGAGCAACTGGGCCAAACAGAATGCCAGGACACACACCCGGAGAAGTGGACAAAGCAACTTTATTAGTAAGGGGGAACAGGGTGGGACAGGGTCAAAGTACAAGGGGGTAGAGAGGCATCACAGACATCGGGCACGTGGGGCAGCCCCCCACCCTCAAAAGGGATGCTGGCCCTGAGCCCAGCCCCAACGATCCACCTCTGCACAGTCAAGCCAGTGCACCCAACTCCAGGAGTTGCAGCAGTAGCTGCATAACCGCCCCCTGCTCCCGGGTCCACACTGCAATCATCGCCTGCACTAAGGGATAGAGCGATGGTGCCTTCAGGAAGCGACCATGGGCCCCTACAATGTGCACATCCAAACACACAACTGGGGAGAGGTCCCCACACACACGCAGCACACTCACCGATCTCCCCGTAGAACTGTGCCCCTGCATGCAGGTCTGCGGCGGCATGCTGGAGCTGAATGCCCAGATGTGCCAGGCAGAGAATGGCCAGGAACACAACCAGGGTAGCTAGAATGGAGGAGGGAGAGAGTCAAGGGAACGGGATGCAAGGCAAGGGTCAGCAGAGTTCAGGAACCACGCACCATGCGCAACTGACACCGCGACCCCGGGACACCCATGACAGCACCCCACCCGCACACAGTAAGGGGATCCACAGGCAACCAACCAATGGGCCTGGAACAGGCCCCACTCACAGTCAGTGCCCCATCTCCCCTGCCGTCCATCTATCGCCAATGGTACCAATGATGGGAACAGACTGGGGGCGCCAGGAGCAGTGGCAGGTGGGGCAGTCCAGGGGTGGGTGCAATCAATGGGTAACAGGGAACCACAGCACACTGCACAGTATGCTGCCAGACAACCCCAGTGATTAACAGCACAATCCCCCAGGACCCTGATCACAGAAACCAATCCACACGGATAAGGCCTCAACCGTGGGAGTGGTGATTGGGGCAACATACAGACACTAAAGTACACACGGGGGTACCGTGACATGCAAGGTCTTTATTGGGGGGGTAACAGGGAGGGTACAGGCTAACAGAGGCCACCGAATGGATGAGCACAGCCTCCCGACCGTTCCACACAACCAGCACACAGAGGCACCGGTGCAGCCACTCCAAGAGGGATGGAGGTGGCAGGGAATGCTACAGGGATGGGGGGTGGAGTGTACCAAAGCAGCGAGGAGGTCTGGCATATGGGGCAACCTACCACCAGGTCACACAGTCCTTGGGGCCGGAGCACCAGGGCCCAGGAGGAGCCAGGCCACAGCACAGGCATGGCAATGACAGCGTGACTGAGGGGCCGGTCAGGTCACCCAGCTCAGGATGAGGCCAGAGGGTGCCCCAGGAACAGCTACCCTGGGACAAGACCCTCCCAGGCAAAGGGGCCCCTGCAGAATCCCCAGGACTGAATATGCTTTTCCACCATGAAAAGGGGCAGGAGCAGGTTCCCAGTGGCAGCTGCATCCATGACATCTGGTAGGTTCATCAGCAGTTGCAGGATGCCAAGTTCACACGTGGTAGGGGTCCCGGTCAGCAGTGGTCCCCCAACATTGCCGAGTAGCAGACCCAGCTTCCCAAGAATGGCCTGCCATTCTGATTGTGGATGGGATAAGCAATGGGCATGCAGTAGAATGCCAGTGTAGGATAAGCAATGGGCATGCAGTAGGATGCCCCCGGCCTGGAGTGCCAGTCCATACTCTGGACGTGCAGCCACCTGGCAAATAGCCGTGATCTCTGGTGCTGTCCATGGCACAACAGTAGCAGTTGGGTGTCCCCACTGAGGTTGCTGAAGGAAGGCAAAGCTGAGCTCCTCGACATGCTGGTGGCAAGCCGGAACCCGACTGGATGGCCCATAACCCACATGTACCGTGCCAGGAGATTGAAGCCATCACCCACCGACAAGGGGTCGCTCATCAGCAGCTGGACATCACAGCTCTGCCACAGCATTCCCAACAGCATGTTGGCACAGGGAAACCACACCTCCCCTGCAACACCGCCAGCCTCGGGGCTGGTTCCACACCCTACCATGACCGGTCCTAGAGCAGCTCCATGGCCTGCACTGGCGTCCTACGGAGGGCGGCAGTGAATGAGCGCGGCGTGAGAGGCTATGCAGCACTAGCCAGGTTGAGGCCATACACAGCTCATAGTGGAATGGTGGCTCAGCCCTGTGAACCACCGTCCCACGCACAGGGCGGGTGCATACCAGAGGTAGCAATGACAGATCAACAAGGCCACAGCTGCCTCTAACAGGGACCTAATCACACACTCCAGCCAGCTTATTGTGATGGAACCCAGCTGCACCGTGGACTTCAAGCGCTGTGACAATAGCACGAACGGTGCGGATGCGCCCTGACCAGGGAGCATGAGGGGTCCCGGCAGAGGCACAGGGATTGGACTGCCCCCTGGCCAACTGAGGCGCCTTGGGCCACTCCTGGCCCCATAAGTGTCAGGCACTCCGTGAGGGGGGTGTTGTGCTGGCGACCCAGTGAGGGGAGATACCTATCAGATGGGCTGAATACACCCATGGTCCCACACCAATCACTGGCCGGGCTGCACGGCATGGCCTGGCAGAGTATATATGGGTGCAGGTTGGTATGTCCAGGCGTGGGGGGTAGTGTGAGAGGTAGATTGGGTGTGGCTTATGGGAGGTGATAGTGGCAGGGAGTGTCATGAGAACGTTGGTGATGTTGGCCTGTACAGGGGGCAGGGGTGGGGGGAGGTGGGTGTGGTGAGCGGCTCCCCCATTGGTTACAGGGGACGTGGGGGTCATGGGGTGGATGTGCAGGGTGCATGGGCCTTGGGGGTTGAGGACACTGATCGCACGAGGGTAGTAGGTAGGTGCACAGGCCTTTGATGGGCCGAGTGGGTACGAGGGGTACTGGCATAGCTGAATGGCCCAGGTTCACGTCGCCCCCCCTCCCACGTACCACCTAGTCAGGTAGCAGCTCGGTGATCCTTCACGGGTACCAGTGGTGGGTTCCCCCTGGCCATGTATGTGGTTGTTGGTACCATGCTGCCTGTGGATGAGCCCTTGCAGATGAGGGCTGTCCTGTCTACCTGCTTCATGATTCTGGGGATGGTGTTGCAGCAATGGGCTGAGATACTGCTGCCGGGTCACCACTTCTATGACCATGGCAAATGGCACAGGAGGGCTGCCAACCTGTGGCGAGTGGCATCGCTGCATTGAGCACGAAGGGTAGCTGCCAGGTGACAATCCATCTTCGGGACAGCAGTGTCCCAGGACACTCAACCTATACAGGTGCCGTGTCACTGTCCCAATGCGGAGGCTGAATTGTATGTGGTCCCGAATGAATGAATGGTGGGAGAACATGCTGACCACCTGGATGGACAAGGAGTGGACGAACCATTTCTGCATGAGCTGATCCCTCTTGACCCGGATCGGGGAGCTCCTGACTCCCCATCTCTGGAGGCGGGGGACCAACGTGTGGTATCCGCTGCCACCAGGGATGCGCTTGGCCATGGCCGTGTGGAGACTCGCCACCCCCGATTCCTGTTGGAGCTTTGGGGAGCAGTTTGGAGTGGGGACCGCGACCGTGAACATGACGCTCAATGACGTCTGTGACCTGATCGTCGACCTGCTACTGGAGTGGGTCATCCAGCTCCGTGATCCAGAGGTGGTGATCTGTGACTTTGACGACCTGTGCTTTCCCCATTGCATAGGGGTGATAGACAGCAAACCCTCCTTATCCGGCACCCACTTGCCAAGACGGACTACCTGAACAGGAAGCAGGCATTCTCCATTAATCTCCAGGCCATCGTGGATCACAGGGCCCTGTTTACGGATGTGTACACCGGCCAGTCAGGAAGGAGCCATGATGCGTGCATACTGCGGGCATCCCCCTTCTATGCATGCATGTTTGATGGGAAGATAGCCCCCAACCTGTACCAGGTCATTGAGAGTGTCTCCATAGCTCCCATGGTGATCGGGGACCCTGCCTACCTGCTCAGCACATGGCTCATGAGGGCCTATCCCGTGGCCCTCACACCAGATCGCTGGCTCTTCAATGAACACCTCTTGTTGGCTCGGAACATGGTGGAATGGGCATTTGGGCTTCTCAAGAGGCGTTGGTGCCTGCTCATGAACAGGAGCCAGTTCGATCAGCAGCACACACCAATCCTTGTACTGGTAGCCTGCATGCGCCACAATCTCTGCAAGACCGTGGGAGCCGCCTTGGAGTACCCCCCACTGGTGCTGAGAGAGGGTCCCATACTCCTCTACCAATGTGCCCAGGGTGGGGCATTCCAGCACATCTCCAAGGAGAACTGGGATGCTCTATGCAGGCACATTGTTGCCCAGATGGCAGGCAACTAACTACCCCTGTAGATAGCCCCCCACCATTCCAGGAACCGTGTACTCTGTCCGAATAAATATAGATATGTCTGCTTGGAAATCCGCATCTGTTATGTTTTTTGGGTTGTAGGGGTTCCCCCAGTCTGTGTTGGCCATGCCCCTTGCCACTGAGTCCTCCACTGCTGTCTCACCCTGGAAAGAGAACCGCTGCAGGCCTCGGGCCAGCACCGACTGTCTGTCGGCATGGCCAGTGCTCCACTGCTGGGACTGTGCTGACCTGTCCCTGGCCATGGGTGCTATGCTGTTGACCACCCAGCTCCTTACCGAGCAGAGGTGTTCAGTACTGGCACCTGATGAGTGCATGTCCTGCCCCCTTCTGCATGTGGAGTGGCCCCTACCGCCCATGGTGCTCCCATTGATGCACAAAACAACAGAGTGGTACCGTTTACATAGTTTATTAGGGGTTATGTACAGGGGTGTGTGTGTATGTTTTGTGGGGCCTTACCCGTGCCCACTTCGGTGCACCACTGGGGCTCGCTCCCCTACGTCCCCTTGCAGCCACTGCCCTCTGGGAGCGTTGGTTGGCTGTCTCATGCTCTCCTTCATCCACAGGCCGCTCCACTCCGGGCTTGGGTGCTGGGTCCTGTGATTATGGAAGATAAGGTCTGTTGGTGGGAGTTACCCCTGTACCGCAGGCCGTGAACCGGACCTGGTGTTCCCATTGCTGCCCCTGAGGCATCCCCCCCCTTTGCAGCCAGCTATGTGGTGCCGCTTACCAGAGCTGGTGGGGTGGCCAGCATGGGCGATTGGTCACCTGGAGTTTCTAGGTTGATGGGGGGAGGTGGTGGTTCCCAGAGGGGGGCGGGTCTCGGAGGCAGATGTGGAGGAACCAGGAGGGGTTCTGGCCAGAATGACAGCCCCATGCGCTGTTGTTGAGGGGCTATGTGGGGGAGAGGGACCCCATCCACCAGGACAGGAATGGGGTGCTGCTGGGGAAACCAGGGTTGGTCGAAGTGCCGGGGGGGCACCAGCACCTATGGTGGGTGGCCCAGTGGAGGTTGGCTGTCAGGGGTGCATCGCACTTGGGTTCCCTCTGCAGGAGCCCCACCGCTTCCCCAACAACGTTGAGGGCCCGTGCAGATGTTCCCACCAACGTAACACATCCCCTCACCCTCTCGGCTCTATCAAGGCGCATCTCATGGTGGAGGGTGGCAGTCTGGCACCTGTCCCACTGGTGCTCAGTGCAGGACCAGGTTAGCATGGCTACCAATATGTTTTGGTCCCTCTCCCCCTCCCACTTTGCACCTCCCTCATGAGGGAGAGCTTGTGTATGCGCACCTCGGCTAACCTTCTGGTTTCCTCCAGCAGGTCCCTCCTGAGGTCCTCTCTCCTCCACCAGTTCTGGGCCCGCATCTCCCGATTCTTGTGGGCGCTGCCGGCGGTGGCTTCCCTCACCGGACCGGGGTGCCCATCTGTGGGAGGAATGAGACTGAATTGTGGTATGTTCCGTGACATGCTTGTACCCTGTGCCCATATCAGTGCATCCCTGTCACCACAGGGGGTGTCCGCCCCCCTGCCCTGTCTGTCCCTATGGTGTTCCCTACCAGTCAGGCGGGGTCCCATGAATACTGTCCCCTCAGTCAGACCTCTTTTCTGAGCCCCTCTGCCGGCACTGCCGCCCGCACCCCTGCTGTCACTGCGCTCCCTTGTGGGCATGTCCTGTGGTCCCTCCCCCCATGGGCACCCCCTCTGATGTCCCCTCAGGGGACAGTAACATATGTGGCTCAGTTTCCAGCTGCGAGGGCACCGGTCCTTCCCTATCATGCATGGGGGCCTGTTGCCTGCAGAGGCTGTCCCTGTGACTGTCCTGATACCCCTCCTCCACGGCACATGCCAGGACCCATTCCTTGTGCAATGTGGCCTACCACCGTGGTCCTGGCACCCAGCTCCCGGGGGTACCACTGGTTCCTCCACTACCAGCTCCTCCGCTACTACCTCTTCCTCTGTCACGGGGGGAAGGGGAAAGGATAGGGAAGGGGGGCAGGCAGGACCCTGGGAGATTATATGCCAAGGTACAGAAACAAGACACCACACCGACAACCCGAGGCAACTATGCGTACCACCTAGACCTAGCTCGGTATGGCTAGGGTCCCTCAGGGTGTAGGGTGGGCTTTCCCTCAGAGCTAGAAGGCAACCCTTTTCATCATAGGGACCAGGCGAGCAGTAGCTGTCTGCCTCGGAAAGACAAGACTCACAAACACGAAGGGAGACCACCCACTCAGGGAAATACACAGGGCCCAGGACACCGTGCAGTTTCTGTGAAAGGGAAGAAAGGGGATTGGAATGGTTCCCGGGGGGAGGTGAAGGGAAGGGGGGAAAAAGGGACAAGGGTATGGGGAGTGCGGGGGAGCGGACTTTCTCAACTTACAACAAGGTGCTAGGAAGGCTGGAGGAGAGGGAGGTTGGAAGGTAACAGGACAACAAGGAAATCGGTATCCCACACTGTATCACACCCTAATCCGTTTAACCAGGAAACACCAAGACTCTAGACCCACTTATACTCACTCACTCGACTCACTCTCTCAGGAAGGGAAACACAGGGATCACGCACTTATCACACTTCTCCAAATCAGACACAAATTCTCCAAGGCAAGAGGGGGCCAGCTTCTCAAGAATGATTACCGACGGGGGAGTCATGCCCCGCCGGTACCTTTTATAGTTTCCCTTTGCCTGTTGCCACGAGTTCCCCGGGCGGGGCCCAACCACCCCACCGCCTCAGCTGATGCTGCTTTGGAGATGCAGGGGGCGTGGCCAGAGGCACGTTCCCCTGCTATGAGGCCCCGCCCCCTCCTCCCCTCAGCGCCCCACCCGCTTCCCCTGCCATGCTCCTAAGGCGGGCCTGGCTCCGTGTCAGTGGGCCCATTGTTCTGAAGTGCTCGTCCTGGGGAGGGCGCGCGCTGACACGGGGAGGGCGCACGCTGACATCCTCGTCTACCCTCCAGGGTGCCTAAGAGCTTCATGGCTTGGGGCCTGCCTGGTAGCTGTGGTGACAGCGGAGCTGGTCATCTCCTGTGGGCGGGTGTTGTAGTTGGGCTAGCATCTTCTCCACTTCCCACCTGTGTACCCTTGGTGGGGTTTCCTCCCCCAACCTCCAGGGGCCCTGGGCGGCTTACCTGACTGTCACAGGGTCCCTGATTATCTGTCTCCTTGGTGGTGCATTGCTCCTCATCTGTGAGCTCTCCTGGGGGTGGGGTTGCAAACCATTAACTGTCCGCTGCCCGCCCTGGGCTCCCTCAGGTTGGTGTCCACTCCTGAGAACCCCCTCCCTGGGTTCCTGGGGTGCCCTTGCTCTTACCTTGCTGTCGCTGACACTCCGTATCCTGTGGCTTTGGTGGCGTGGGCTGGTGCGGGCGGCACAGCCACAGTGGTGTGACCTCAGCCCTTTGGTCGGACAGGTGTGCTCTGTTTAGCCATCCTTCCCACCTCCCCCCTGGTCCATTGGGCCTGGTACCCCACTCCCCTGGGTGTCCCAGGGTTCCTCTGCTTACGCTGGCCCATCTCGTGAGTGTAGAGGCGCTGGTTCCCTTCTTCTTATTGGCGGATTTCCATCCTGTCATTCTGGGAACCGGCGCACCCATGCCCTGTTTCAGATCCCTTTTAAGGGCTCCCAGGCAGGCATCCAGTGTCTTCCCAGGTGGGCGTGTCTGCGTGGGGGCCTCCTGTGTGGCCTCTCTAGCCATCTCTCTGTGGTCTTGGCAGACCCTTTCCCGTGGGTTTGGGTGTTTGGGTTTTTACATGGATGGTTGGGTTTTGCACACCCATCTCCACCCACCTCCACCCATGGAGCATGCCAGCTCCTTCCCCGGCTGTCGGTGGGTGGGTCATGAATGTGCACCCACCCGCTCGTGGACATTTACACAGATGCTCTCACACCCATCTGATGGGTGTTTATGTGTGCTCATGGGTGGGTGACGCCCGTGTAAAAGTGGACATACAAAATAAATATATACAATACCATTTCACAATAAAAAGCATCATAAAACAATACATACTCCATTGAGAGATATTTCTCGACTCCAGGGTCTAATTTCCAAAAATTGTAAAGAAGCACCATGTGCCTATGCCGAGCTACATAGATAAATAAGTCAGACAAGTTCAAAATATCTCCAAGATTTTAAGACCTGCTATGTTTATTGAACAATCAAAAATAATTTTAATCCTACCCAAAAACCCAGACATAAAAACTATATTATAATGTCTAGGAAATCCAACATTGAATAAGATAAAAATTAAGAGAACTTAATTCCCCCTCTAGTAGCCTCCACTTTGAAAGCGAAAAGCACAAGGTTTTTAACAATATTATCCTCCTTTTGAGAAAATAGCTAGATAGGTTTTTCACAATTAGTTAGATGTCCAGACTTCAGTTGTTCAAGGGGAAGATAAACCTCCCTAATTTATTGAAATTGATGACAATTGCACACATAGGCCACTTTCAGACCTCCCCACCCCACCCCCCGGTGCATATTTTGACTGTGGGAGGGAATGCACAACCAGGATATGCAGGGGGGGGCACCAGTCTGAAAGCCCCCATGTGCGACTTTTCCGGCAAACACCCGCAGCGATACAGAGCAGGAATTTCCTTCTCTGTATCACTGTGGGTGTTTTCTGGCAAAGCCGTGGGTTGGGGTGGGGGTTTAGACCAGCAGGACCCCATGCATATCCTTACTGCACATTCCGTCCCACAGCCAGAATATGCGTGGGGGGGGGAAGAAGGTCTGAAAGCAGCCATAGTGTAGGGTGTCCTCTTGTACACCAGCTGCACATGCACATAATCTCATGTCCCTGGGGATATGGTTCCTCCTACTTTCCAGTATGTCTGAAGGCATTTGTTGTATTCCGAGTCTACTCAAAGGCATTACCAGTTTATGGCTTAACGCCATTGAGAGATATTTCTTGATTCCAGGGTCTAATTTCCATAAATTGTAAAGCGGCGCCATGCGCCTATGCCAAAAAGCAGCAAAATCAGCCTGCCTAGAGATATCAGAGAGTCTTTGTAAAGCCAGAGTCTTCTCCTCTGGGGTAAAGATTATATCTGCACCAAGATGCTTAGGGAGTAGAAACATAAATTCATGCTGGGATCTGTCTGTTAGGAGGGGAGGGGATAGAGGAGGGGTCTTGAAAGTTCCCCCTTTGCCACTCCAAACCCCACAGGGCCTACAGAGGAAGTAAAGGGCCCTCAGGATCTTGTTTAGGCATTCCGTCCTGTACAAAGAGCAACCCAGATTATAACAGGGCAGAGAGGGCAGGTCCCCCTGGGAGGGGAGGAGGGGAAGGGGGAAACCCAGATTATGCACTACTCGCGTACAATCACTCTTGTTACCAAGGATACCACCGTGTGCCATGTTGATGTCGCAGGTCTGGGGTCCAGCGGGTGAAGGATTTCCTGTGAAGGAACAGGAGGATGGAAAAAGGGGAGACAACACATACAGCTCATTCTACTTGCAGTGGTGTAACAGGAGAACCCCTCCCACTCATGGCTACCGGAGGTAATGCACCCCAATATCCACCGTTCCTTAAACTTCGGGGGGAATTAGTCTAATTACTTAAACTGGGGGTTCCATGTGTTCAGAGGAACAGACAGTTTACGTTACAGACAGTTTACGTTACCCTCCCCAAATTACAGAAAGAGAGAGAGACAAGTGTTTAATAAAAACTGTAACCGGTCTATTTCACACACACACACAAAACAGAGAAACACAGTCCCGGTCTGGCTGACGGGATTTAAAAGGAGAAAACACAAGCAGCTTGCAAGGAAAATGAAAGTACGGTAGGAGAAGGAGGAGAGGGGGGGTGTTCTGGTGTCGGCTCAGCAATGGGGAGAGAGAGAGAGAGAGAGAGAGAGAGAGAGAGGACTTCCCCAAGTGGCTGGGAAAGGCTGGACCTGTGGTTACCTTTCCTTGCCTGTTGAGATGGGACAGGCGGTCCATGAATCCAGCAGAGTTCAGGGAATGGAGGAAGAAAAAGGGGCAGACCAAAGTCTGGGAGATCCCTCAACTCATACACGCCCAGAGTGACTTGCACGTATCTGGGTCCCAAGAGTTTCTCAGAGGTTGAGGGGAAAACCAGGGGCAGTTATTGGATGCTAGACAAAGGGTTTTGGGAGGTTATGAAAGGTTATTGGGGGTACACAATGGGTTAACGAGGGGAGAAGTCACAACTTTTACTTGCATAACAAAGGTGACTCCAAGATATGCACAAGATATCTTTGACACTCAGGGAAACTGTAAACAAAAAGTGGAGGGAGGGAAGGAAGGGCTAACAACAGACTTCCAGGATACAGTAAGTATGTGTCTCATTTCTCTTGGGGAATGCGGAGCTAGGATGTTGCTGCTCTGAGTCATGGCTACCAGTCCTTTGTCACAACAGGGTGAGTGCCCCTATCCTTAATTACTCCATTCCTTACTCAGAGGACCCTCCCTTCCAGTCCTTTCTAAACCTTAGGTTGGTATTTTTCCATGAGTGCTAGGGTGGTTGGGCCCAATCCTTATTTTCCATTCTTCCTCCCCTCTTCCTCTCCAGTGTGGAGAGACTATGTCTTTCCCACAAGCCTCCTTGCCCTTGGTTACCCCTGGGGGCTTTGCCGACCCCCAGGTCCAAGTTAGTTGGCTATCACATGGGGGGTCCATCAATTGTTGGGGGGACCAGGGGTCCTGGCTAACACTGGGGGTGCAGGGAGTTGAGGGTGGGGATATCAACACACATACACACCCTTACACACTCCAGAAACAACACATGAACTATCATATGGTAAAAGAAGCACCAGTACACGCAAATACCCGCAAGCACAAACATAAACACACACACAAACACACTGTCCAGAACACTCTACACAATATCAAAGTTTAGGGGCCAAGCCTCTCGCAATGATTACCGGCGGGCAACAGAAGCCCCGCTGGCATTTTTATTCTGGTTTCTCTGACCCATCCCAGGTATTGCTCCCTGCCAATCCATGCCTCCCCCCACCCCCACTGTCATCATGGCATGGCATCTTCCAGCTCCCCCCCCCTCAGGCTGCACCACTCCAGCTACGTGTTGCATTGCAGCCTGGCATCTGGTTTCCCAGCAACCCAAGGAGTGTGCAGTGAAGCCCCTCTTGGGCCTTGTGAATCCAGGTCACGCCCCTCCAGCTGCGCACCTCAGCGCCGCCGGGGCCCCAGTTGCCCTGCAACCAGAGATGCACGCTGCCAAGCTGAGACCATCCACCCAGCCAGAAATGCCCACAGCCTGGTCAGGTCCCTGACAGTACCCCCTTGTCCAGGCCCCACCCTATGCAAGGAGGTTGGTCCAGGTTTGGCAGAGTGGTGGCAATGAAACAGTTGAAGGAGCGTTGGGGTATGAGTGTTGTTGTCTGGTTCCCAGGACCACTCAGCAGGGCCAAAGTTTTTCCAATCCATAAGAATAGATAGTAGAGACAGCCTCTGAAAACCCCGTAGTTGAGGATGGCAGCAACCTCATACTCAGGGCATCCCTGGAACAAAAGGGGTGAAGGAGGACGCACTTGTCTGGGAAACACATGGGGATTCATGGCTTTCAAAAGAGAGACATGGAAGGTGGAGTGAACATGGAGATGGCGGAGCAAGTCTATGCTATATGTGACATCATTTAACGTAGCCTTGACCGGAAACTGGTTCATATAGGCATCATCTAGATTTGTAGAAGGACATTGGGAAGGGTAGCAATGATGTTTCACCCCTACTGGATTCCCTACCTTTAGATCCAACATGGTGTGATGATGTCTATCTGCATATTGTTTGTATTGTTGACTAGCAACCCTAGGAGAGCATGGTTCAGCCCCTCTCGGACCTTGTAAGCCCGGGCCACACCCCTCCAGCTGCACACCACTGTGCCACTGGGGCCCTGATTGCCCAGCAACCGGAAACACGGACCACCAGGCTGGGGCTGCCCACCTGGCCGGAAACACCCACTGCTGGGTCAGAGCCCTGACACTGTCCTAGTCTTGAAAGCAAGGACCCAAGCTGCAGAGAGGGAATCAGCAAACCAGCAAACAGGTAGGAGCCATAATTGCAGCTCCAGGGCAAAAGGGACAAAAAGTACAAGCCCCAGCCCAATGAAAAAGGAGAACAAAGGCCAGATACTCTGGGGCTTTCCCTGTACAATATGAACTGTGTGTGTGCGTGCAGTGTGATAGAAGTGGGTGAAGGAGACTCATCTGAACAGTCTGTGGACTGATATTTGCAAACAAAGAGAGTAGTGGGAAACAGAGAGTCCTGATCCTGCAGGCAAGGAATGGGGCAAGAGGACTGTTTGTCACAGGGTACCTGGAAAATTCCTCAAGAGTTTCCTCAAAGAGTACTTTGCAGGAACTTCTGGCTAGCAGATCCACTACTACTTTCTGCTCTAGTTAACTCCTCAGATTTAACTCTCAAGGGAACATCAGACATGTCATGAAAATATTCTATGAAATTAATTGGCAGCAGATTTAAAACAAATAAGGGGAAGTATTTTTTTTATTTTCCACTAATCAACGCAATGCATGGAAGCAAATTGCTGAAAGTGTTGGGGAGGTTAATAGCATAATTGGGTTCCCAAAAGCCTGGATTGGAAAAGTTGCTAGAGGGTCAGTCCATACATGGCTATTAGTCATATTGGTCAGGGGATGAGGCCTCGGATGGGGGGGGGAACACCAGAAAATGGATCACTCCTTTGTAATCTGTTGTGTTCTTTCTCTGAAGTGATGGAAAGCAGGCACTGTTAGAGACTGGCTTGACAACCATTGGGCTGACTCAGTATGGCACTTCTTATGATCTCACGTTCACCCTTCCCCAAAATAAATAAGCACAAACAGCAATAGCTGTGAGAGTGGTAGAAGGCACTCAAAGTTTACAATCCTGGTACTGTAAAGACAGTGGGCATGGCTATGCTGCCTCACGAATGCAGAGATGTACTGCACTTTTGCCATACGTCATTATGGCATCGTGTTCCACTATGTAGTGATATTTTATTATAAACATCCAGAATGTGCAGCCCATAATACTGATAAGCATGCGTAACCAGAGTAATCTGACTAAACCCAAAAATGAACACACCAAGGTTTTACACTTATGTTGTCTATGGCTCTATACAAAGAGAGAATGCATATTGTTATGTTATAGCCCTATTCATTCATTCATTCATTCAGATTTCTACCCTGCCCCTCCCCAAAGGTTCAGGGTGGCTTACAAAATTTAAAACAAAAAATACAATGGAAATACCTTAAAAACAGACCCTCACCCCTAAACTAGGCCCCCCAAAAAACCCTATCCCCACCTGAAAATTGTTTTGCCAAAGAGAAAGGTTTTATGCTGCCTCCGGAATATGCTCATGCTCATGCTCTGACAGACGTCAGGGCAAAGGGAGTTCCACAATACTGGGACAGTAACCAAGAATGCCTCTCTGTGGGCCCTTGTCGTATGAACAAGGTTAGCAGGTGGTACCTTCAAGCGAGCACTCATGGCCAACTACAAGAGTCACAATGGAAAGGTGGTCTTTTAAATATGTGGGGCACAGGCTGTTTAGGACTTTAAAGATCAAAACCAGGACATTGAATTGTGTCCAGAAAACTACAGGAAATCAGTGCAGACTGAAAAGCACAGCTTCCGAACAGTCATCCAGGACAACCTCACATATTTATTAATTATTAATTATTAATTATTAACCTTCCTAATAGCCCACCCATCCTGCAGAGCAGCTAACAGTATCAAATCATAAAAGCATCAGACAATATTACAATAAGATATAAATAAAAATAATCTAACTTCTCCCAGCCCCTCCCCACCTCCTTCTCCAAACAACTGGTGGAACAATAAGGGCTTACATAGCTGCCAGAAAGTGCACTTTGCAGTATTCTAGCCTTGAGGAAATGGAGGGATGGATGATGGTTGCCAGATCTAAATCAGAATGTAAGAGCCACAGCCTCCACACCAAATGGATATGGTGAAAAGTGGTTCTCCTGGCCACTGCCGCAGCCTGATGTTCAGGCACAGCAAGGGGTTCAGAAGCACTCCAAGACTGTGAACCTGAGTAACCAGAGGGGGCTGAACCTTTTCCTTCCTTTCAGAGAAGTTGTAAGACCTGGCTGTTCCGCTAGGCATTTGGCAGGGGAGATGATGGGGGAGGGGGACTTGGGTTTGGTGGGGGAATGAGTTATTTTTCCTCCATTTTATGTGTTATTTTAAATTTGTTGTTTTTAGTAATTGTAAGCCACCCCAAGTTGCCTGTGGCAGGAGGGGCAGGGCAGCACATTTTTAAAATAAATAAATAAATGATAGGGGTCCCAATCCTCTCTGAATCACAAGATTGGATAACCATCATTACTTTAGTTTTATCTGGATTATGCTTCAATTATTTCACCCTCATCCAGTCCCCAACATCAGCCAGGCTTTGGAACCTACAGGTGGTGGCTCGGGGAGGGGGGTAAAGAGTGTCCATAGGCTCCAGGGTCCTCCTCTTTCATAGGGAAACACCCTTAGGACAATAGCTGCTTGAAAATATATAACAGGCATAAGCACGGCTGCACGAGTAGGTACTCACCATGCACTTGCTGCCTAATGAAACACTCATGTAAAATCCCTGCTAGTGCTGCTTGCTATGACTGTGGGGTTTTGGTCTCTTAGCTATTTGAAAAAGATGACATGTGTCATCTTTACACAGATGGAGCTGGGGGTGGGGATGGGTGTTTAGCCGCGGTGAGTGGAGGGTGTGTGTGTCCGTTTACCTACATCCATCTCCACCCACGGAGCCTCCTCCAGTTTTCCACATGCACCATGACCCACCCATCACATGGATGATGCAGGGGGTGGGGGCGGGGTCCGTGTTGTAATAGCCAAAGTGCTTTCAATGTTGTTCTATTGAAGGAACTGAATCATCCCTACATACACAATCTTTAGGTTTAACACTTCATGTTTAATGTCTTTCTTGTTTATTGACCAATCTTTATCCTAGTTTCCACCATTCTCTAATATTCCTGTCAGGATCCAGATAACTGGGGTTCTTGGGCACAGATTGGGCCTGCAACACCACTGCTTCAACTTTCCTGAGGCACAGCCATTGCCCGCAAGTGGTCTTTCTGCTCTGGCCTGGCCACACCCTTCCTTCTGTCTGTTCCAACCCTTGCCACGCCTCCCAGATTCCTGGTTGATTGCCATCGAGCATATACGGCCGTTTTTAAATGGGCCGCAGCTGGAGAGGGCAGTCCATGGGTACGGGCGGGGGGGGGGGACACACCTCCACCCCCTAAAAATCCGGTTGCTCCATGCGGGGGTGGTGTTTGGAGGTGCATGCTTCCCCACCCACCTGCTGCTGCTTTCAAATGGGATGCACCCACTCATGTTCACTGCGTGGGCATGCATGGACATAAGTGGGTGTTTCTGTTTTAAAAAGGGCCTAAGTCTTGACCTCACCTTTCTGTTTCCTGGTTGTGTTCTACCTTAAGTCTGTCTCTTGCTCTGCCCTGCCCTGCCCTGAACTCTTGCCCTGCCTCCTTGGTCCTGACCTGTTCCCTGAGTTTACTCACACCCCTTATAATTCCAAAATATAACATTTTATGTTTCTCATAACAACAGATTTAAATATCATGGATTCACTGTAAATTAGAAATCAGTAACAATACACTGCTTACAAGAGAGTTTTCTAGTTCCTATGGTCTAGTTTTTAAGATCTGTTGTACATTTCTAAATTTGTCTTTTTCTGCCACACTGCTTTATGCAATTGCTAGCTTTGTTAAACAGCAGTTCAACTTTGTGAATAGTTTATTAAAGCCTCTAAGAGCATTAAGCAGATTTGCTTACAATAATAAACATGAGATGTCCTGCATAAATCTGTCACAATTCCTCTCTAATGGTATCAGCATGAAATTGGCACAATAAAGTTGCTGCAAAATAATCCTTGATGAGGTTGTTCACATCATTATCGACGGTTTAAACATTTTATAAACTTTGGAAATGGCAGAAAAACTACATTGAGTAATTTTGTTGAAATCTTTTCATAGATTTAGATATAATTCATTTTATTCACTTTCCCTTAATTCACTTTCAATGGATTTTTAAGGTAGTTTCTGATTAAAAAACCAATCAGTTGACTAACGCTAAAAGAGGAAAAGACCTGGAAGCCAAACCAGATTAATTCCAATTAAATTGCATTAAATAAGTTGGAGTCCCATGTGGGATACATTTTAGCCAATGGTGTTTACTTTCCCACAAATGAAAAATTGAAATATTAAGTGTTTGTGCTGAGAAAGGTTCACACTATAAATAAAGAAGGCACTTGATGTGACAGAAGCATGGCATCTGTCTGGAATGACTGGGGCAGCAGTGGTCAGAGTAACAAGGCTGATCATCACTCCTTCCCCAGCATTAGGGGTTCCAAGCCTTAGAGTGGTCTGAACTGGAATTAAGTATGAGTGAAATCCTGACCACATTAAAACTAATGACAAAACTCCCATTGTCACATGCAAGAAGGATTTCACACTTTGGCTTCAATTGCATTACTCTGGAGTATGTGGTTGGAGGATGGCAGTCCATGTGTCATATTAACAACAATCAATGCCTGTATGACAACTGTCAAATTTGCACATTGTGTATCTGCACATTGTGGAAACAAATATCCTGTCTTTAACAGAGAGAAAATGAACAGAGAATTCTGTACCACAGATATTTTTTCATTTTATTTAAAGTTTAATTTATATCCCATACTGTCCTGCAAATGATTAGAGGTGGCTCACAACGTATAAAAAAAAATCAATCATCAAAAAGCAATACAATCCATAATAAACAACACTCCCCCCAATATTAAGAATCTTTTTTGAATAGCTAGCCCAAAATCAGAGTAATAGCCACAACCAAAGTGGATATTTGCATACCAGCTTATTAATTTATTTTATTTTGTTATTTTGCTAATTTCAGCATTTCATTTTCTTCATTTTGGCTGCCCGATCTACAGCAATTACAATCTGCTCCATCAGAACCTAATTGGATAGCACAAAAGGGTTATATATATATATTAGTTTCACTGGGTTTTTGCTTAACCTAGGGCTGAAATTAGTACTTGCAAAAGCAGGTATGCTTGTGAAATCATGGTACCTGACTTGAACTGGTAATACCAAGTAGCATTCGATAACCAATTACTGCCTGATGGACTGCCCGATTTACCAAAGTACTATTTCTGTTTCTTCATTTCTGCAATATACCGAGATAGGGAAATGATCAGAAATGGACCACCTAAAAAGAAAAAAGAAAAATAATAAAGGAACTGAAAAGTTAAAATGGATCAGTAAACCTGTAAATTGGTAATGGTAATACCTAAAATCAGTGATATCTCAGATTTCAGGTAATCAGGTGCCCGATTTGGTAATCAGGCACCAATTGGGTACCTAATAAGCTACCCTACATCTTGAATTTTGAGTATTACGCACGGGTTGCAACTTGCAAATTAACTACCAGTTTCAGCTCAGGTTTCACCGCTGGTGTTTAATTTCATTCTAAAATCTAAGTAACCCTGTTGGAAATTAAAAAAATTCTTTAGCTCTGCAAGCATTTTTCCATAAAAGTAATTGAAAATAAGGTCTTTATTGGAAATTCAAGTATGTGGCGGAAATAAAATAAATTTGGTAAGGGCCCATGACCAATTCTGTAGTTGTTGGTAGGAGTGGAGGAATTCAATATCCTTCCCAAAACCCAAAATGTAAGTTATTTTATTCATAAAACCTATAAGTTCTTCCTAGAGCTCTTTAAGAGGTAAGTGTGCAACGTTCAGCAATTGTATTTATGTTTTTTGAAGTCCTTCCCCTGAAATGAAATCTTGGCTACTGCCCCGCTGATGAATGTGGCTAAGGGGAAGCAAACATATTTCCCAGTAGTCTTTCTCCCAATGCTCCCTTCTGCATTTCTCACATTCCTTGATGAATGTGGTAAACATTTTAGTCTCGTGTAGCACTTTAGTCTACAACTCACATGCATGAAACCCACTTGTGCACATGAGGATTATGCAAATGTGAATGATGCAAATGATACAAATGCGGATTATACCCTCAGAGTCCTTGCAACGAAGGACAGATAATTTGGTACAGGAGCCGTAACAACACAATGGAGTGGAATTACTTTATGTAATACAATCATGTCTCCCACCTTTTTCTCTGAAAATTAGGGGTGACAGAGGGGAATTTTAGCATTGTGTGTATAAGGGAAACTGCTTTGTTACTCACTGATATATCAATTACTTTTGCCTTCTATATGGAAAAAACTATGTGAGATATTTCAGGTGTGTATAATTTCCATAATAATTCCCACCAAATCTATAGAGATATATGATGGGGGATGTTTTTATTTCATTTCAGACAATGTGATAGCACTTATATTCTTGCAGACAGAATGATAACTGTGCCCACAAAATTGCATGTAATGCATTCAGTGCCTGATGTAAGGGGGAGATAATTATAGTTCTTCAACTCTATGGCAGGTGTCAGGAATGAAAGTGTAATTTCTTATTCATTTAAATATAGAGAAGATAGTGTGTGCACTGAGATGTGGGTAGTGCCTATATATTCTCTCTTATCTATATATTCTCTGTAGAACCAGACCTCTGTTCTACATCTGATAAACTTTAAACTAATCAAAGTCTAAAAAAAGGAGAGGGGTAGACTCAATTAAATAGCCATGTTTTACCCAAAGCTATAAACTATCAGGATTTAATAACTCAAAGTCTTGTGAATGTCTGTTGCATTTACGTTGAGAAAATTGAAATGGTTCCTTTTAATGGTCTTAGATTGTTTGTGCGCTCAAAACTATACATTTATATTAATGGTTGGTCAGTGATTCCTAAACTTTGTAAACTCATGCCACCCTATTTAACCTTGAAGAATGTCATGATACCGAGATGACTAAACACTTGCCTCCTTCCACCCGCTCCACCACTATCCTGCCTGTTCCTCATGCAGACTGTTCAGTGGCTCTCAATCAGAATTGCATCTCACCAGACCCAGGTACTCATTTCTTGACCTCCTACAGCTTGTTCCACCAGAAGACTATCCTGTACCTCATGGATCAGCTGATTGGCATGGTGCAGGAGCAGCCACCCTACCCTACTACTACTAATAATAATTTCTATAACCCTACTAGGCTTACACAGCACTTTACAGTCACAGATTTTCAGAAACAGGTCTGTAGAAGGACGCAGCCTTGCGGGGCTACTGCCCCTTTAATGGCACTAAGTGCCAGGTGGGTGATTCTGGCGTGGTGCGTGGTGATGCCAGTCCTGTTGGAGAAGGTAAGCCTGAGTAAGACACTAGGGGTATTTTCAGACGTTACGCTATCACACTCAACCACAGTAAATCTCCCGTGGTGGTGGATGGTCCTGTAACTTTGGGTTGTTCGCCGCCAGATATTCTCCACAGTGAACCACCAGCAGTGAGCAAAATAACCACACTTTCGAGGATGGTCCTGGCACCATCCCCAAAAGCGTGGTTAATTGAACCACGGCCCGGATTCGGCGGACAGTAATGTCTGTTACCGCTGCCGATTCCGGGCCGTGGCCCAGACCCCGGGTCAGAATCGAGCACAGCGGCTGGATTGGCCGCTGTGCCCACCCATCTCCAGGAAGGCAGGTGGCTGGGGGAGTGTGGGGGGCAGGGCTGTGAGGCCGCATGTTGCGCCATGCATCCCCGCCCCCTCCCCAGGTTCCCCGCCGGAATCAGTTGTCACGTCTGTTGGATGTGACATTTTGATTCCAGTGGGGAATCAAAAGGTGATTCTGTGATGGGGCCAATAAGTGCCCCGTCACATCTGAAATCACCCTAGCTGAGCAGTAAAGGGGTATGGGGCAGGACACTGGCAGTTTAAGGTCAGGCAGCCTGGAGATCTAGCCACACCTACTACTGCTACATAAAGGAAGGCTGACCCCAGAAACAGATCAGTCTGGGCTTAACTGCTGGAGGGAGCACATCTCCTGGGCTTCTCTAGCAGGACAGCTGTCCATGGTGCTGAAACCCTGATAGATTGGAGAAGACGACTGCTTACACTTTGCAGCTGACCAGACTGCTGAAGGGAGCCATGCCTGCAACTGTGAGTGAGCCAACCAGTATACAGATGCCTGGCTAGGCTGGGGTTATAATTAGGATGTGGGATGCAAGCGGGGTTGAATTCCTGGTGTTAGTAAGGCTGATATACTCAAGACTGTACTGTTTGTGAATAAACTGTGATAAAGTTAATTCCCACAGCCCTACTGAGAGGGGCATAGGAGTCTGATCCTGTGGAGACTTACACCACAACACTGCGCCCTGTTACAAGATCCCTGCTGAGTCAGCTTACAATCTAAGATGGACAAGGGTGAGGGGAACACAGGGAAAGGCATTTTACAAATGGAGAACTGATGCTGAGAAGTTGTGACTTGTCCAAGGTCACCCAGTGAGTTCATGGCTAGGGTGGGATTTGAAGGCTATCCAGGTCCAAGTCCAGCACCTCTCCACTATACCACACTGGCACCCCTCTATCTATCAATAATTCCCCTGCCACATAGGGGAATCCTCTGTTCTACTATAACCTGATGTTGTTGTTATATTTCAGGGTGTCAGGGCACTCCGCCCACCTCATTTCCATTCTTATGGCACATTTCCCTTCCAGCCATGTTCCAGCCCTCTTGCTAAGACCCTATTCTCCACTCATACTTTCCTTGACCTTTCAGCTTCAAGGTCTTAATCTAAAGTGAATACCTGATTGCAGTGATTGGATACTGGCAAGTTGGAAGCCTGAGCAGCATCACCAGAAAATGAGCCTATACCAGGGATTCTCTTTTGTTTGTCACACTAGTACACGATGTGTTTGTGATGCTAATTGTCCAGCAGAAATATCAGTCATGTAACTTCATTCTGTGCTGTTCCTGCCCCAACTCCCCTTCCCCCCTGCTTGTTACTGAGAAGTTGGAAGCATCTGCTTAGGAATGAGCTAATAAGGGATTCTCACATGTTGTCTGTCACAGTGCCTCAAAATATGTAAATTGGACAAAAGAATTGTCACCACCTGGAATATATGTCCCTAAATTTTCACCCCCACCCCCAAAAATATTCATTTTTCAATTTTGTTGAGACTATTATTTTTTTTCATCTTTGGGTATTTTCAGACGTTATGAGATCACGCTCAACCACAGTGAACCATGCTCAATCCCACGGTGGGGCCAAAGTGCCCTAAGTGTTTGTTCGGCAGCCGCCAGATGTTCACCACGGCCAATACCCACATGGGGTCAACTTCAACCACGTTTCCGGGGCTCCCCGCCGGACAATCCCTGAAAGTGAGGTCAAAGAGATTCCCACCGGGAAACAACAAAAAGTAACATCTGGATGGCAATCACCAGCCGGAACCACAGGAAACGATTCCCAGCCGGGGACAAAGCACACAGCGTTGCTGCCAGGCAACCAGTAACAACGTAGCCACCGGAGGGAGATTTAAAGGGAAACCTGCAGCAGGGAAGCATGGCAGGATGGAGTGAGGAGGGAGGCGGAAGAGAGCAGTGGGAGAGAAAGCGAGGGTGGAGGCGGAGAAGGCAGTGGCAGCGGTGGAGGGAGCACAGGAGGGGGAGGCAGGGGTCGTGCTGAGGATGGAGGAGGCAGAGGGACAACAGCTGCTGCAGCCTGGACAGGACGCCCCAGGGACAGCAGCCGGACCAGGGGAAGAGGCACCCCTGAAGCGGGTAAGGGGAAACAAGGGGAGGGGAACAGGGGGCACAGGACACCAAGGGGGGCATGGGGGCAGCCTGGGATCCCAACAGGGAGGAGGAGGAAGGGGGCACCCCACGAGAGAGGCTGGAACCACCCCCAACTGTAACCCTCCCAGACCCTGCGTCCCACAGACACGGAAAAGGGCCCAGGTAGATGAGCCCCCGGATGACACCGGCCCAGCCCGGGTGGAGGAGGAGGCGGTGGAAGAGGCAGTGGAGGCGGAGAAGGAGGAGGAGGAGGAGGAGGACCCACAGAGGAGACACAGAGGGGGACAGTGGGGGCTGCAGGAGACCCAGGACTTCATACGGATCTGGGGGACCCTGGAGTACCAGCTGGAGCTCGCGCTCAACCAGTGCAACGAGCATGTCTACCAGGACATAGTGGGGGACATGGAGGTGGTGGGGCACCATTGCACTGTGGCACAGTGCCGCTCCAAGGCCAAGGAGCTGAAGAGGGGGTACAAGGCCATCCGGGACAACAATATGCGGTCTGGACATGGAGCCCGGACCACCCCCTTCTACAATGCCTTGGACCACATGAAGGGGTCGATAGTCACCCCACGGCTCATGGGGAGCGCAGTGGTCCAGGGCAGGGAAAGGGCCATGGTACACCCACCCCTCGTTGCCCCCCTGGTAGACACAAGCTCCAGGGCCCCAGACCCCCAGGAGGAACACCCTGGGACCTCTGGCACCTGTAGGCCCACCCGGAAAGCAGCCCGGAGAGTACCCACCCCCAGGCTGGACCAGCGGACTCCGAGACCAGCACCCTCATCAGCCAGTGGTCCCCGGGGGAGCACTCCCACACCAAGGGGCCGGCCTCGGAAGGATGGAAGACCAACATTGAGGGTAAGCAGGTGACCCTGAGGGGGAGGGACTGGGCTCACAGGGGGCAGGGGCTGAGGGGGGATGGACAGCCCAGCCCAATCCCCATCCCCCCAAAGGCAAGGTGGGAAGGGGGACCAAGCTGCGGTCGCCCAACTGCGCAATCCTACCCCAACAACCCCCCATCTTCTCCCACAGGGCATGGAACACCCCGGCATCAGACCCAGGTGGGTGAGCAGGAAGGCACCGAGGAGCCCTGCCAGCAGGCGGAAGACCCAGGTTAGGCATGCAGTCCAGTTGGGAGGGCCCTCCTGGGTGCAGAGAGGGGGTTCCCAGACAGTAAGAGGGAGTGGGAGGAGCTGGGGAGGGTGGGTGGAAAGGGGCTGGGCGACATGCCCAGGGGCCCTCGGGGCCCCTGCCCCATCCTGGGCCGGGGAGAAATCGCCCGGGGCAGCATCAGACTCACCCTCCTGTACTCACAGGGCAATTCCTGCAGCCAGCGTCTCCAGGACCCATGCCCCCAGCACAGCTCATGAGGGAGCACCTGGCACGGGTCCGCCGGTGGAGGGACGACCAGGTGGAGGATATAGTTTGGACCTCTGCGGTACAGGGGGAGAGGATGATAGCGGCCGTAGACCAGTTGGAGGCAGCTATCGAGTGGTCCCTGGAGCGGGCGGAGGCACGGGACAAGAGGCTCCAGGCCGAGGTGCACCTGGAGCAGAGGCGGAAGCACCGGGAGCACAGCAGGCAGGTGGAAGTGCTCGGGCGGTTGGATCAGGGCATCACAGGCATGGTGCGGGAGCACTCTGCAAAAATGGACAGGTCCCATGATATTGGAACCTCCCTGCTCCTGCAAGCGGGCACCATGTGTGCCTATGTGATGGCAGCCACCCCCCAGGCACGCTGCCTGCCCAGATCCCTATGCCGGGACCCTCAGCACCCCCACCCCCTGACCTGCTGCCCCAGCCACCCCCATGCCCTCAGGGGCCGTGCATCCGCCTCCTGGTCTTCCCTGCCCTTCGGAGGATGCAGCCACTGAGGGGGGCACCCTGGGTCCAGACCCCCCTCCCTCCAACCACCGCCCCCCCTGCTGGACCAGGAGGCAGCCCGGTACACTGCTGGGAACATGGACAGTGTGGGGGAGGGGAGCTCACAGGGTTCCATGGCCAACACTGGGCACTCACGGTGCCGTCCCAGGAAACAAGGGGGACAGGGGGGATGGGGTGAGAGGGGGAGGGCAGTGGGAGGGGGGCACTAGAAGGAGCAGGGCACAACTGGAGTCGAGGGAGAGGGGTCGGGTGCACATGCACACGTGGGTGAAATAACGTGTGTTTGCACCATATTGCCTCCCGGGCCCATATGTGGGTGACGGGGGGCGACCCCCACCCATGCAGGGGCTGTCCCAGGGAACCCTTGGGGGTGGGCTGGGGAGAGACAGCCCTCACACCTTGGCCTCCCAGCTGATATGCCTCGCCAGGGAGTCCCGGATTTGCTTGGCATAACGGTACTCCCTGGGGTTCTTGGCATGCACATAGAGGGGCCGAGGGCCCGGTTGGGTTTGGGGTATTCCAGGGCTGCCACCTCAGTCTTTCAGACGTTGTGCAGCACACAGCAGGCACTGATCACCAGGACCAAGGTCTCCATGGTGTAGTCTAGCCAGCCAGCGAGGCTCCTACAGCACTGCTGGAGGGCCCCAAAGGATCGCTCCACCATGGTCTTTCTGGAGCACAGGCAGGTATTGTATAGCACCTCCGCAGGGGTGCGTGCGACTGGGTACACCTTCATTAACCACCGGGTGAGGGGGTATGCAGGGTCACCCAGGATACAGGTGGGGCATTGGTACCCCCTCAATCCAGGTCATTCCCATGTCAGCGACGTCCCCCTGGAACATCCGGGCATAGAAGGGGGAGATGGTAATGATCTGGGTTTCATGACTGTGGCCGGAGTTGCCCGTTAAGATGTCTATGAACCAGCACCGGTGATCCACAACCACCTGCAGCTACAGGGAGTGATACCCGTGCCTGTTCACATACTCTGCAGCCTTCCCAGCGGAGGGGCGGAGGATCTCTATGTGGGTGTCGTCCATGGCTCCCATGCAGCTGGGGAAGCCTCCGGCTGCGAATCCTGCCATCATGGCGCCCTGGTTCACAAGCTGGATCGTTCTGTCCAGGAGCACGCCCTCCACAGCCTCGCGCACATCCCAGAGGATACAGGCAACGGTGCTCAGGTCTATTCCAAAGTGCTGGGAGACAGACTGGCAGGAGTCAGGCATTTCCAGGGCCCAGACCCCTATTGCCACCTGCTGGACCATGGGGATGGGGGTCCTCATGGGGGTGTGCTGTCGCTCCAGCCAGGGCATAAGGAGCTCTGCGAGTTGGAGCAGGGTGAGCTTGTCCATCCTAAAGTGGTCCCTCCAGGCTGCCTCGTCCCACTGGGCCAGTGCCCTGGCCCACCAACCCTGTGCCTGCTCAGCAACCCATATCCGCCTGTCAATGGGCATAGCGAGCAGAGCTGCCCGGCGCATGGTCTCCCTCCCGGGATCACTGCCTGCCAGTCTGCCCCGGAGAGTCTCTGTGCCCTGAGCCAAGCGAGGGCTCTCCTGTGGACATGGTGGGCTCTGCGGGCCCTTGCTGTCCTCCAGGCCAGGGTAACCCTCAGGCGGGTGGCCAGCTGCAGCTCCGCAGTATGGAGGCGCAGCTGCTTGGTGTAGTCACGGTACCACTCGGCTATGAGCGTGAGGAACATCCAGTAGGCAGCTGCCCCTTCCCTCTCCATGGTGGTGGGGGCCCCGGAGGTTGGGGGATGTTTATGATGGCCCTGTGATGGCCGGATGGGCCGGGGCCCACCCCCCAGATGGGCAGGCTCCCCAATTCGGTGCAGGTGTCCGTGGGCATGCGGTTGGGTGCACCTACTGCCAGCACATGGGGCCTCGCACCTGCACGGACATGCGGGACTGTGCACTCCTCGTGCAGCTGCATGCCATCTGCCATCACCACCACCCCCTCCCTGTTTGCAACACCATGACCTTGGCGGCCCGATTAGCCGTTCTGTGTGTGCTATTGTTTTCTGCAGCTGTGCCGGGTCTGCACCCCATGCCTCGCTCCATTATGCTACAGTGTTGCAGCCCGTGGCCACCTGTCCTGTCCTTGGGACCCCTTGGAGGCCACCCTGGCCCTAGAGGGTATGTGTGCCCCCCTGTCCATGGTGTTATTCTCCCTGTCTAGCTGGACCATGGATGGTTGTGAATTCACCGGGCTCCCTCTTCCCGGCTCCCATGGGGCCTCCCATAGCTGGACCTTCTGCAAGACCATGGCCCTTCATGACCTGTGGCATACCCCGGCCATGCAGCTGCTCCTGGACTGCCCGGACAGCCATTCCAGTGGTTATGCGAGCCTGAGCTCTGGACTTTGCTACTTTGGATACGAGGCGAGCGCTCATGATTGCCAGCTGAATGCGGAGACCCTGGGGCTGGTTCCCTTCCCCGATGGGTGCATCCTGGAGATGAGGTGCTCTCATGTGGCCTGGTCCATGGCTGAGACTGTGTCTGTGTTGTCTGTGTGCAGCCTGGCCGCCTACACGCTGTGCCTTGTGGAGGGGGGCCCTGCCTTGGCCGTGTCCTACTTTGGCTGTATTCACAGGGCCCGTGAGCTTCCGTGGCCCCCTGCTGCTGACTGCTGTGTGTCGGAGCCTGCTGCGGCGGAGCTGTCGGAGCTGTCGGGTGTGTGGTCCCGTTCGGATGTGCAGTTGGGGCTGTCCATGCAGGATCCATTTGAGGCCTACTACCTGATTGCCCACCACATGTCTTTGTTGGGGTACCACCAGGGCATAATCCATTGTCCCCACCTGGTTCACCGGGTGGGGCACCCGACCCCTGGGCCTGTGGTGGCCCCCAGCAGCTGGCTGTGAGTCCCTGTGTGCCTCCCGGCCCCCAGGTGGCCTGCCACCATGTTGGCTCCCATCCCTTCCCGGGGGACTGGTCGCCGCTGGCTGCTCCCTCCCTGATGTTTCTGCCATGCTGCTGTGATGCCTGCTTCCTGGAGTGCTGCTGCCCCTGCCTGTAGGCCCGGGCCCCCTCCGGGCCCCACCCCCTGGTCCGCCTCCACACCCGGGGTTCCCCTCCATGGTTGTCTTCCCTAGTGCCTGGGTCCAGCACTCTGCATGGCCTCGCCGACCTGCCTGTGTCCAGTGGTCTCTCCCCACCCACCAGCGCTGCCACCTGCGACCCNCCAGTGGTCCATCCCCACCCGCCAGAGCTGCCACCTGCTGCCCTTACCCCCCCCCCCTTGGGTGCCTGTATGACCTCAGTGTTCCGGGGCCCCTGGACTGCCCCTCAATCCTTCCTCTGGGTGTGTGTGTGTGTGACCTTGAACCTGCAGTGCTGCACTGGCTCTCCTGCCTGCCCTTCATCGGCCCCTCTCTGTGTGTGGGGTCTATGTGTGCCTCCTGGACTATTCCCAGCCCGCTCTCTGTGCATTGCAGGCCCCTGCTGTGCCTTGGTCCCAAGCTCCTGGGGGCCCCCATTCCAGGACTGCCTGTGTTGCTGTGGGGGTGCCCGTGCAGCTGGTTCTGCTGCGGGGGTTGTGGTTGCTGTTGCCTGTGTCCTATCCTTTCCCTTTGCAGTTTCCCCCCTCTCTTCCCTGTCCCGACCCCCCACCCCTTGTTCCCGTTGTGCCTTGTCCGGGCGCCAGTGTCCCCCTTCCCTTTCTTTCCCTTCTGTATGTGTGTTCCCGGGCATGTGATTGTGCTTGTGCTGTGTGTTCCACTTTGCCCCTGCTGTCTGTGTGCCTGTTGTGTGTGGAACCTGTCCGGCTCTTCTCCCTCTCCCCCCTCCCTTCTCGTTTCCCTTGTGTGGGCATTCCCTTGTGTGCCTTTTGGCTTCGTTTGCCCTCAGGTGGCCATGTCTGTATCCCGCCCCTGCCCGGTGGTTTCTGGGTGTTTTGACCACGGCCGGGAATCAGTGTCACGTCTGTTGCGCTGCCCCTGCCCGTGATCCGCCAGCCCGATTCCCTGTTGTGGTCCCGGTCCCGTCACGTCTGTTTGGGGCTTTTATTCACCCCGGGGGGTGGTTGTTCGGTTCACCCTCACCTGGGATCCACTGTGGTGAACCGGCCGCCCGTCACGTCTGAAATCACCCTTTTGTTATTTCCACCACAGAAATGAAAATGGGATTTTTAAAAAGTTATTCATAATAACTAAAACAAATGAAATCCTGTAATAACTAGGAAAGTGTGAAAGAACATGCTTACATAGGATCTTGTTGAAATAATAGCTTCTCTTGAATGTGAAGTATTAATTACAACCACACTATGGTTTGCCTGAGGGTTAGGTAAGGTTGTGACCTAGCTATGGTAGATTATCTTGTTCTGTACAGCATGTAGGCTTGTTTCATCTTATTTAGAGGTCATTTCTTTATTAGCTCACCGAGCCTACAGCGAGTGTGAGTCATTGATGCAACGCACTCTTTTATCAGTAAAATTTACAGCCATCTGAAATGTAGAGTAGATGGGATTAGAGTATAATGTGAAGCTAAATGGAGGGGAAAAAATAATAAGAAAACACTTTTTATCCAATTATCCAACATTTGTACATGGTTGGCCACTTTTAAACGAGGAGCTTAGACGCGCCTCCTGATTCCCACATTCAGAGGAAAGCCGCACAAGGAGTGTTTACACGCTCCCCGAGCTACCGGAAGTGACATGCTGCCCATTTTCGGCAGTGGCTAGAAACACAGGGCTTTGAAGAGATGCATTCTGAAAGCCTCACTATGCAGGGTTTCAGAACGCGCTTCTTCAAAGCCCCGTGTCTGCAGCTGCCACTGCGAACTGGCAGCATGTCACTTCCGATAGCGCAGGGAGCTTGTAAACATTCCCTGCATGGCTTTCCTCTGAACGTGGGGATCAGGAGGCACTTCTAAGCACCTTGTTTAAAAGTGGCATTAGTCTCCATCATGAAACTTGTGTAACTCATACCTGGAAAGTCCTTAGGCTGTCCAAATATGGCTTCAAAGAGACCACACGAGCCACGATTCCTATGGTGGCCAGCTACTTCTGGTGAATCTAAACGTACCCCATGCGGCTTTTCAGGAAGCACTTCCTTCAAGCCAGTAAGTAGAGATGGTCATATAAAAACGGTCTCAGTTTGCATTTCTCCTTATTGTTTATTTTATTATATTCTCAATAGTCTTAAAAGGCAGACATTTATGTGCCTATGAAGGGTGCTTTATAAAGAGGGCCTATCTTTATTTTTCCCATTTACTTTTTCACATACAAATATATCTAGGCTTTAAATCTTATTATTATTTTTATTTTATAGTGGTTTCATAAGAACATAAGAAGTGCCATACTGAGTCAGACCAATGGTCCATCAAGCCCAGCATCAAGTCCTCTGACAATGGCCAATCTTGATCTCATGGGAGAAGAACCAATAACCACAATGGGTAATCAATTCCCTGTTGTTCACTTCCAGCTCCTGACAGTAAGAAGTTAATCCCATAGGCTACTTGGTTAATAACCATTAATGGACCTACTCTCCAAGAACTTATCAAGTCCTTTTTTTAAACCCAGCTATACTGGCCTTGACAATATCCTCTGGCAGCAAATTCCATAAGTTAATTATGCATTGAGTGAGAACGTAGTTCCTTTTATTTGTTTTAAATCTGCTTGCAGCTAGTTTCATGAAATGTCCTCTTGTTTTAGTACTATCTGAGAGGGTAAATAACGTTCCACAGCAATCAAGATTTTATAAACATCTGTCATGTCCCCTCTCAGTCTTCTCTTCTCTAAGCTGAAGAGACCCACCTTGTCAAGTCTCTTTGTATGGAAGCCATTCCATACCTTTTATCATTCTGGTTGCCCTTCTCTGTACCTTTTCTAGTTTTTCTTTCTCTGTACCTTTTCTTGCTGTCCTCTGTACTTTTCTAGCTTGCCTCACCAGCTGTCTCTCTGCTATCTCTACCTGGATGTCTCAACATCAACTCAAACTCAACCAGGCTAAAACTCCTTATCTTCCCCCCTCATCCTTCCTCTCCCTCTTTCCTGTCGATCCTTATCAACGGGGTCACCATCCTTCCCATTCCCCAAGCCAGTAGCTTAGGCTTCATCTTTGACTCACCCCTTTCTTTTAAACCCTACATCAACTCTGTTGCCAAATCCTGTTGTTTCTCCCTCCATAACATGAATAAGATTCACCCTTTTTTCTCTGTCTCCTCTGCCAAAACCCTTGTTCATGCCCTGGTCATCTCTCGCCACAATTACTGTAACCTCCTCCTCACTGGCCTCCCCCGCTCTCCCCTTTCTCCCCTTATCTCCATCCAAAACTCTGCTGCCAGGATCATCCACCTCGCCCATCGCTTTGACCATGTGCAGTCACTCCTCTACTCTCTTCACTGGCTCCCCCTTCCTGAACAAATCCTGCAGAAGGTCCTAGTCTTCACCTATAAAGCTATTCACAACCTTGCTCCCCCCTACCTCTCTGCGCTAATTTCCCTCCATACTCCAGTCCGTGAACTCCGTTCCTCCTCTGTCCCCTCTCTCACCATCCCACACCTCCCCTGCTCCCCTACCTGCCTTTGTCCCGTCTCCCTAGCTGCCCCCCATGCCTGGAATTCCCTCCCTGCCCACATCTGCCTCGTCCCCTCCCTTCGTACCTTCAAATCCCTCCTCAAGACCCACCTCTTCTGCTCTGCCCTCCCCAGCTCCTCGCTCCCACCTAATTCCTGCTGATACCCTCCATTCAGTACAATCTATTACCTGAGTCTGTGTACTCATCCTCACCACACGGACCAACCACCTATCATTCTCAGTGTAACCAAGCCAAGCACATACACCTGGGAACTCACATCTTCATGAATGTTATTCTCTTTGTCTCTCCCTCTGTTCCTCTTCCTTTGTCTATATCCCCCCCCCCCCTCAGATTGTAAGCCCTAGGGCAGGAACCATGTCTATTCCATTACTTTGTAAAGTGCCAGGTACATTGCTTGTGCTATATAAATGTTTGTTGATAATAAATAATAATAATGGTTCACCTATGTGTTTTTTGAGATGGAGTAACTGCACACAATATTCCAGGTACGGTCGCACCAATCGATTTGAATAGAGGCATTATGACATGCCCAGTTTTATTCTCTAGCCCTTTGGGAATAACTCCTAACATTCTGTTTGCTTTTTTGACTGCTGTTGCACATTGGGCTGAGGATTTTAGTGTATTGTCCACAATCACTCCCAGATCCTTTTCCTGAGTGGTAACTCCTAGCTTAGTACCCAACATTGTGTACTCATAGTTTCGGTTATTTTTCCCTATGTGCATCAATTTGCACTTGTCCACATTAAATCTCATCAGCCATGTAGATGCCACAGGCACCCAGTTTCACAAGATCCTATTGTAGTTCTTCAGTCTGCTCATTTTTAACTACCTTGACTAACTTGGTGTCATCTGCAAATTTCACCACTTCACTGAATGTCAGTGTTCAACTGATAACAAATCAGTTTATGCTGTAAGCTACCCTGAGCCTTAATGGGAAAAGTGGGGTGAAAGTTTAAATAAATAAACTCTTTCAGGTCGACATATGGCTTTACTTGTTCACTAGATCATGCTAGGGAACACATGGCTAGGTTTTGTGAAGATCGTTAAATCCAATTAGCTTAGTTTGAAGGAGCCTAAATCACCTATGAATAAGGGGTGGTAGGTCAAAGAACTGCATGAGAAACAGAGTCTGTCTAGTGATGAATCCAATTGCCAGTGCCTTTTGCAGTTTGTCCCTGAGATTCCTGTAGATCAAAATGGGAGTCTCAGGGACAAACTGCAAAAGGTGGCAACCCTAACCTGGATATTTGTGACCAGGTCAAGAAAGATACAGACAATGGAACACCTTCTGGTCTCTTGACTCCCAGGGGAAACAAACTAGGGTCACAGTTTGAGCTATATCATGGACCCAGAACTGACCAGCTATATTAATATGGTAGCGGGACACAAAGGAAGAGATACCCAAGTCTAATTAAATCCAACTGCAGTATCCATCCTCTGCTCTTTTTTCCCTATAAAAGTCCTACCTCTTTGTCCACATTTCCCACCTTCTTCAGAAGACCTTCCTCTTCTCCTCATGTGCAAATTGAAAAGACCTTGAATGTGCACAGATTACTGAACAGCTGCGCTGAGCAACAGTTCCACACAAATCAAGTAACTGTGCCATATAAACATAACATCCTTCCCTCCTGTTGGTGCAAACAGTTTACTTTCTTTTTCAAGCTCCTTTAAGTCATAAATACCTGAATTATATCACATGGCAGTGTAAGTTAAACAAGTTGCAGCAGGCACTGTGATATGTAATTAACAATTCAAACAGGAACACTTCAGAAAGCTTTTAATAAGATCAGCTACCACGGTCAATCCTGTGGCGGGGCCAAAGTGCCCTGAACGTCTGTTCGGCGGCTGTCAGATGTTCACCAGTCAATCCTCACCAGGGGTCAAAAATAACCACGCTTCTGGAGCTCCAGCCTGGACCATCTCTGAAAGCATGGTCAATACGATTCCCAATGGGAAACAAAAAAACGTAACGTCTGAACAGCAACCACCACCTGGAATCAAACAAAATGATCCCCAGTCGGGGACAAAGCACACAGCATTACTGCCAGGCAACCAGCAACAACACAAGCCATGGAGGAAGATTTAAAGGGCACCCAGCAGCAGGGTGACGTGGTGGGATGGAGCAAGGCGGAAGGGAGAGGAGAGTGGTGGTACAGAGAGCAAGGGAGGAGGTGGTGGAGGAGGTGGTGTAGGTGCAGGCAGAGGAGGAGGTGGTCGTGCTGCACTTGGAGGTGGTGGAGGGACAGCAGCAGCTGCAGCAGCAGCCGGGACAGGCTGACCTGGCGTCCGCTGCTGGCCTGGGGGTCGAGGCACCCTGAAAATGGGTAAGGGGCCAAAGGGGGGGAGGCATCACGGGGGCCCCAAGGTGGGTGGGTGGGCCAGCAGAGGGGGGGACAGGGCAGGGACCCGGGGCTGCGGCAATGTGGTAATCAACCCCCCCCCTTACAATGCGCAGACACGGAAACAGGCCAGGGAGCCTGAGCCCCTGGAAGAGAGGGCTGGAGGGCTGGAGGAGGAGCAGGAGGGGGAGGACCGTGACTCAGAGGGTGTGAGCGGGAGACAACCATACCGTTGAGGGGGGCAATGGGGGCACAGGGAAACCCAGGACTTTATCTTCATTTGGGGGACCCTCGAGCACCAGTGGAGCTGGCTGTCAACCAAGGGAATGAGGATGTGTTCAAGGAGATCATGCAGGAAATGGAGGCGGCAGGGTGTCACTGGACAGTGGCCCAGTGCCAGTCGAAGACCAAGGAGCTCAAGAGGGGGCACAAGGCCATCAAGGACAACAACAGTCAGTCTGGACATGGAGCCCGGACTGCCCACTACTAAAATGCCCTGGACCGCATCCTTCACATGAAGGGGTCGATAGTCACCCCACACCTCGTGGGGAGTGCCATGGTCCAGGGCAGGGAATGGGCCAAGGTACCCCCTCCCCTTGCCTTCACCAGAGAAGACCCAGGCTCCAGGAACCCTGCCCTCCAAGAGGAATGCCCTTGGGGACAAGCAGGCCCCCCCTCACGTGCCAGCCCTGAGAGCTCCCAGCTGAGGTCCCTAGCGGGAGGATCCGAGGCCAGCACCCTGGTCACCATCAGCCAGTGGACACAGGGGGACCTCAGCCACACCAAGGGGCTGGCCTCAGAGGACTCTGATATCGACATAGAGTGTAAGTTGGTGGGTGGAACAGGACACAGACTGGGGAGGACGGCCTGAGGAGGGGAAGGGGGCATTCAGCCCACGGGGCTGCCCTCAGCAATCCCCCAACACCCCGGGCTCCAAAACAAGGGACTGGGGTCTGCCGGGGAACAAGGAACGCTGAACCCCACCCACTTCTTCCCATATCCACACAGGGCATGGCACACCTGGGCACCCGCAAAAGCCAGGCGAGGGGAATGGAGGTGAGCATCCCCAGGAGCAACCAGAGGCCACAGGTGAGGCAACACGACAAGGGGGGGGAGGCCCGGGGAGCCCGGCCAGGGACACCAGACCCTGGGGTGGGGCCACCCACATGGGGTGGCTGCCCCCCTCCCATGGCACAGAAGGGGGGGGCATCTGGGGAGGCTAACCATCTCCTACCATGCATCCCAACAGGGCGGCCCACCAGGGAGCAGCAAGACAGACCCGTGACCCCGGTCCAATGGATGAGGGAGCACCGGACATGGGTATGGCACCACAGGCATGAGCAGGTGGAGGACATTGTGCACTCCACCACGGAGCAGGGCAAGAGGATGATCAAGGTCATTGACCACATGGAGGCAGCCACGAAAGGGTCGTAGAGCAGGCAGAGGCAAGGGACTGGAGGCTGCAGGTGGAGGTGCACCTTGAAAGGAGGCAGGGGTGCCGGGAGCACAGCAGGCAGGTGGAGGCATTTGGGTGGCTGGAACAGGCCATATATCGAATGGTCAGGGAGCACTCCGCTAAGATGGACCAGTCCCATGACATAGGCACCTCACTGCTACTACACGCGGGTAATAAGAGTGCCTATGTCATGGCAGCCGCCCCACAAGGCAACCTGCCTGCCCCAGCCCTATGCTAGCCCCCGTGGTGCCCCCACCACCTCAACCACTGCCCCAGCTTCCGGCACGCTCGCTGTGGCCGTGCTTCCATCTACCAGTCCCTGTAGGCCTCAGGAGGGAGCTGCCAGACAGGGGGGCCCCCCTGGGCCTGTCTTCCCTCCCAACACTTTCTGACCCACAGGACACCAAGGCCTCTCAGGACACCATTGAGGACATGGACAGTGGGGGG
>QEPC01015000.1:1362802-1384782 GCA_003113815.1 Sphenodon punctatus | reverse complement strand
CCCTGGTGCTGTGAGTTGCTGCCCCTTCCCTCCCTGATGTTCCTGGCTCTCTGCTGTGCTGGCTGTGTCTTGTGGTTCCACTGACCCTGCCTGTGGCTCTGGGCCCCATCCGCGGGCCACCCCTGTCTGCCTCTGCAACAGGTGCTCCCCTCCATGACTGTCTTCTCCAGCGGCTGTTTCCTGAACTGTGTACTGGCACCCGGTGGCCCGGGTGCCACTGTCCTTTATGCTCTGGCTTCTCTCCCTCCTGTGCCCAGACACACACACCCCGGGTACCAGTGTGACTGGGGGGGGCGTTGCTGGACCAGCTGCCCTGCTCCTCATCTCCGTCACGCCTACATCCCATCCATCTCACCCTGGCCAGCACGTGGGATCCCTGTCAGCCTCTTGGACCATTTACAGTCTGCTCCCCTGTCTGTGGGGCCTCCCCCTGTGACTGTGTTGTGCCCCTGGAGTTCCCCCCATTCTGGGACTGCCTGTGTTTCTGTGGGGATGCCCATGAGGGCTGTACTGTTGTTGGGGTTCCGTTTGCCATTCTCCTTGTCCTGCCCCGGGCCCTGGGCCGACTTCCCCCTGCTACCTATCCCTGTCCCCCCACCCCACCCCTGTGCCCTATGTGCATGTGTGTTGTCTGTCCCGCTGTGTGCCCACTTCCCTTCCTTTCCCATGTGGGTGTGAGTGCGCCTGGGCGTGTGTTTGTGCTGTGTGTTCCGCTGTGTTCCGCTGTGGGTTCGTTTTCCTTGTGCTTACTGTGTGCATTGCCCCGGCGACTCTTCTCCCTCTTTCCCCTCCCTTCCCATTTTCCTTTTGGTGCTTTTGGCTTAGTTTGCCCTCAGCTGGCCATGTCTGTGTCCCGCCCCTCCCTGGATCCGGGTGTTTTGACCACGGCCGGGAATCGACATCACATCTGTTGCACTGCCCCAGCCTGTGATCTGCCGGGCCGATTCCCTGCCATGGTCCCAATCCCATCTCATCTGTTCGGTGCCTTCTTTGACCACGGGGGGTGGTTAGCCAGCTCGCCACTGCTGGGAATCTACTGTGGTAACTCCGGTTCGCATAACGTCTGAAATCACCCACAGTCACGCTTCTGCTGGTAAACACCACATATTCTTATTTCATATACCCTTTAATTTTTATTTCAATTGGACAGAATAATAAATGTAAGCACTTAAACCTGAATGTATAACCTAGCTATTTCACTAAAAATTGTTTCCCCCTTCCGATCCCTGCTCTCTTATCTGCTAGTTGTGTATCTTGATGTCTTGTACCAATATCTACCAAGTCCCAGCTCCTACTTGAAAATCCTAATTGGGTTTTATATTATAACTGGATTGACTCGGAGATGATTTTCTTGGTTAAATGAATTAGAAAGGTGGCTCTGCTCTGTTAGGAAACCACAAACACGCACAAAATGACTCTTTCAAAATGCCACTGCCTGTGAAATCATAATTATGCTAAGCAGGATATGTGATACTAACAGTTTGTCCAGCTACCTTAACAATACTGACAGATCACACTTAGACATCTGTATCAGCAAGCAGAGTTATATTTAAAGAAGTGCCTGAACAAACAGGTGGAGAAGCAGAAATAAATATACTCTAGCTCCAGAATCGGATTCTGTTCAGAGAGAAAAAGAAATGTTATAGACGGCACACCAGTATAATTTGACAAAAGGGATCACTACTGCTCAGGTCTAATGCAACATCACTTGAAATCACTTGGCAGCCTATTTCCATTGATTACAAAGAATGGTCGTCAAATATTTTAGTGTTCCTACTCATTCTCATCTGTCTGTCTTTCTTAGCTAGTCTCAAAAAATAACAGGCATGGGATATTTTATATATTTATTTCTGCATTTATATGCCACCCCCTCCTGCACAAGCAGCTCAGGGCAGCTAACAATATTTTAAAACATAAAATTAACCCCACATTAAAATAACCCCATAATAATAATAACCCCATAATAATCAGTATCTCCTGGCTCATTAACAGTCCATCAAAGGGGAGGCTTTTTGAAAGCCCTTTCCCCAGCTGTATTGGCAAAATTGCCTTTTGGCTTTCTATCCTGTTATAAGGAGCCTGTATTCCAACTTCCTCTGCAACAGCTCTCTGTACTACAACTGGACCCTCTGCAGCAACTTTTGTTGGGAAATAAATGAGTTTGCTGTACCTCAGTTTGCCCCAAATGGGATCGAAGGTCGCCAATTAACAAGCCAAAGTATGTGGGTACAACTCAATTTTATTGGATAGACACTTAATATCTGGACATGGCAGTGCTACCAGTTGAGAACCCCAGTAACCTAGGATATCTCACGTGTCAGAGGCCACGGTCCGAGATGCAAGCTGGTTCAGAGAAGAGGAGAGGGCCCAGAAGATAGCTGGGCAGGAGTCTCTGGATCTTTAAGAGCGACGGTAAGGGTCAGAGGCCCACGCAGGCTCACTGCAAAGCAAGTAGCCGCAAGCGCCAGTGACAAGAGATAAGGGCCTGGGCGTTTCCTTTTATAGCTTTATTTATTACGAATACATGTTGCAGGGTCCCCTCTGCCAGGTGCAGAAAATAAGCTGACCATTCATTTCTCTATCATTTGGAGCATAGCCACCAATGCTATTTTGGCTGTTTGGGGAGGTTTTTCTCTATTGTCTAGCTGCCAGTCTGATCTGCTGAGGCTACCTCCCTTTTCTTGCAGGCCTTCTTTGTTTTCTCAGAGATAGTGGCTGTCTGGGGTTGTTGTTGTGGCCTTGGAGATACATTTTTCTGCTAGACTGTGAGTTGTTTACAGCTTTATTCTCATGGACCTTCTTAATTTGTCCCAGCCTGAGGCTTATGCATCAAATTAGCCGAACTGAATTTATTCAGGCCTCATCCTTCTTATGTCTCTGACCATGGCCTAATCAATACATAATATTTTCTGTGTTCTTTTATGCAGGTGTTGCTTCTTGATTACGCCGAGTAGCATGGCTCGTAAAGGGGCCACAACCCTTAGTGACTTATCCCTTTCTATACTGCCTCTCTTAAGGCCCAGAGTGGGGGGTAAAATCTTGGGGTGTCCATGTGACTCTGTCACACGCACTTTTTTTCCAAAATGGCAGGGACAGTGTCACCACCAAATTGGAAACTGGCAGCCAGTCTTCACATGCACAAAACAGCCAGTGCACATGTGCCGACTGGCTTCCATTTCCCAAAATGGTGGTGATGCTTTCCCCCCACATCTTGGGAAATGGCGTGCATGTGCAGAATGGTTCAAAGGCCATTGTGCACATGTGCGGTGATTTTTAAAACTTTTTTAGAAATTAAAAAGCTACTGGGACCATTCTACAGATGTGAGACCTTTATCAAAATGGCACCGATAGCACCACTGCCATTTTCGAAAAGGGGGCACATGCACAGAATGACCCCGGTGGCAATTTTGCATACGCACAGTCTTTCCCTGTGTTTCAGTTTTTATTTTTAAACAAAAACAAATGGAAGCAAACATGTCATTTGCTTATTCATTCATTTTTGGAACATTAGTTACTAAAATGAATGGGTCTCTGTTTGTTTTGCTAACTAATAAAAACTAAACGGATTGCACATCCTTAGTTTTTCCACATTGAGTACCTCATTGGTGGAAGCGAGTACCCAATCAAGGAAGTAGCCAAATAAATGAACACGAATTAACTGGATAAATGAACCTGTCATTTGCTCAGTGGTGGTGGAAATGAATTTGGATATTTGCTTGTGGAAATGAATATGCAAATTAGCTTCACGGATATGAAAAGCCATATTTGTTTCAGCCCTGTAAACTTGGTTGTTCTGAAGGAAAATTCTCTGGTTTACTTAATCTTAGAGGCTTACTGCAAAATTAATCTTACTGTGCAGCAATTTTACTGCACAATACAGTAAGATTACTTAATCTTACTGGCTTACTTAAAAGGTTCCAGAAGTAGAGAAGAAACAGGTAACTAATTTCGTACACACGGGTAATATTCATATTTTTGAGTACCATCTTAGGTAATTGATGGGCTACCTGATCACAGGTCGGGTACCCAGATACCTGAAAAAGCGATAATTTGCACTACCCATTCTTCAGTGTTACGGTTACGGATCAGTGAATCAGGACAAAAAAACAAAAATCAGGAAAGAAAAACAAAAAATTAGTACCAGAAGTCAACATTTCAGGACATTGGGTACCCAAATTTGGTTGCAATTGGGTACCGATTAGTACTCAATATTTTCAAGTCAATCCAGGTACCAGAAATTTAACAGGTACACCTGTCTTTATGGGTCCTCGTTTCTTAAGCTGAGGCAAGAGCAAGTGTTCTTGTACCTTCAAGAAATACCCATCTTTCAAGACCACATGTGACTGTTCATCAGTATTTCTTCACTATTCATTGATTATGCACTTCCACTATTGTGAGATCACTGACTGCGACTTTCCATCAATTTCTGGTATTTTCTTCAGTTTCCGATATGTTATACCAATTTATGACACCTTCCATCAATTTACAGCTCTTCTAAGTAGCATAAATTGGCACAATTTAAGGTAGGCAGCAATTGCCGTAAAATTGGCACCATTTTTTTTTTGTCAGGCAGCAAGGTAAGGCAAGCCGAGGCTGCATGGGCAAGCGACTCGAGCTGCCATAAATAACAAATAGTGAAAAGCTGCTAAGTTTCCTTGTGCAAATTAAGGGGAATTACCTGTTTTCAAAGGAAACAGCATTTGCTGTGATGGCTTGTTTCAAGCCTATTCATTTCAGCTCTATTCAGAAGCAATTTTTGTTGTTTTTCTCTATATTACTACAGTGGTTGGGAGCACCAATGAAGAATCAGGGCTTTTATGTATGGGCTACTGTACAGACAAATAGCAAGAACACAATTGCTGCCCCAGTGAATCTACAATCTACGTGTCACTTAAGATTACATAGGCAATGGGGGTGACAGTTAGTTGGAAGTCGGACTGAAATGAGAATCAATTTGATTTTCATGAGATTCAAGAAACATTGGCAATATCTCACTGGAATTTCACAAACGTTTCAAGATTTCCATGAGATTCTTGCTAAAATAAAACCCTGCATATGTGTAAAATGGCTGCTGGGTCATTCTACGCATGCACAGGCTTCTCCAAAAGGGGCTACCATTCTGCACGTGCGTAAAATGACTGCTGCACTTGCAAAAATGGCTGCCCTTTTCCAAAATGGCAGTGATGCTGCTGGTGCCATTTTGGAAAAAAAAAACTGCATTTGCAGAACAGCCATGGAGGCCATTGTGCCTGCACAGTTCTTTAAATAAAATAATAATAATAATAATAATAATAATAATAATAATAATATTAAAAAAGACTTGACAAGAAATTGTTGGGATTGGGGCTTTCCTTAATTCTCATTTTTTTCCTTGTGTCTCATTGGGTATTTTTAGATGAGACGGGGTGGCATTCGCCCCGTCCCAGAATCAGTCTTCAGATTCCCCGCCAGAATCAGCCCATCATGTCCAACAGATGTGCCGGCTGATCCCGGTGGGGAATCGGGGAGAGGGCAGGGCCACGCGGCGCAATGTACGGTCGCACGGCCCCGCCCCCCCATGTTTCCCCCCACCCACCCTCTGGGGAGACAGGCAGGCGCCGTGGCCAATGCGGCTGCAGCGTCTTCCCGAACTGACCACGGGCTGCAATTTCGCTGGGGATTCCAGGTTGTGGTTTCCGTCCAGACGAGACGGGCACCTTCATCGCGGCGGGGAATCACATTCACCACACGATCGATGCCGGCCCTGCCGGTTCTGCCAATCGCATGGTGAATGTGATTCCCCACCGCGATTGACCATGGTTAACATCTGGGGGGGAACTTCCGGTTCCCCAACAGATGTTATGAGGCCATTCCCCACCACAGGGTATTGACTGTGGTTGAGCGTGGTCTCGTAACGTCTGAAAATACGCATAGAGAAGCATGATTATCAGCAAGAATCGAGGAAAAAAACCACAAGATCAAGTTTCAGCCCTAGTTGGAAGGATGAAATAACCATCAAATAAAGTGAATATAGTGGGGAAGCAGAAATTATATACAGAAAGAGATACATTTTAATTAGTGATAAAACTTTTATTTGAAATGACTTGGTTTTTACTGAGTATCTTGGTATTCAGCTTGGTTTTACTGAGTACCGATTAAATGAGGAATCAGCCCGGTATTCGGTGCAGTACTCAATACTCAGGTAAATCCTTGTATGGGCAACATACGGAGCTTTTCCTGCAACTTACAGGGCTTTGACTTGGCCCTATATAAGGGAACTCGGTACTCAGTTTTATTTTTCCAAGTATTTTACTGAGTATCAAGTATTCGACCGAGTTACCGAGGACCGGCTGAACACTCGAGCTGTTCCTCAGAAACTTGGAAATACTTCCCCAATTTTTTTTTTCACTATTCAGCGCATCACCTAATTATAATATTTGGATTAAATATAAAGGAACTACGAAGTGTTTTATGTAAACTGACCTGTGTAAGGGGTAAAAATTATATGCAAGTGCATAGAACCATGCTACCTCCATGCTACCTCCTTCCACTCATACAAAAAAATTAATTGACGCCCCCACCCCATTCCAGCTACTGTTCTATTGTGCTAGGCCAGACTGTTGTAGATGAGGCCTTCAATTTCTTTCCTCTGTTCTGAGATAACTTTTGA
The DNA here is from genome assembly GCA_003113815.1 of Sphenodon punctatus. Classification (NCBI taxonomy): domain Eukaryota; kingdom Metazoa; phylum Chordata; class Lepidosauria; order Sphenodontia; family Sphenodontidae; genus Sphenodon; species Sphenodon punctatus. The sequence continues at coordinate 1,378,133 of QEPC01015000.1, read as the reverse complement.
AGAAACTCTCTTCAATTTTTTTTTCTTATCTGAATAGTTTTTTATCAGCTCTTGCCAGATAGCAGGAATTCATCCGTTTCATTTACTTCATCCTTCCGTGGCAAGGATTCTTTTATTAGTGGATTTACTTTCTATCTCTCATCTGGCTATCTCATGTGTATACTGGCCTTTTTGATCTCACTGATTTTCTTCTCCGCTGCGGGTATGTGAAAGCACCATCTATGGAAATTGTGACTCTTACATCTCTTTTGCGACAGCGCTCCGCATTTCTTGGTGCCTTTAACTCGCAGGGCAGAACACATTTAAATATGATGCAGTCTTTTGTTTTTTAAGACATTGACAGTTCTCAGAAATGCTGTCATTCTCATCTTTCTGTAAAATTCTTGTTGCCTCCACTAATTTTAAGACACTGTTTTTAAAAGAGATGGAGACAAAGCCATTTAGATTATATTGTTTGTTGGACCAACTTCTTCTAGCATGAACAGGCAAGCTTGCAAGGCTTACACAGGGCCCTTCCTCGTGTCTGAAATTCAGAGCTATGGACTGAGGTGATTCTCTATATGATAGTAGTCACTTGGAAGGGGGGACTGTTAGGAAGGTTATTTGCAATTCATATAATTTAAAAACAATGACAGGGAAACAGCAGGAACACAAGTAAACAGCAAAGCTGAAAAACATGCAATTCTGTATTTGCAAAGATTATTCAACTATTTGGATTGTCAATAGAATATCTGAAAAAATATTTGTCACTGAAACAACATCTGCATATTTTTGTCTGCCTATTTCATTTAGGGTATTTTTGTCATTTTAGCATTCCATTTATTTCATTTTGGTATTTTGGTGACTTTGCTAAACAATATTTTAAAAAACATTTTGGTCCTATTTAGTCCTGTTGTGCACCAAAGTGTTGTGCTATAATAACGAAGGACCAAAACAAAGATCCAAATACCAAAGTGACCAATTACCAAAGCAAATCAATTATCGAAATAATGGCAACAAAATATCCAAATTAACCATTTGTTTCTCATATCACCAGAAGCAATTCAAGACATCCAAATTATTCAAATTTGGTATTTTCTCCAATAATTCATTTCAACTCTGGTAAACATTAGACTGTTTGTCACATGTTTCTATAGTGGCCTATACAAGACAAAGGCTAAATAGAGCCTGCCAATGCCAACTATAAAAGAAAATGTTAATAAGAATACTAATATAAAATATGACATACTTTTACACAGGTAACCTGTTTAATTATCTAGTTCACCCTCACAGCATTATTATGCCCATTTTATAGATGGAGAACTGAGGTATACTAATTTGTCCAAGGGCACCCAAAGAACGAATGGTTAAGGTGGAATTTTAACTGTGGTCCACCAGATTCCAGTCAAACACCGTATCCATTAGGTTACACTGGCTCTTATAGCTAAAGGAATTCTTTCACAAGAAAAGCTCAGTGTTTGGAGTTTTTTTTGTTTGGTTTGGTTTTTTAGGGAGAAGAAAATTCAGAGTAACACATTTATTTATTTATTAAAAGCATTTAGTATCCCGCCCCTCCTGCCACAGGCAGCTCAGAGCAGCTCACAACAGTATACATTGACAATTAAAATAATAAAGCTATAAAACAAAATATTATACCCCCATCCCTCTCGTCCCCCCACCCCTACCCATCTCCCCCACCAAACACCTGGTGAAACAGCCAGGTCTTACAGTTTTTACGAAAGGAGGGAAGGTCCGGGGCCAGACACACACCCACTGGAAGGGAGTTCCACAGCCTCAGTGTGGCCACCAAGAATGCCCTCCCCTGCATGGACCCCGGAAGACTCAGGGGACCACAAGGAGGGCATCACGGGGGGTGAGGCGGTCTTGCAGATAGGCAGGGCCCAGAGCATTTAGGGCTTTATAGGTTAAAATCAACATCTTGAATTGGGCTCATAAGACTATCAGCAGCCAGTACAGAGAATGGAGCACTGGTGTAATGTGCTCCTGGTGGCCCAGTCCCACCAAGACATGGGCTGCCATATTGTTCACCAGCTGCAGCCTCTGGGCCGTCACCATGGCTAGCCCCACATAGAGTGTGTTACCATAGTCTAGTCTAGAGGTGATGAAAGCATGGATGATGGTGGTCAGATCAGAGTCCAAAATGTACGACCTAAGCCAATGTACCAGATGCAATTGGCGAAAGGGACCTCTCGCCACAGTCTCCACCTGGGCATCCAGGTGAAGCTGCGCATTGAGGAGTACCCCCAGACTCCGTACCTGGGGAACCAATGGAAGACAAACTCCATCAATGATGGCGGCCGTTAACTCCATCGCCTTCCCCACCAGCATCACCTCCGTCTTGTCAGCCATCAGACATCGAGTAAGCATGGAGATTGCGGGGTCTGGGTCAGTTGAAAAAGAGAGGTATAGCTGAGTGTCATCAGCATATTGGTGACACCGTACACCAAACCTCCTGATCACCTTGCCGAGAGGCTGCATATATACGTTGAACAAAAGGGGGGACAACACCGAACCCTGTGGGACACCACATGTGAGGTCTTGGTATGATGAAAAACACTCCCCGAGTACCACTCATTCGGTTCTCCTGGTCAGGAATGAGCAGAACCATTCAAGAACAGTCCCGCCCACCCCTGCACATTCCCGCAGGTGCACCACCAACATCTTGTGATCCAACAATCAAAGGCAGCTGACAGATCTAATAGGACCAACAGGGTCGAGCAGCCCTGGTCCATCTCACAGTGCAAATCATCCACCAAGACCACAAGTGCCGTTTCCGTGCCATGACCCGGACGAAATCTCGACTGCAAGGGATCAAGAAAACCAACGTGGTCGAGATGCCCCTGCAACTGCTGAGCCACCACCCGCTCAATAACCTTCCCTAAAAAGGGAAGGGTAGAGACAGGTCGCTAGCTGGCAAGGGAGTCAACGTCAAGTGATGGTTTCTTGAGTAGAGGCTGCACCACCGCCTCTTTGAGACAGCCCAGCACTCTGTTCTCCCAAAGGGAGGCATTGAGCACCCCCACCAGCAACGGCCCCATTGTCTCCCGGCAAGATATAATTAGCCAAGACAGGCATGGATCTAATTCACAGGAGGTGGCCCTAACAACTAGGGATGGGCAAACATGGTTTGGAAGTTTGGAGTTCGAACCGAACTCGACCAGTTCGGTCAACCAAACCGAACTTCCGGACCGAACTCGATTTTAGAACTGAACAGAATTTCCAAATTCGGTTCTGTTCGCCCATCCCTACTAACAGCCCCAAGGGTCTCGACTGCATCAGCAGGTGTCACCAACTGAAATTGATCCCATTAGACCGGACAAGGTATGACTTGCATAACCTCTGGTTCTCCTAGTGTAATAAATGCAGTTTTGAAATCATAGTGAATCACAGCAATTTTATCCACAAAATAATTAACAAACCTATCAGAGTGTGCTATAGATGACTCCACTCCATGGTGGAGGGAGGCCAGACTGACCAGCCCCCACACCACCCGGAATAGTTCCACTGGGCGCCATTTTGGGGATGCTATAAGAGCAGTGAATCAGGCGGGGAATCCGGAGCCTGAGCCGGAGCTACTGCATCCCACCGCACCTGCCTGCAATTGACTGGTTCGGGACCGGGGGAGCGGAGTTCTGGTTGTGGGGAAAAGCTGAGCGTTGGGGAATCCAGAGCCTGAGCCAGAGTTATTGCATCCCACTAAACCTGCCTGCAATTGACCTGATTGGGACCGGGGGGATGGAGTTCTGGTTGCGGGGAAAACTTAAGAGCTCCAGCCTACAGTGGCAAAGCTGAGCGGCAGGGAATCCGGAGCCTGAGCCGGGGCTATTGCATCCCACCACACCTGCCTGCAATTGACCTGATCAGGACCGGGGGGATGGAGTTCTGGTTGCGGGGAAAACTTAAGAGCTCCAGTCTACGGCGGCAAAGTTGAGTGGCGGGGAATCCGGAGCCTGAGCCGGGGCTATTGCATCCCACTGCACCTGCCTACAATTGACCTGATCAGGACCGAGGGGGGGGGGAGTTCTGGTTGCAGGGAAAACTTAAGAGCTCCAGCCTATGGCAGTGCCATAGGTGCACGCCAACGTCCGCACGCCTAATGGCTGCGCGTACAAGGGTGCCCTTAGTCGCACCCTTTGGAGCAACCGGGAGCAGAGCAGCTAGGGTTCTGTATCAGTTGGGAATAGTTGCCTTATGGTTAAATGCAATTAGAGGGAATGCTTTAGTTTGTATAAACGGCCATTTGCATAACGTTTTGTCCTTTTGAAGAGGGGGTGGTCAAACCTTTTATTAGAAATAAATACTTCAAGCAATTCTTGTGGTAGGCCTTGTACCCAAAATGGCCACGCAGAAGCACCCTAGAAAAGAATTGGCTCCACCATCTTCTCCGGGTTTAAATATGACTAAGGAAAGACGGATAGAAATGTATTTCTCTGAGAAAGCTTAACATCAGCCAATAAGAGATAAATCGGTCAGTAGGATAAGTGGAATATCAATGCAGTCGGATTCCCAGTTCACTACTGGAGGGAATGAAAAGGATAATAGACCAAACTTATTAGTAGAGGGGGCAAATAAATTAAAGGAATTTGAAAAGACCAGCCTCTTAGGACACCAGGATGAGGGGTGTCTGGATTTACTTGGGAACTTAGCCATAATAGCCTCACATACCATGCGTGTATTAATAGCAAAATTGAATGATATTGAAGAGAAATGTCCAGCTGTGAATCCGGTGCAAGCCCCTCCTGAAAGACAGACACCTCCAGGGGTATCTATAGAGGCCCAGAGTGGTAAGCCTCTTCGTTTGGGGGCTACAAAAAAGGGAGTGATAGTTGATCCGGCCCCAAATGAACTGGCCTTATTAGATAGTTATAGAAACTTTAAGTATTCTCCGCTTGCACTTTTGTTTATTGTATTACCCCTCCATTCAGGAATCCTTCCTTTTTGGAACACGCCTCGAGATGTCGCAGAGCACTTGAGAATACTATTAAAAGATACAGTCTCCAGGAATGGTATTCTGGATATTGAGCATATCCCAAATATGAAGAAGTGGTGGATATTGCAGATTTCTTTCTACTCAGCTAGTATAGTGGAGCTGATCTTAGAAAATAAAGAGGCTCTTAACAAATGGGAAGTTTATATTTCCAGAATTTTACAGGCGGAGGATAGAGGATTGGAAACGATAGAGCACGAGAGTCAGGAAAAAGGGAGTAGGAAGGTAAAGGGAGGAAAACCAGGAGAGGGGCGGATGTTGAAGGAAGCCCAGGTAGGGACAGTTTCAGCTGATCAGGCAGCATTGTCCATGGAAGTACAAGAGTTCAGACATCAGGGGGTATGTCATACTATGGCCCAGAGTACTAGTAGACAAAAGGAGTGGCAGGGGGAAGTATTAAGCCCAGGAAAAGGGCTTTCAGATACAAATCTTAATAAGATTTGTTTAGACCTAGACAAGTTTTGTACTAGATTAGAGGAAGCTAAAAGAACAAGAATGAGGGTTAAGATCGCAGGAAGGCAAAGTAAGAGACAAGGGTCAAATGAGACTAGGATCTCAGTTTATTCCCAGTCCTTGATTGAAGCTGATCACCCTACAGCTACCTCAACACCCCTAGTGGGGAAACATTCCGTAAATGTAATAGTTAGGAGTAGTGGGGGCAAATTAGGAGGAGCCGAGGAGAAGAGTGGAGAGGATAATAGGCCATCGGTATTAAATTTTGCATTACAAGGGCAGGAAACAGAAAGGGGACTCCCTGCTCCTGAGGAGGTGGAGATAAATGATACTAGTCCCCCGCGGCTGGAAAAGGAGAGCCATTTGCTCCCAGGGGTGTTTTCTTTCAAGGACAGGAAGAAGGAGAGAGAGAGATAGGAGAGAGAGGAGGAATTTTGATTTAATACCCCCTCTTAAGGATCTCCAGTGACTAGAGTTCATTGCTCCCCCTGGTATAAGATTTTTGTCTTGGAATATAGCGCGATTAAGTACCAAGTTGAGGGATGTAGAATTTTTGGATTGTATAGGAAAGTTTCACTTTGTGATGGTACAAGAGACCTGGGCCCTCCAAGATCTTTCACCACAAGGGTTTAAAAGTTATAACATCTTTGCCAAAGCCTCTAGGGTGGGAGGTAAGCCACATGGGGGTGTGGCAGTTCTTATCCCTGAGTCCTTTGGTATCTCCTTGTCACTGGTAGACTCTGTGCTGCTGTTTTTTGGCCTATGGTATTGTAGGCTAAATAAGAACTTCAAACTTCTATTGGTGAATTTATATGTTCCTCCAGTCGCATCTGCATATCACATGGATAATATATGGGATATGATCACGGACATTCTCCAGAAGGCAAGGGCCTCCTTTAGCAGAGCATATATAGTATTGGGTGGGGATTTTAACGTGAGACTGGGCAATAAATCTGGGAGTTTAAAAATACGAGAAGTGGAACCCCCACTAGCTATTCTCCATAATGTGGCACGTTGTTCTAGAGACCTAACAATCTGCTCAAGAGCCAAGGAATTATTGGACCTGATAAATACACTTGATTTGACCATACTAAATGGTCTGGTGGGCAGGGATTTACAGGGTCAGTATACATTTAGCTCATGGGGGGGGAACAGTGTAATTGACTATATGTTAATTTCAAATGATTTAATAATGTTTGTTGTGGACTTTTGGATAATACCATCTATTCTCACAAATCACTTTCCCCTGGCATTAACAATAGCAATATTGCCCGTGGATGGGCCTCAGGCCCTCTCATCTGAAGGTATTTCTTGTGCTCACCCATTTGTGTCATTTAGAACAAAATGGTCAGAACAAGTGGCACAAAAATGCGAGATTATCAGGAACCAGGATTCTGTTCAAACACTGGCTAAAATGATAAAGGACAGCAGGGGTGATGTAATTGGGGCCTTTGAGGGGGTAGTAAGCGCATTCCAACCAGCTTTGTCTGCATTAAGATCTGCTAGCCCCCAAACTCCTCACAAACCAACATGGTTTGATAAAGAGTGTAAGTGGGCCCGGCGGGCTCTGAGGAGATTGTCTAAGAAATTATTTGCCTTACCTTCGGATGTAAATAGGGTGGTTTCCTGGGATGCTAAGGCTCAGTACAGGAGGTTGCTGACTCGCAAAAAGATGGATTACTGTGGATCCCAGTGGAAAGTGTTGGAGGAGGTTGTGAAAAATGGGGACTGGAAAAGATTTTGGATCTTGGTCCGTAATATAGGTGCGGATAACCCTGGGGGGAAAGCTGCACTGGTACCATACAAGGTTTGGGAATGGCATTTTGCATCTGCATTCCAGCAGATACCACCAAAGCAGGTACCAAATATACAGGAAATTTATCTAGTCCCTGGAAATTTATCTAGTCTCTCCAGTATCCCCTGAGACTGTGAGAAAGCTGATTTTGACAACAAAATCTGGAAAGTCCCCAGGAGGGAACTTTATCCCGGTAGAACTTCTGAAGTCGCAGATAGACTGGTGGTCTGTGATCTTGGCAGACATTTTTACAGCCATAAATAACACAGGATATATTCCAAAGAATTGGCTAGCCAGTATAGTTATTCCAATCTACAAGAAAGGGGACCCTCAATTACCTGGAAATTATAGGCCAATTAGCTTACTGTGCGTGATTGGAAAAGTGTATGCCAGATACCTCCTGGGGAAACTCCAGGACTGGATGAACCAAGTCTCTTTCCTGAAACCAGAACAGGCTGGTTTTAGGAAGAATATGTCCACAGTGACCCAGATACATGTCTTGTTGTCTATAATAACGAAATATACAGGCAGGAAATGTATAGGACAAAGCAAAAGATCAAAGCTTTATTTGTGCTTCGTTGATTTGCGAGTTGCATTTGATTCAAAAAATAGGGATAGGTTGTGGCACAAGTTAAGAAGAACTACAATGGATCTGCGCCTCCTATTTCTGATCATCAAATTGCATACGGAAAACCCCATGCAGGTGAAGGTAACACCATCCTTACCATTGACATCAAAAATCCTAGTTGATAAAGGGGTAAGGCAGGGGTGTATATTGGCCCCGGCCTTGTTCAACTTATTTCTAAATGACGCAGTCAAATCTATGAGGGATGATTCTCTTCACCCCCCAAAACTGGGGCCCAGATATATTTCAATTCTGCTATATGCAGATGACGCGGTGTTGATTTCTCAGATGAGGATAGGCTTGAGTAGAGCCCTTCAAAGGTTTGAGATGTACTGTAGATGACAGGATTTGCTAGTAAATTATGATAAAACCAAAGTACTGGTGACTGGTAGGGTGAGTGGAAGAAATAGGCATTCTTGGAGAATGAGTGATGCATCAATTGAACAGGTCAATTATTTCAAATACCTGGGGGTTTATCTAGCAACGGATGGCTCATGGACCCGTCATCTGAGCCATGTGAAACTTCAGGCAAATAGATCCATAGCAGCCATAGTTTCCTTTTTCTACAAGCAGGGGGGCCAGCTGGTTTCCCCCTGCATTAAGATTGTTTGTGGCTAAAACTCTTGCACAGCTCTTATATGCAATACCAGCTTGGGGATTAGGCTATTTGAACAGTTTGTAGAAATTTCAAAATAAGTTTCTTAGGACAATTTTAGGGCTCCCGGGGGGAACCCCGGTGGTACTATAAGGGCAGAGGCCAAGGTGCCCTCAGTAAGAGCAAGAGCTTTATTAGTGATGCTAAGCTTTTGGCTCAAGACTATTTTTAATGGGCCAGATAAGGGCCTATTAAGATTCACCCAGGGGGAAAATAGAAAATGGGTAACAGGAATGGAGTCCAAAAGCTAGGCTTCTCTAGAGAGTTTTTCTACTCATATGACTATTTAAGGGCTCAGTCCATGATTAAGAAACGTATACTCGACCAAGATTCCCAGAAGCTGCAATCAGAGATTAGTTCGCAAAAAATTGCTCCGGAGTACCATATTATCCAGATGACGGAGGGGAGGAATAGTTATCTCCAGCTCCGGCGAGTATCACCTTAATTTATTCCCCTCAGCTTGGACTGAGGGGCGGTACAGTGGTAAAGATAAAGGGTTGAGGCTCTGTACCTTATGTGACCAAAGAGCTATTGAAAACCTTTCTCATGTCCTGTTTCATTGCTCAGCTTACGTACAATTGTGTATAATTTTATTGGAACCCTTGTTAAAGGATATCGATGTGCCTCCTTTGCCCATCATCCTGAGGAAATGGTTTGGTCCACGGAGTTCGGTAACTGCCAAGCAAGTTGCAAAATTTTGTTTGGGAGCTTTGGCCATTTGGAAAAAGCAGTTTGTAGACATTCATGGAGAACAATCTTAGAATTTACCCGTTTATATATTGTTTGTAGGGCATAGCTGCAAATATATGGAAAGAACTGAGAATTTGAATATGATTTGGGAGGAGGCAAAATTCCTTCCTAAATCCTCTTATGATTTGGGAGGAATCTAAATCTCTTCCTAAATCCTCCCTGAGGGTAGATCAGAACTTAAGTGGATACCAGTACTTGGGGGTTTCTTCGACTGGTATGGTTCGGAGGGGTGAGATGTGGATTTAAATATTGGAATGGTTGGATTAACAATTTGTATAATCTTGTATAATTGGACTTATTGTGACCAGTTACTATATTCCTAAAAGTGTTATATTGGTGGTCAATTATTCATTTATTGCATTTATTATATTTGTATTTGTTGATGACCTCTGGTCAAACAATAAAAGCTGATTAATTATTTATTATTATTATTATTATTATTATTATATGCTCATAAACTGGCTCTATGCTGCAATCTGTCGGCTTCAGTACGATAGCGACACCACTGTTGCTCCAACCGCCGCCCTTCTCACTTCAGCTCCTCTGAAAACCACGGAGGCCTGCAGTGCTGTTGCCTGGGTAGCAGACATCTAGGAGCCATCCGATCAATGGCCGCAGTCAACAGAGTGTTCCATAGTCCGACAAGGTCATCGATGAGATGGTCATCGAAGTCAGAAGGTAACTCCCCGAGAGCCAACCAGAACTGTTCTGGTTCCATTAGCCTCTGGGGGACGAACAATTCTAATTGGCTCCACACCCTTCCAGAGGCAGAGATGCGCTAAGAGAGAGGTCTGTAGGAGATAATGATCTAACCATGACAAGGGCACCATTGATATCTCCACCAATAGCAGAGCACCCACCTCAAGGCCGGTGTAAAACATGAGATTGAAAGTATGTCCCCTCTGGTGTGTCGGGCTGCTGACCATCTGGGACAGGCCCATGGTTGCCATGGTGGCCATGAACTCATGCTCTGCCCCCCCCCCCCCAAGATCGGCGTCTGTGTGGATGATGAGATACCACCAGACTAATGCCTTTGGGGACCGCAACACTACTCCTGCCACCACCTCTTTCAGAGCATGTAGAGATGCTGTCGTACAGGTAGGTGCACGGTATATGAGCAGCACTCCCAAATTGTCCCCCGCCAAATCAAACACCAGGTGAAGAGCCTCAATCCCTATCATGGTTTGCACCGGATACCTGCTAACCGACCATCGCTCTCTAAAAATCATAGCTACACTGCCCCCCCGTCCCTCCAACCGTAGCTGATACTGCATGGAATACCCAGCTGGAACAAAGTCAGTCAAGACAGGCCCTGACTCAAGGTCCAGCTAGGTTTCCGTGATGCCCATGTGATCGGCGGCACAATCCAGAACTAGTTCCTGGATAGTTGTTGCTTTGTTACCCACCAACCTCACGTTCAACAGCAGCAGCAAAGGGTCGGGGGGTCCTCTGATCTCGATTCCCCTGTCCAGCTGATTCTCACTATCCAGTGAGTGAGCGGGACCTGCAACAGGCACCTGCTTCACTGATCTTATACCACCCCATTTAGACCCATATCTCCCCAGTCCCATCACAACCATAATGACTGCATCCCCACCCCCCGACGTGGCCCCCCGGTCCCTCTCCAGCTGTTCTGCCCTGGCAGCAGAGGAGACCACCCCTACCCTCATACCCCCTACCCCCCTCTGCCACAGAGGGGCACCCCCCCTTCCCCAAAGACTGCACACCTCCCTCTCACCAAGGGGGGGGGGTCAATCCTTTCCCCCCTAACCCAGTCCCTTTGCCCTCACCCATCAAACAAATATTCCATCCCCCCCTGCACCTCTGTCCTACTCCAAATTATAAAAACATAAAAACACAGCAACCCCCACCTGTCAAGCCTCACCGTAGCTCGCGCATGCCGAGTAGTGAGCAGCAGAGTGCTAGGCAACTCAAAGGAAACACCAGGGGCAGCACCCCAGCTGTAGACAATGGAGAAGCAGCAGGCCAAGCACAGCCCCTGCAGAAACTTGCTGCAGGGCCATCAGACTTGGCCCCGCCCAGACAGAGCGCGAGACTGTAAGGGCAGCCGCCGCAGCCAGCAACTCCTCTGGTTGGGGCTTGGACGCTGACCCCGCTCAGACACAGCATGAGACTGGCAGGGCAACATTGGATGCTAGGGGGTGGAGTCATGACTCCAACCTAAGTGCCCACACCTGGCCTGTTAGTATAAAGGTACCGGCGGCTGGGGCAGCAGATCCCCGTCGGTAATCATTTGAGAGGCTGACCACTTTCTTGCTCATTGCTTGCTATACCTTGATCCTTGTGCCTTGTTACTGCTTGTTCCCCCCTCTGTCACTCCTTGCTTGTGTGTTTGTCTCCCCACTTCCCCTCCAGGGTTCTTGCTCTAGTTGTGTGAGTGTGTCTTGACTGCCTGCCTAGTTTTTCCTTCACTTACCTTGTTTCCTTATTCCCTTTTTCCTCCCTCCCCCATCCCTGAGTGCTAGTCCTGTCCTTTTCCCCTTCCCCCTTTCCCTCCATTCCTCCCCTCGTCACTCATTTTGGAACTCTGGGATCCTCCACTCCACACCAGTCTTACCACAGTGCCCTGGAACCCTTTGAGTTTGTGAGTAGTGTTATTCTTGTTTGTCCTTCCTTACCTGTCCTTGTACCTTGCGCATACTCCTCCTCTCTTTTGCCTGTGATGATCCAGGTTGCTCTCAGTCATTGAGAGAAAGCCCAAACAAGACCCTGAGGGAATTACCTGCTCCATGGTATCACCAGAGAGTTGGAAACCTAGTCAAGGGCTTAACCCTACTACTCCTTTCCTTCCCTTTCCCCTCTTCTACCCCATCCCCCCTAACACCGCCCTTGCCTACCAGGACACCCCTAAGGGCCACAACTAAGGACCCTTTAGGGCAGCCCTTAGGTGTGCTGCCTGCTTGCTTACGGTGTGGCCAGGCAGCAGGCAGCTTTTGGCTCCGCTGGGCCGGAAGTCTGTTGCTGAGCCGAGTGCTGGCCCCACCCCCCTTCTCCAACATGCAAGTTTAGTTTTTGCAAATTATTGTTCCATACACCCAAACTAATGAAGCTTGATTTCAATGCTCCGGGTAATTCTTTAGGCTACAGTAAGTATTATATCTTACTACCAGAAGCACCTACTGTGATGAAATTTTGGACCTCTACTTTCCTTTGTGCCTTCTGCCCCACTGCAAAATGTGGTTAAAAGCAGCATGCAGAATCCAACGCTATTAAAAGCACACAGGGTGTTTTTAGACAGATGGCAGTTCCAGCTCTGCCCAAGCCAGTCAGTTTCGCCTTCACCCCCAGGTTGGCCAGTCCATTTTAAAGCACGTTATCAGATGTGAAAGCAGAGCAGGCTTCTGGGGCGGTCCTGCTGGTGGCACTCTGGAACATGATGAACCACTGCCGGTAGAGCAGGCCAGCCAAACCTAGGACATTAGCCGAAAGTGGAGCTGCTACTTGTATAATGGGCAGACCCACATGGCAGCTCTGCTCCTGGCTGGCCACTGCCTCAGACAACAACATAGAGTTGTGGGCACCAGCTTAGAGTGTCAGGTGATTGCCTGCAACTCTATGGTGTGGGAAGGGGGGTGCTGTGTGGGTGGACCATGGACCGAGGAACCAAGCAGAAGCGGAGTTAGAAACGGGTGGACATAGGGGTGCACCCCTGTAGCAGCTCCAGTGTCAAAGTCTCTGTCAGTCTAAAAGCCCCCCTCCCCCCAACATGCACACATACACATTCAGACAGGGTGATCACAGAAGCCTTTTCCCCCACAAGAAATCAAGGTAATATGCAGAGAAGTGCAATAACAGAAGAAAGTAGCAGAAGAGAAATTTGATTTCCCACCATATTTTCCTAGATTGTAAGCAAATGGAGAGAGGCATTCAAGCTCATATGCAGTTAGGTTGGGACCCATGTTCACTCTGTTTTCCCCACTGCCAGAAATGGGGAAAATGCAGTGAGTGTGGATCACTACATATAGGAAGGATTCTTGCAGTTGCCCACGGTTGTCTTATCATCTTTCCCCAACTTGACAAAGGAGTGTTTACACCCCTGAAAAGCCACTTTGAGGTTAGTGGCAGGGTAAAGAACCTTAGATTGGGCTTGAGTTCATAATTACCTCCTCCTGAGGTAGTTGCTCCTGTGGATGTTCCCAGTAATTGATCATTCTCCAGGCTTATATAGTTGTTCCATGATCCTTTGCAGCATAACTGAATTGCCCCTGGAGTTCCCTCAATGCATAACTCCAGAATCCAGAGAGTATATTTGCATCATGCAATGAGAAAGGGGTAAATGCTGCTTATGAAAGTTGTGTGTGGAATGGAATCCTAACATAACCATTATGGATAGGAATTTTGGTTTCGGATAAAACCGAAAGTATCCGAAAATGGCCATTTCGGATTAATCCATAATTTTGGTTCTTTTTCGGTATTGGTTCTATCTGATCTTTTGCATTGATTTTTGTATTGTATCTTTAACATTGTGATTTGTCCCCCATTGAAAAACTGCAATGTTAAAAATCCAATACAAAAATCAATGCAAAAGATCAGATAGAACCAATACCGAAAAAGAACCAAAATACTTGAGAACTGAAACCAAAAGTAACCAAAACCGAATTTTTGCCCAGAGTCCCAACCCTAATAACCACAATTACTTCCAGCAAAGATTACTGTCCAGAGCAGTGGTGTAGCTTTGGACTCAAATTTACAGAGGGTACTTGACCCACATGAGCCCTGTCGCATGACCGTAGAACTGCAGGGGGAGAAAAATTGTATGGGACATGTTCCCCAGATGCTCTACTATAATCTATCCCTTGGGCCTGAGTGTTACTCAGCACTAGGAGCCAATCTTCATGTGAACAATCCCATAGGAGCCTATATCTTATTGAAAGTCTGAGGCCGGAGCGAGGCCCACGAGGATCCAACGCTGATGACGTCCGTACCATACAGCCGCTTCCAGCCATCGCTTGCACTGCCACTGGACATTACGCAGACCCTCCCGTACCTCCCACAGGCCGGGTTACCCCCTCTGCTGCCTTGAACACAGACCACTAGGATGCCTCCCTATCTCTCCCTTGCTCCCTCATCATCCATCTCTCCCCTCCTTCTCTCACTGCTGCTGTCTCCCTTGCTTCTCCCTCTTCTTCCTCCCAAAGCCTTTCTCCAACCTTCCCACCCCATTCTCCCCCTTGCCCATACCCCCTTCACCCCCCTTTACCCATTCCCTGTAAGCCCCCTCCTCTCCTCCACCCCCTTATCCAGACCCTGCAAGCTCACCTGCTCCACATCCCCCAATCTGATCCACATCCCTTGCCTTCCCCTAGATCAATTCCCCTTCTCCTGCTCCCTCTGGAACTGCCGCTCTACCATGACTAAGGCCCCCTTCATTCATGACCTCTTCCTTTCTCGCCCCTTTCAACTCCTTGCTCTTACTGAAAACTGGATCTCTCCCTCCGACTCTGTCACCCCTGCCACCCTCTGCTCTGGAGGCCTTTCATTCTCTCATCGGCCTCGCCCTGAGGGTCGGGGTGGTGGCATGGGCCTTCTCCTTGCCAACCCCTGTCGATTCCAACCCCTTTCCCCTCCTCCCTCCCTCTTCTTCCCTTCCGTTGAGGCTCATTTGGTGCGTCTATACTCCCCCCTCCACCTTCGTGTTGCTGTCATCATCTACCACCCCCCTGGCCCCCTCTCCTCTTTTCTCCCAGACTTTGAATCCTGACTAACCTTCCTCCTCTCTGATGATACCCCCGCTCTTATTCTTGGCGACTTTAACATCCACATTGACACACCTTCCAAGTCCCCCATCTCCCGCTTTCTCTCCCTAACCTCCTCCCTTTGATTTCCACCTCTGGACCAATTCCCCCCAGCACACTGATGGCCACTCCCTCGACCTCATCTTCTCCAGAAACTGCTCTGTTGCTGATCTCTCCTTCAATCCTTGTCATAAATATGACCACCTCCTCACCTCCTTCAACCTCTCCCATCAACCCTCCTTGTCTTTCCTGCTCCGCGTCCTTGCCGTAATTTGCAGGCCGTTACCCCTCTTGACTTCGCCTCCTCCCT
>QEPC01015000.1:1332659-1362702 GCA_003113815.1 Sphenodon punctatus | reverse complement strand
CCCCAGGCCTCCCTTGAGGAAGTCTCCACTGTGCTCTCTTCCTCAAACCCCTTCACCTGCCCTCTTGACCCAATCCCCTCCCGCCTCCTGACCTCTATTGCTCTCACTGTTGCCCCCCCCTTTTACATGTCATTAATCTCTCCCTCTCCACTAGCTCCTTCCCCTCCGTCTTCAAGCATGCCACTGTTTCTCCCATCCTCAAAAAGTCCACCCTGGACCCATTTGACCCCTTTAGTTACCAGCTGTTCTCCCTCCTTCCCTTTTCTAGGGATGGGCAAACAGAACCAAGTTCAGAAATTTGGTTCGGTTTGGAAATTCAGTTCGGTCGACCGAACTATTTGAGTTCGGTCGACTGAACCCCATTGACCTAAATGGAATATTATATTTTAGGGATGGGTGAACAGAACTGAGTTCAGAAATTCAGTTCGGTTTGAAAATCGAGTTCGGTTCAGAAGTTCGGTTGGGTCGATGAACTGGTTGAGTTCGGTCCGAACTCTGAACTTCCAAACCGCGTTTGCCCATCCCTACCCTTTGACTCTAAGATTCTGGAATGTGTTGTCTACTTCCGCTGCATGGACCTCCTCTCTGCCAACTCCTCCCTGGACCCTCTCCAATCTGACTTCCATCCTCTTCACTCTACAGAAACTGCCCTTGCCAAGATCACCAATGATCTACTTGTCGTTAAATCTAAGCGCCTCTACCCCATTCTTGTCCTCCTTGACCTCTCTGCTGCCTTCGACACTGTTGACCACTCACTGCTACTGGACTTGCTTTGTTCCTTGGGCTTCTGCGACTCTGTCCTTCACTGGTTCTCCTCCTACTTCTCTGACCACTCCTTTAATGTGCCTCTTCCCAATTCCATCTCCTCCTCCTTCCCCCTTTCAGTTGGGGTTCCCCAAGGCTCTGTCCTGGGCCCTCTCCTCTTCTCTATCTACACCCTTTCCCTTGGCAAACTCATAGCCTCTTATTGCTTCCAATATCATCTCTACGCCGACGACACTAAGCTCTATCTCTCTACACCCTCTCTCGCCCCTTCTGTCCACTCACACCTTGTGAACTGTCTCACTGACATCTCCACCTGGATGTCCCAACGCCAGCTCAAACTCAACATGGCCAAGACTGAACTCCTTGTTTTTCCTCCCTCCTCTTCCTCTCCCGCTTCCCTGTCCATCCGCATTGATGGAGTCACCATCCATCCTGTTCCCCAAGCCTGTAGCTTGGGCTTCAACTTTGACAGTCATCTTTCCTTTAAGCCTTACATTGCCTCTGTTGCCAAGTCCTGCCGATTCACCCTTCATAACATCACTCAAATCCGCCCCTTTCTCTCTATCTCCAAAACCCTTGTTAATGCCATGGTCATTTCTTGCCTCAACTACTGCAACCTTCTCCATGCTGGCCTCCCTTGCTTTCTCCTGTCCCCCCTTATCACTATCCAAAACTCCGCTGCCAAGGTCATCCACTCAGCCCATCACTGACCACGTGCAGCCTCTACTCTCCTCTCTCCACTGGCTCCCTCTTCCTGAATGCATCTGGTTTAAACTCCTGGTATTCACCTATAAAACACTTCACAGCCAAGCTCCCCCCTACCTCTCAGCCCTAATCTCCTTACGCACTCCTGCACGCGCCCTCCACTCCTCCTCTGTCCCCTCCCTCCCTCTTCCTTGTCTCCCATGCTCCCCTAACCGCCTTCATCTCTTCTCCCTCGCTGTCCCCCATGTCTGGAACTCCCTCCCTACCCACATCTGCCTCACCTCCTCCTTCCGCACCTTCAAATACCTCCTCAAGACCCGCTTCTTCCGTGTTGTCTTTCCCAATGCCTGCTAGTTGCTTTCCCCCAACTACTTACGGTCTGCCCTCCTTTACAGAGTCCTGCCTATCTGTAACCAAGCCAAGCATGTGCACCTGAGACTGCAGCCACTTGAATGTTTGTTTGCTTCACACTTGTCTTCCCTTTGTCCCCCATCCTTGTCTTTTTAGATTGTAAGTCATAAGCAGGGACCGCCTCTTTATCTTTGTTCTGTAAAGCACCAGGTACATGGCTTGTGCTATACAAATGTTTATAATAATAATAATAATAATAATAATAATAATAATAATTGGACTGGGGCTAATTGTTCTGAGATACTTCAATGACTTCGGTTTCGAAATCCCATTGATTGTCAGTGGGACTTAGGGTGTTTTTAAATGAGGCACATCCACGCATAACCCCCACTGTTCACACATCCAATTCCTTGTGCAACTCCTCATGAAAGCCGCCTGTTGGGAGGCACACTGCCATGACTCCCACAACAGCCACTCGTGGCCATGCACAGAGCACTCCTGAAAAATCTTGTGCATGCCAGGGTGGCTGCCTTCCTGGATGGGGCAGCCATACTGGGAGCTACTCATTTGAAGCACTCTCCATGCAGGTTGTGTGTGTGGGAGCCCCACAGCTGTGCCACTCAGCAGCCATGGACCTGCCCTCCAACAGTGGTCATTTCAAAACACCCTCAGACACCTAAGTCACTGATGGTCTTGGGAATACTTTACCTACTGTGTTTTCCCCATTGCCACCAATGGAGAAAATGCAGTGAACACAGGTTCCTGCCTATAAACAATCTCCAGAGGCAGATGCAAACAGCATAGGCTACTTGCTGAAACAATGTTCAGATGTAAATTTCCAAAGCGGTACAGGTGCTTTACTAGAACATCTGTTGACTGGAGAAACAGTTGTTTGCCCTAATCCTCTTGTTTCTGTAACCACAAGTATTGCTTTGGCATCTCAATAGCCTATAATTAGTCTACCTAAGGGCTTAGTAGCTTTAGTCATCCTCTTCATATGTTCTTTGTTTAGCAAACCAGTCTACAATTTTGGCTCTTTCAATAAGGAGCTGAGCAAGTGCCAAACATACTAGTATTCCAGGTATGAGTTTTTGATCTCTCCCTCTGTGCTAGCAATTTGAGTTACTGAATCACCTACCCACCAATTCCACTTTAGCCATGAGGACAAAACATTTCCCTGAATGAAAGCATTGGCAGCTTCCCAGAATTACAGAGGGTTATCTCTATGTGCAGGATTTGGCTCAGATTACACAGTAGGTCCCTTTGAACCCACACGAGGCCTTTGAAATGGGGATCTTAATAAGGTATTGTGGCTGAGGCACAAGGTTCTACATTCACCATCTAAATCCAAGAACTGAGACGTGGGGGGAAAGCACACGTTGAAATGAGGGTGGGGCGATTTTCAATGATCCAGGCTTCTGTAAATTGCTACAAACTGCTGGCATCAGATGGGATAAATCGTGAAAGCTTCCTGCATTTTACAGAAAGGAAAAAATGTCTTAGGCAGCTTTCTATCTTGTTTTCAGTTGTTTCTTGTGGAGCCTTTGATACTCAATTTGAAGTCTTGTTTCGGAGAGGAACCTCTGCTGAAGTTGAGAACTGTAAGCTAGGGATGGGCGAACAGAACACGGTTCGGATGTTCAGACGTTCAGTCTGAAATCAGAGTTCGGGTTCGACTGTTTGGTTCGGCGGAGTTTGGTTCGGCCGAACAACCGAAAATAGCACTATCAATACCAAAACCGAATTTGAAATTTTGTTTTTGTTTGACCCTAAAACCACCCCTGGTCTCCACCCCTGGTGCCAGGAAGTCTGCTCTGCAGCGGCCTCCCACTTCCAGTCACATTTTTCCCACCTTCCAGTCACGATTCTTCCACCCTCGAACTCATCCGAACCTTTCCAAACTGTTCGGCCATTCGAGCGTTTGGTTCAGAAGTTCGGTTCGGTCGTCCAAACAGGCCGAGTTTGGCCAGAACTCCGAACTTCTGAACCGCGTTCGCCCATCCCTACTGTAAGCTATGGAAGATTTTCTTTTTTCTTTTTTACTTTTACAAAGGCTTTATATATATTCCTGGAAATGATTACACTGGGTGTTTTAGACAGAAAGGCTGCCCTGGTGCTAGCCGTGCCAGCCTGCTTCACCCCTGAGTGGCTTGTCCATCTAAAAGTGTCCCGCCAGATGCTGAAGTGGAATAGGTGTACCCCAGAACATACAAAAGCTGTAAACATTTTCATCCTTATGAAGGACTAGGCACTTCTGACCATTAAGTTTTCTAGGTCATTTATTTTATTATTTTTTTTGGCTCATTATTAAGCCACCCATTAATTCCTATTTCTGGAACATATCCTTTATTTTGGTTTTCAATGTCTCTTTTGAATAGCTGGCTATTGTACCTCTTTCACTAATGGTCCCACTTCTGTCTAAAGGAGGAGTGAGATGTACCTGTATTTCAGATAACTTAAAATTATATTAGTAATTTTCTCCATAAATCTAGCATACTGATATTTCAGAAGACCTCTAGAGTTATTTGAGCAGCAGACCTGTTAGCCTTGGTACTTAAGCTGTTTTGCATCAAACTTCGGAAAAGGAAGAGAGCTGTTTTGTAAATAGTTTTGTGATTACTCTTTCTGGTATCATAACGTTATTGAGCGGGCGGTGGCGCTCCAGCTCCAGGTGCATCTGGACAACATCGGTTTCCTAGACCCTTTTCAATCTGGGTTCCACCACGGCTATGGCACCGAGACGGCATTGGTGGCCTTGGTAGAAGACCTCCGCCGGGAGATGGATGCAGGATGTTCAACATTTCTTATCCTGCTAGATCTCTCGGCCGCTTTTGATACCATGGACCATGGGCTGCTGCTGAGGCGACTGCGTGACCTGGGGAGGTTGGGCGGGACTGTTCTTGAATGGTTACGCTCATTCCTCTTGGGGAGGAGCCAACAGGTAGTGTTGGGGGAGGAGACATCGTGCCCCCACGCTTTACCGCAGGGTTCGATCTTGTCTCCGCTGTTGTTTAACATCTATATGCAGCCTTTGGGGGAGGTTGTGAGAAGGTTTGGGGTGCGATGTCACCAATATGCTGATGATACTCAGCTGTACCTCTCTTTTTCTACTGACCCAGACCTGCTATCTCATTGCTGTCCCAATGTTTGGAGGCCGTGGCGGAGTGGATGCGGCTGAGCAGACTGAAGCTCAACCCCAATAAGATGGAGGTGATGTTGGTGGAGAGAGCGAAGGGAGTGGTGGCCCCCCTAGTTGGGGGGGTTCGCCCTCCTATAGCTCAGCAGGTTCGGAGTCTGGGGGTGATACTGGATGCGGACCTCCGTCTGGAGCAGCAGGTGGAGGCAGTCGCTAAGGCTGATTTCCGCCAGCTATATCTAGTGCGTAGGCTGCGTCCGTATGTCTCCGTCCCGGACCTGGCCTCCCTCATCCATGCCTTCGTCACCTCAAGGCTCGACTACTGTAACGCGCTCTACGTGGGGCTTCCCTTGTTCTTGGTTCAGAGGCTGCAGCTAGTGCAGAATGCGGAGGCTCATCTTCTTAATGGGACGGGCCGTCGGGAGCATATTACACCTGTGCTCCGAGTTCTGCACTGGCTGCCGATAGTGTGCCGAGCCAAGTTCAAGGTGTTGGTGATGATCTATAAAGCCCTATACGGTCTCGGCCCCTCATACCTTAGGGACCGCCTCGCCCTCTGTGCCCCAGAGCGGCTCCTGCGGTCTGCCAGGGGTGCCTTCCTGGAGGTCCCCCGTGTTAAGCGGGGGGCCACGTTGGAGAGGGTATTCTCGGTAGTGGGGCCGTGGCTATGGAACTCCCTTCCGGAGGAAGCTCACCTGGCCCCTAGCCTGTTAACATTCCGGCAACATTGCAAGACCTGGCTGTTCGCCCAGGCCTTTGGGAGGGAGGGTGGGCAGGGTAGGATGTTTTAGTTCCCCACCTATTTTGGTTTTTATACTGTATCCTTGTCCTGTTTAAATATTTTATAATATTTATGATAATTTTAATTGATTTTATTGTATTTTAATGGTTGGAAGCCGCCCCGAGCTGCATGGCAGGAGGGGCGGGGTAGAAATTTATAAAATAATAAATAAATAAATAAATAAATAAATCTAAAAGTGTTGCTATATTTATATATAATTTTATATAGCATGTTTTGTGTTCACCATGTTTTAGAATCCTTATCTAGTTCACCCTCACAGTACCTCTGTGAGGTAGATCATGATTATTCCCATTTTACAGATGGGGATTTGAGGCTGAGAGACAGCAACTTGTCTAAGTCCTCCCAGTGATTCATCAGATGGAGAGCACCAGAATGCAACTCTGGCTGTGTCCCCTCCTCTC
This sequence comes from Sphenodon punctatus, assembly GCA_003113815.1. NCBI lineage: Eukaryota > Metazoa > Chordata > Lepidosauria > Sphenodontia > Sphenodontidae > Sphenodon > Sphenodon punctatus. The sequence goes on along the minus strand of QEPC01015000.1, from coordinate 1,356,542 downwards.
AAATGCCGCTGACACTCATAGCTGATTTTGAGGTATGCAGCCACAGTAGTGCAGAAAGAAGGAAATCTTAGAGTGAGCCTCTTGATTACTGAGAGACCTATTAAGGAATTTGGTCAACCTTGAATTTTAAATGCGGTTTGATTTTAGTATTGTTTCTAATTCTTGTGTGTTTTTTTTATTTTGGTCATGGCAGAAGCTAGAGTCATAATAAATAAATAAATGGTAACACCAACTATGAAGTCCACGTTATCATTGGTTACGTAACTGGAACCCACAGTTACATTGCAAGGGAATTGGAACAAGACTGAATCCTTCTTTAGGATAGTCAGTTCCCCAAACTATATACACGTCTTCAGTGCTTGTGTTTTCCTTCTTTGCATCCTTACAAAAAGGGTGTGTTGCCCTATGACCATAATTGCAAATTGTCGCTAATTCAAGGGATGCAAGAATTATTCTAACCATGTCCATTGAGATTAATGAAAATGTGGAAGTTCATCCATGTCTGGCAAGATGTACCCCCTGAGATCCTTTCCAGCCCTCTGACTTTCTGACTCTATTCCAATATCTCCTAGATGACAGCAGCTAATTCTCAAACTGAACTACTGCAGCTCACCAACTCCGCTTCAAACACCTATCCCCCAGGAGGCTATAAGGCACAGCTAAATGAATGCCAGTCCAACAGATAATAACTAGGGATAAGTATTTCTGCCATGAGGGTTGTTCTCACTGAGTTGTCTTTACTGGAGGTCAGCATAGTAGCTTCTCTTTAATACACTGACTTTCATTTGCTGACTGTACCGTGTTGCCCATTTGACACACACAGTCCATCTCTTGAGCTAGAAATTATATTGACTGCAATACCAGCCAATCGGAGAAATCCCTAATTGGGTATCGAATCCCCACTGAAAATCCTTTCACCTTTTATTTAAGATGTGTTGCTGCTTTTAGTGTATTCTTGTTACTTTGGTGAATGGAGTCATTAGTAATATTGCTGCCCATTCAGAGATGGGATGGCTGCCCCCGCAAGTCCTGGCCGGATTAGGTCAAGGGATGGATGCTAACATTCCCCCAGCCTGATTTGGCCGGGGGGCGGGGGCAGTGGAGCATGCTCCCCCCTGCCATGATGGTCAGCCATGTCTACCAATAATAGGCAGCCATGGCTGGCATATCGACACCCGATGCTGGACTGGGCACGCACAAAAACAGATGTGCTCACCCAGTTCTGGCCCACCCGCGCAGCTTGCAAGGCTGGACCGTAAGCACAATTCATTCTGGGCCTACATTTCTGGCCCATTTACCAACCCTACAAGGGTTTGAACCAGGCCCACATCTGGAGGGCCCAGAACAAACGTGTGGTTTGGCACTGGTCCAGGTGTGCCAAAGTGGGCAAATCAGGCCATCGTCATCTTAGTTAACACCCACTGTCACTACTGCCTCCTGTTCCTGTTTATTTTTTAAATGTATATGGTTTTAATTTTGTTTATATTTGTACATTTATTATTGTTCAGCACCCCAAGTGCTTTTGTTCTTTGTAAATAAAATTATTGTATTTTTAAAATAAACTTGTTCTATTAACAGCTTTTGCTTGAGTAAATTACAACTCTGCCTCAGCAAATGAAAACTTAAAGTAAAGAGTGCTTATTGGAAAAAAATCTCATCTGTATTTTCTCAGAATTCAGTGTTAACGACAGGCAGTGATGATATACACAATGGAGCCACAAGTGGCTCTTTCCCTTTCCCTCATGACTTGTCAAACTTTGCATTCCTGTCTGCTCAGACTTGTAGTTCACAGACAATGACTGAGCATGGAAAGTGTGGAGGGCACAGTGTGGTAGGAGCACAATTCCCAGAGAACTAATAGTGTTTTATTGAGTGACACGAGGACCTGTGGCCCAAAACTGCATACAGCTATTGAAAGTACTTAACCTACCTTCTGTTCCAAAGCAACGCCCGTACATCTGGTCAACAACGAAACCACTTCTTACCACCTCAGCTTTTAAGTCTTTTCAAGCTACAAGGCCAGGTCTTTAATACAATCTCCTCTGAACTGTCCTTTCAGTGGCATTTTCTCTTACTGCAGACAACACCTTAGAGAGCTCCCTGTGCAGCCAGGATATCACTGGGCATTTTTACACACACATCAAAGTTCCAGATTTTTCAATCTTCTGGGTTTACAAGTCCACAATTAAGTTCTGGATTAATTTTTCACACACACACACACTGCCCTGAAGCAGTTCCTGGATGGATTCTTCACACAAACATTGCCCTAAGGCAGCCTAAAGTAGCCGCAGCTGTAGATGTGACAGGCTGCCATGGAAACCAAGTGACCAAAGCTGCCTGGAGCAAAGCAGTTTACCAGGAGAACATTTTACAGACAAAAGTTCTGGGATAAGTTCTACGCAGAAGTTCAAAGATCTGGATGCTTTTAGGATCTGGGTGAGTGATTTAGACACACAGAAGTTCAGGATGTAACAGCAAACATCCAGGAGAAATGTGTGTGTAAAAACACCCACTGTGTCCTTCCAGCAGTCAAGTGAACTCTCTTAAGAACATAAAAAGTGCCATTTACTGGGTCAGACAAATGGCTATTCTAGACCGGCATTTTGTCTCTGACAGTGGGCATTTTTACACCCACCTTAAAGTGCTGGTCTTTAAATTTTCTGGGTTTACAAGTCCACAAGTAAGTTCTGTATGCATACTTCACACACACAATGCCCTGATGAAGTTCCTGGATGCATTCTTCACACAAACACTGCCCTGAGGCAGCCTAAAGTATCCACAGCTGTAGAAGTGAAAGGCTGCAATGGAAACCAAGTGACCACAGCTGCCTGGAGCAAAGCAGTTTACCAGGCGGACACAAAAGTTCTGGGAGAAGTTCAAAGAGCAAGATGTTTAAGATCTGGGTGAGTGATTTAGACACACAAAGTTCCAGATGTAACAGCAAATATGCAGGAGAAATGTGTGTGTAAAAACATCCAGTGGCCAGCCTCCATTGCCTCAGGGATTATGCATCAGATTACAGTGGCGTAATCCTCCATGAAGCCTGTCATCCTTCTCCAGCTTCCAACAGTCTTGTACCCCTGACCAACCCAAGTAGTAGCCCTTAATGGATCTGGTTTTCAAAAGTTTATCCAGTCCCTTTTTGAAGCTTGGTACACTACTGGTCTGGACAACATCCTCTGGCAATGAGTTCCACAATTTTATTATACGTTGGGTGAAAAAGTACTGCCTTTTATTTGTTTTAAATCTGCTCCTTGATAGTTTTATAGAGTGACCACTGGTTCTATTGTTTTTATAGAGAGTATATAGCAGCTCCCTGTTTACCTGTTCCACACATTCCACACCGTCACAAGGAGGTTTCAGTGTGCTTTGAGACACTGTGGTGTTGTATTTCATGCATGTGTCCTTTAAGAGCTCCCCGAAGAATGCCCAGCATAGTTGTGGGTGGGACTGAGGAGACAGACCCACCTGCTGGCATGGGTGGGTGCCTCAGTTCATACAGATAGGGGATGCATGGGCACCTGTCCACATGCATCCATTTGGCTTGCCATGCATGGTACACTCCAGATTTTCTGGCACTGACCTGCAAGTGGCCATCAGTGGGTGCTGCATGGTTCATAGGAGCACGTATCCCCACGTATCACTTTCAAATGAGCTGTTGGATACGTGGTTAATGGGTGGCCATGTGTGGTAGCATCTCGTTTAATGATTAGTCTTAATTCCAAGACAATGTGTTGGCATGATACCCCCCTTCCACCCATGACTGTTGGGGAGGCAGTACCCCAATATCCACTCGATTCTTAAATTTGGGGGAATTAGCCAAATTAGTTGAAATAGTGCCACAAGGATCAGTCTGAGGTCTGATACATGTTACAGTCAGGTTGACGGACCTCCCCAAGAGTAGAGAAAGACAGGGATACAAGCATTCAATAACCAAACAGGGGATGTTTATTTAACAGGGACACTAAAAAAATACACAATGGGATACACACATACATACATACATACATATACTAATCAACACAGCCCTGGTACAGCTGACAGTTTACAGGGGAGCACAAGCAGTGGTGGGGAAAATGAAAGTAATGAGGAGGGTGGGGGGGGACATGGGGGAGGCACACACAAAGTCAGGACCAATGGTTATTGGTTACCTCTCCTTGCCATTGACAAGGGGCCAGGCGGCCCGCGGCTACAACGAAGTTTGGGGATGAAAGGAAGGGGTAGACCAAAGTCTGGGACACCCCTTAAGACACAGACCCGCACAGAGGGACCCGCATGTGTCTGCATCCAAAGCTTTCTCTATTGCAGAGGGGGAGCGAGGAGCAGTTATAGGATTTAGGATAAAGAATTTGGGATAGGCTCCGGGACACAACAATAGGCTCATAGGGAGGACAAAGGGGAGTCCGTGTGTGTTTCCAGGTACAACAAAGGGAAGATGCATATGGGGACTGAGGGGACAAAGGACACATCTGGGTATGAAAGGAGAGAGGTTTTCAGGTGATTTGGGGATGGAAGGGAATCATGAGGGGGAACTCTAGGCTGAAGGGCGGGGGGCTTTGGCTTGTGTGGGGGAAACATAGGGTGCTCTAGTTTTCCATGCCTTTGAGGCCATTGCTAGTGAAGGTTCTATTCACCGGTGGTTCCTTAAAACAGGGAGGAGGCCCTTTCTTAACTGCCCCGTACTTACTCTGGGCTTCCTCCACCTAATCACCTTTTCCATGGGCAGACTGGTTTTTGCATGTAGGGTCTTTTTTCCCCCTATTCTCCATTGTGGCTCAGCCCCGATCCCACTCAAGCTCCCCAGTGCCCACCGACCCACGTTGCCTTGCCGAGAATTGGGGGGCTGTCCTTTTGGGGTGTGGAAGAAATCAGACAATACTCTGTGTTCTATAAGAGCCTGTCAGATATACTTTTATTGTTAACTAGCAATTGCCAGGAGAGTAGCTCAGCAGACAGGGTTTCCCCTCTCAAGTCAGAACTCTCTGCCCCTAGCAGAATCCTAACATATATTTATAGACACATCAAATTACAAACAAGCAACAATAGTCAGCTGCACCAAGAGAGAAAACAAACTGCTGCCTAGACAGTTTATAGAAAAAACTCATGTTCCCCCTCCTTCTGTACCCAAAAGATATGCAGTTCTGAACCAAAGCTCAAGGCTAATGATAAGAGCTTAAAGAGAAACAATGGGAACTTTCAGTTTCAGTGTCTTAGCAAAAGCAATTATGTGTACTGGAAAATTTCCTAACTCTACCCAGATCATTCCCTTTTCTTCCCCAGAAGGAACTGTTTCCTTCTTCTTTGACTAAAGTTTCTGGCCTAGCTCATAGGCTTCCACAGGGGAAAATTCCATGTCTCTGGCAACAAATGTAAGGAGTGGCGTACCAAAGCTGTGGTGTGCCTCATGTCCCGATTATGCCCCTCCAACAGCAAATGGGTGGGTCTTCCTAAGTAGTGACCCTCCCAAGGCTCCAGATCAACCTTGGCCTCTCCCTGCAAAGATTGTGGTGCTGTCCGGGCTCCCAGTGAGGCACCAGAGTGGCATAAAACCCACAAGGAAGGAGGTTTTTAAGAGTCGGCAGGACTAGCTCACCCCTGCCCACCCTGAAAACATAGTTCTTGGTGGGACCCTTTGCAAATGGCCTGTGTGTTGGACAGTGGCATAGCAATTGTGGCACATGAGGGCTCAGTTACGCATGGGCCTGGGGCCCAGAGTCAGTCCGGGAGGAGTGGGCACATGCACATGTACACAGGAGGGGCTCAGGTGAACGCAGGAGGCTGAGAGCAGCAAACTTCAACCACTGCTGGCGTTCCCACAGGCCACCCTGCCCCCACCAGTCTGCACACATGAAGAATGAGAAGAGGCCACACAGCACCATTCAGAGAAGGATGCCTGACCCTCTGCCCTGCACTGGGGCCCAGAGTTTCCTGGCACAGGGAGGGTTTTTCCTAGCTCACCTCTCTCCTGTTCAGGTCAGGTAGTGCTGCTGGAAGATTGCCCGCCTCCTCCCCAGCTAATTCACTGTTGCTGCTCAGTAACACTGCTCAGCCCAGAGAATGGAAGAGGGTTGAGATACGGCAGTCACAATGCTGGCTGGCCTGGGTTTATGTTCCCTCTGGGTCTGCACTTTGTTGCCTCCTTATCATCAGGCCAAGCCCAGGGCAGAGCCCAGAGATAGACTGTGGTCGGTCTGACTGACTCCATCCTGGATCTGAGTAGCAGGGGGAAACCTCCAATCACAAGGTAGATGTGCAGGCTGTAACCGTCCCTTGTCCCACTGACCCCACCCCCCATACCCCAACACTGGTCTCTATCCCCCATAGAACCCACCCCACTGACCCCCATTTCCCAACACTAGTTCCTCCCCCACAGAGTCCACCCCACTGTCCTCCATTTCCCAGAACTGGTCCTTCCCCCCATAGAGCCCACCCCACTGACCCTCACCTTCCAACATCAGTCCCTCCCCCACAGTCCACCCCACTGAACCCCATCTCCCAACACCAGTCCCTCCTGCCATAGAGCCTGCCCCATTAACCCCCATCTCCCAAAACCGGTCACTTCCCCTCATAGAGCCCACCCCACTGACCCCGAATCTCCCAACACCAGTCCTTCCCACCACAGAGCCCACCCCACTGAACCCCCTATCTCCGAAACCAGTCCTTCCTCCCATAGAGCTCCCCCTCTGATCCTCATAGAGCCCTCCCCACTGAACCCCATCTGTCAGCATCAGAAAGAACTGGATCCAGAGGCCTGATCCAGAAACTGGGTCTGGAAAGGGGCCACACAAAAGCTTATCACAGGCCACAATTGGCCCATGGGCCTGAGGTTCCCCACTGGCCCAGCGCGTGTTAAGACCAACTTCCTCATTGTTTCAACTTTTCTGTCCCCCTCTTCCTTTCTTGAATGACATAATTTTGGGACTGTCCCATATCTGTGTATAAAAGTAAATTTTATATTGATGACTGGCTACTGTCATCCATGCCTTCATCACCTCAAGATTAGACTATTGTAATGGGCTCTATGTGGGGCTATCTTTGGTGACTGTCTGGAGGCTGCAGCTGGTGCAGAATGCAGCGGCCCGTCTCCTTACGGGGATGGGTTGCCATGAACACATTACACCAGTGATCCAAGCTCTGCACTGGCTGCTGATAGTCTTCTGAGCCCAATTCAAAGTGTTGGTGCTTACCTATAAATCCCTATACGGTCTGGGCCCCTCCTATCTGCACGACCATCTCACTCTCTGTGCCCTGGATCGAACCCTGTGGTCTGCGGGGTGTGTCCTTCTTGGTGTCCCCCAGGTGGTGTGCGGGGCTACAATGGAGAGGGTGTTATCAGTGGTAGCACCCAGGCTGTGGAACTCCCTTCTGGTGTAGGCCCCAGTGGCCACAGACCTTGCCTCATTTTGGCAACAGTACAAGACCTGGCTGTTCTGCCAAGCCTTTGGTGAGTGAAGTGGGTGAATGGGGGTGAGGAGGATGGGTTTTTATTTCTTTTATGGCTCCAATGTTTTAATCCTCCTTGTTGTGTGTTTTTAGCTTTGATGTTGTTTTAGTTTGTTTTAATTGTGAGCTGCTCAGAACTGTCTGTGTCAGAATGGGCGGGATAATACGTTTTTAAAATAAATACATATACTGGATGCAATTTGAAATGTTTAAATAACACTTTTCTTAGCAGTTATGTCAACTGACATAGCCTAAATACAGTTCAGAAGTGTACTGTGCAAAGGTATCATCAAATGTATAACTCAAATAAATAAATAGAAGAATATAAAATGGCAGAGTTATGGTGATGTGTGAGTTTTAGGTCATGCTTGCTCAAATTGATCTTGATTGTACAGTTCTGGTAGGGTCCTGCAGTGATGTTGTGAAAAAGGCCTGAAACACAAACTACTCTTGCTAAAGCTCTTTGTGTGCTTGTTGCTTTGGCTTTTTCAGTGTTTGAGGTTTAGGTTTTTTAAGATGTTCAGATTGATTTTTAAGGATGGGTGTTTTAAGGATGGTTTTAAAAACCATGTTTCTTTTCAAGGTTTTTAAAGATAGTTACTTTAAAGATGACCTTAAGCAATGTCCAAAAGAATAAGTATGGGTTTTGTGTTTGTTCTGGCAGAAAGATTTGGTAGAAAAGGATAGCATCACTTGGCATCATATCAAAATGTTCTGCTAGTGGAGCAGCAAAAAGAAAAAGGCTTCAGAGTCACTGTACCAGTGGCTTTCCAATGGTAAGAGCTTACAGGATTTGCACCTTATAAGTCAGTCACTCTTGGGAATTAGCATAAATAACATCTTTATTCATAGACATAACATTGGGTATTTTCAGACGTTAAGAGATCACAGTCAACCACAATGAACCACGGTCAATTTGGCTGTGGGGCCAAAGCTCCCTAAACGTCTGTTTGGCGGCAGCCAGATGTTCACCACGGTCGATTCCCACATGGGGTCAATTTCAACCATACTTCCAGGGCTCCCCGCCGGACAATCGCTGCAAGCGTGGTCAAAGTGATTCCTGGCGGGAAGCAATAAAAAGTAACGTCTGGCTGGCACCATGGGATTCTAGGCCGTGGTCAAATCGGGTGGGCGCTGCAGCCACATTGGCCGCGGCGCCCGCCCATCTCCCCAGAGGACGGGCGGTGTGGGAGCATGGGGGGACGGGGCTGCGCAACCGCACGTTGCGCTGAATGGCCCCGCCCCCTCCCCGATTTCCCACCGCGATCAGCCAGCACGTCTATTCGGGCCATTTTATGACCATGGGGGGGTGGTTATTTCATTCACCCCCGCCGGGGATTTACTGGGACGAATCGGGATGGTGTAACGTCTGAAATCACCCCTAGTCTCTTCTCTCAGCCAGGCAACAACCTCTGGATAGTCTCATAGGGTATTTTCAGACATTACGAGATCAAAGTCAACCACAGTGAACCACAGTCAATTTTGCTGCTGGGCCAGAGTGCCCTGAACGTCTGTTTGGCGGCCGCCAGATGTTCACCATGGCTGATTCCTACATGGGGTCAATTTCAACCATGCTTCCAGGGTTCCCCGTGGGACGAGCTCCGAAAGCGTGGTCAAAGTGATTCTTGGTGGGAAGCAATAAAAAGTCACATCTGGCCGGCGATCACAGCCCGGAATCCCCAGAGGGATTCCGGGCTGTGGTCAAAGCAGCTGGGCACTGCGGCCGCATTGGTCATGGTGCCCGCCTGTCTCCCCAGAGGGTGGGCGGCGGGGGAGCCTGGGGTGGCGCTGTCTCTTATACACATCTAGATGTACGAATCGGGCCAGCGTAATGTCTGAAAATACCCATACAATCCATAGTACAACTCATACAGTTCCTGGTCCCTCTGTCTTGGTTCCATGCTCTCAGTCAGGCCTCTCTTCAGGATTCAGCTCTGAAGTATAGCTTCCACAACCTCTGATCCCTTTGTCTTGGACTCCAGAGATGTTCTCCCTCTCAGATCCAGAGTGCTTCTGCCTTCTGCTTCCAGTTCCCAGACTTATATAGGGCAGAGCGGATGTGGCTCTGGCCCCACTCTGACTCCCTTAAAGGTACTGCAGCCTTTCCAAGAAGCTCTCTGCTACAGTCACCCTTGAGGGGGGACACAGAATTGTGGACTGAGCCTGGGCCCTCCTCAGCCTTGCTACACCCCTAGAATGTCCCTGCTTTCCCCCAGCCCACTCTGAAAAATGTCCTAGTGGTTCTCAGCTCACTTGCAAAGGCACCTCTAGAGCCCAAAGCTGAGTCCCCACACTTCATAGTAGCTATGCCCCTGAATACAAATATGTGCCACCCCTAATTCAGGACAAACCACAATCTCCTCATCTCACCCTACGAGATGCCAAATGGGACTAGGGGGCAAGTTTAATCCCAAGTATATGTCTCTGCTCCCAGGTGACCTGCACTGTGAAGTTGGGGGTCCCTTGCCTTACATAATTTCACTTCTTTCCAATGAAATTGCCACCACCGCCACCTCCTCCATTTATTATTATTATTAATTATTATTATTATTATTATTATTACTACTTACATCACACCAGTAATTCCTTGCCAAATGCTGAACAGTCATGTTTAGGGACAGATCCCTGATCGGAGGGGTTTGCAATATAGAATGGGCAAGAGAAGGTAGACAAGGGAAAGGGGCATATAAATAGAGATAGGCACATGTTCATGAGAATTTGCAGTTACTTAGTTTAATTACATGGGCAGGTGTGGGATTGGGAATATAGGTGAAACAAATAGCTTGGTGATTATCCAGTAACTATCCGATAACCACAGAAGTTAACCATCAAACTGGAATACCAGATATTACCATGTTATCGTTTCCCACATTAGACCATAACCAAACCAGTCCAGACAGAGAAAGGGAGGTAAAAAAAGTCAAACAGTAATGCAGTAAACCGGATAGCCCTGGATTCTAAACTGGATGCCATATAACTTCATACCAAAAAATACTATGGTATCACACCAGATGTGTAGTGGTTACTTGTTTCAGCTCTAAGCCTGAAGGATAAGACAATATAAGGAGAAGTGGGTGAGGTTCCAGAGAAGGTTAGATGGAAGAGGAAAGTTATTAGGAAGAATTATTTTCTTCTCTCTCTCCCTCCCCCCTTGCAAACCTCTAGCTAAGAGCACAGCTAGACCACCCATTGGACATGGGGGACCCCCCTCCCTATGTCTTTTCTAATGCAATGGCCTCCTGGGGGAAACACTAAGGAGATATGAGGGCCTTTTGTTGCCCACCCTAAGAAACCGAGGTTACTTTCTCCAGAACCATCCTTTGCCTCAGTGCAAGCTAGAATTTGTATTGTGGGTAGAATTCCTGCTCTCCAACAATCCCTATCCACAATGCCAATCCCAGCCCAGGGCTTTCATGGGGATTGGGTTGGAAGGAACTGCACAAACTGTTTTCGCCCAGGGTGGCAAAATACATTGGAGCAGCTGCAGTAAAGAGCTATCCAACTGGGAGGAAATAAAGGTGTAAGTCCTGTACTAGAATGAATGGCAATTTATAGAAGAAGTGGGCCTCATAATTCCGACACACAACCTTTATGCTCCAGGAAGATTGCTATGAAAATAAAAATTGCTGAAATACCTATTCCCCTGATAAGTTTAAGAAGGAGTTTCTCTTTGAATGCTGTGCCCAAGCTCATCATAACAAGAAACTGACCAAAATATATCATTTCTAGCTCAAGAGACGGCCTGTGTGTGTCAAATGGGCAACAAGGTATAGTCAGCAAATGAAAGCCAGTGGATTAAAGAGAAGCTACTATGCAATACCAAAGTAACAAGAATACCAGAAAAGCAGCAACACATCTTGAATGAAAGGTGAAAGGATTTTTCAGTGGGGATTCGGTACCCAATTAGGGATTTCTCCGATTGACTGGTATTGCAGAATCAAGTCCATAATCACAATTGTTTCTCTGCTCCAATACCTGACAATTTGTGCCTCTTCCTGCAATTCATATACAGACTTGCCCTCTAGTGTCTGCATTTTATATCTCATCTTTTCTTATGCTAAGCAAACAATCTGAGGTACTGTCCAGTAAGAAGTAAAAAAGCATACTATCAACATCCCAGGTTTTCCTGATTCAAATGTGCATCATTCAACATTTTAATTATTCCTAAAAGATCCTGGTGATAATTTAGACACTAGTTCTAGAAAATAAAAACTTTTATCTGCTTCTTTCAAATGTATTTCTAACAACTATAAATAAACACATGCATAGAGATGGACGTGCTGGCAGAGATATACATTTATAACTCTACCCGTATCTTTCTTAATCTGACCATTGTCACACACAGAGAGACTGTGATAGAGCACTACCAGCATGAGTCTCTTCAGGAGCAGGGTCACCACCCACCACATGGCTTCTTCCCCTCTCATTAGATTGGCGAGAGTGGGTGTTAAGATATGTGTAGCCAGCACGCTGGCAGCACATCCTGGATAAGAGGCCCGGCCAGTTCAGGTCAGGAAACTGAATAAACGTTCCTGCAGATTGACCCGGCCAGGGAGGAAGGGCCAGAAGATATGAGGCTGGCTGACCCCATTCCCACACTGCGACTGGCACTTTGTCCCCTGCCGTGATGGGCAGCCATGGATGCCAATAATGGGCAGCCATGGTGGCTGGCCATGGCAGCTCCCATGCCATATTGGGATGGCAGTGTGAACAAATGCCTTTGATTGGTATGACCTGCCTAGGTAGCCCTTGGGCCTGGACTGTGGGTCCGGTTCATTCCGGGCCCATGATTCCTGGACAGCCACCTACCAAGTCCGGACCTGTAGCAGGCCCACATCTAGTGGCATGGTAACAGACACACGTCTGCGGCTTTTGCCCAGGCAGGTCATAGTGGGCCCTAGCGGGCAGAGTCACGTTTATTAACACCCTGTGACTGTGTTCCAATGCCCCTCAGACCATGTGTGCGTGCACATGTGAACACGCATGTGCACAGTTTCTGAAGAGCACAAAATGCCCACAGTGTGGATCTGCGTGGTTTGCACAATGTTTGTGCGTAGCTGTGCACGCGCGTGAACGCAGTCCACAGGGCATTGGATCGAGCCCACCATCAAGAAATTTGTCCTGATATGTACAGGAGCAAACAAACCCAGGTTAAGAATCACCCTGCTCCAAGCTGCTCCAGCTAGAGCTCTGCAGTCTGATTTGGGTTTGATGATGGGAACCAGTTGGTTCAGGCGCATTTTCTTCCCCAGCCCCTTGAGCTTGGATTTGACCAGTCACTTGTGGGTGGGAATTCAGGGGACTACTGATCTGTAGAGGATGGGGCAATATCAGAAAAGTGTGGGGAAAATCCCCTTGTTTTGCCCCTTTCCAATGTGGCCCCACCCCTGCGGAATGTCACGACATCACAGCACTCCATAGTTGTGGAATCAACCCTATCCTGGGATGAACTTGGATGAACCTTGTTTATACTCAGGCTGGCATTGATGTGGTCAGACTCAGGATGTACTTGCTTGGACTGAAATATTTGGTTCAGACAGGACTCTCAACTTAGCCCTTTTTGCCTGAGATTATCTTTGCACCAGCTTTCTTCTCCCCTCTTCAGAATTTGTCTGGCCTTACATAGGCTACACCTGTCGATTAATTATTATTGTTATTATTATAAGCATTTGTATAGTGTCAGCTCTGTACCTGGCGCTTTACAGAACAATAAGATAGACACGGTCCCTGCCTATGGCTTACAATCTAATAGACACAGAGGGGGGAGACAAGGAGAGGGGACATAGGGAGAGACAAGGGAAAAATAACATTCAAGTGGATGCGAAGTCTCAGGTGCACGTGCTTGGCTTGGTTGCAGTTAAGCAGGAGTCTGCAGGGAGGGCAGACAATAAATATTGAAAGGAAAGTTCTAACAGGCGTCGGGAAAGGCGGAGAGGGAGAGGTGGGTATTGAGGAGGGATTTGCAGGTGCGGAGGGAGGGGGCAAGGCAGAGGTGGGCAGGGAGGGAGTTCCAGGCATAGGGGGCAGCAAGGGAGAAGGGACAAAGGCAGTTAGGGGAGCAGGGGCGATGAGGGAGAGTGAGGGAGGGGGCAGAGGAGGAGCGGAGAGTGCGTGTAGGAGTGTGTAGGGAGACTAGGACTGAGAGGTAAGGGGGAACCAGGTTGTGAATGGGTTTGTAAGTGAATACCACGAGTTTGTGAAGGATGTGCTCGGGAAGGGGGAGCCAATGAAGCGAGGAGAGGAGGGGCTGCATGTGGTCGAAGCGACGGGCTGAGTGGATGACCCTAGCAGCGGAGTTTTGGATGGAGATAAGGGGGGACAGGTGGTGGTAGGTGTAGTGGACAATGTACTACTACACCTACTACTCGAGTGAGAACTCAAGGGACATAATGCTGCAAACACTTACATCACCCTGACCAAAAATTGTATTGTCTTACAGCTGCCTGAATTCTGTACAAGTTCTTACAGAGTCATACATATATGAACTTCTACAGAATTCAGGCAGTTCATAGTGACAGATATAGTGACAGATATGAGACTGTAATTTATCCCATATCCCATCCCTCCAAGAACAATGGAAGAGAATACTCAGTATAGATGACTGAGGAGGAGACTTGCAATGTTAACAACAGTGCTGTTATTTTAGTCCATTCTGTCCCCTCAGTTGACATTGTTTTTTCTTGGAATCCAACTTAAACTATTTGTTATTTTTGTAGCACTACAGAGACCAGTATTTGCTACATTTTCCCCATTGGCAGTAATGGGGACAACACAGTTAACATGGGTCCCTGTCTGTAGTGTGAGGTACTTTCTGGGACAGGTCCTCTTTGGGGGGTTGCGCTGGGGAGGGTGTAGTTTAGAGTCTGACAAATTGGTCCTCCGAGCCTTTCATACAGGTCTCTTTGGCTCCAATCAAATATCTTGCCCGTGGCTGTGGTGTGTTGTCATGTAAGGAAGCCTTGCATGCTCAGCCACTAAATTTAGTATCAGTACTGGTTCTCCTGGGTGTGAGAGATCTAGAGTATTAGCCGTACCATATTCTTGAGATGAGAAGGAATGTCTTTCTTGTTGGACATTGTTCAATAAAATGCTTAGGTCAGTGATACATTCCTGCAGGGTAGTATGGAAGGTCTCAAATATGGTCCTGCTATTTTGCACCTTTAAAATAGGGGATAGATTTTATTTTTTCTTTATAGATGTTATTTATTTATTTATTTCTGCATTCCTTTTTTTTTTTCCTTGCAGAAGCCCAGCAACGTAACTATGTCTTTAGGACTGTTAAATCGTTTGACAAATCTGAAGTTTCCCTTGCTGCTGATTACTGCATTTTCCCTCCTGTCAGGTACATTTTTTGTTTACCTTATATTTTTTCCATTTTCATTTCAGTTTCTTCCCAGAAGGCTATAAAACATAAAGTTAGAGGCACTTTGTAGATTCTCCAATCCTTAGCTGTACTTGTGGAGAATTTTTCTAGCCTTGAAAATCATCACTTAATAGAATGTGACAGTCAATCTTCCCTAATTATTCTGCTCCTGATCCTTCAAGTAGTCATTCAGCAAATGCCTCATTCACTTCAATAGATTTGCAATAATAAAGCACTTTGAGGATGGGAGTGTCTTTGATTTATCATAGGGTCCCTATATGCATATTAAGGGTCAACAAATACGTATGTATAGGGTATCCATACACATTTAAATATGTATTTGATCGTGTATGGATATTCCTTTGTATGCTTACCTATATGGAACCTTGATTGCCAGTCTGTCTATCTGAGAGGCAAGGAGAGACAGTCACATTAAATATTATACAGTGAGTAGTGAACGGGCAAGGGAGACCTGGTGGACAGAAGAAATTACACACAATAAAACTATACGTTTATGAAAATATCGTAACCACCTTTTTCGTTCCTTTCATCTGATGAGTTTGAAGTACATTGCACACATTTAGTGTCAAATTGTTTTCTTGTTGTTCTCTGGAGCGCTGGAGGGAAGGAAAACAACAAGGGGCATGCAAGGGTAGCTGAAGACAACTGGAAAAACTCTAGATCAACCTGTCTCAGCGAGTTTCACATAGATGGTCTGCCTCAGGGAATGCTTGGGGGCAAAAGGGATCTAGGACATGCTTTATGCCCACAGGTGAAATGTGTAGTGTGAGCTCCCTTACTGCCTTCTGCTAGATTCTAGCTGGAAAGCATTGTGCTGTAGCGATTTTACTGATTGTGGGCTGGTAGGACAGACTGGGGGGGGCGTGGCTAAAAAAGTGGCCCCATCTAGATTTCCACACTTATAGCTCACCCATAAAGGATCCAGACAATGCCTCAGCCTCCTGGGTTTCAAAGCCTTTGTGATATCTGTAGGTGGCATTCAGTCATTAATTCTTAGTAATGCCCAGAAATATTTATTTACTCGTCATTCCCTCACCAACAGAAGTTTGTCCAATAAAAGATATTATAGGAACTAGAGGTTAAACAAATATCCATGGCTATTAATATATAAAAATAAATAGCCTGCTTTGGTTCAGATCACACAAAGCGGACATTTTGTCCTGCTTAGTTGGATATAAATATGAACGAACAAATGAATGAATATCAGCTTTGTATATAGATTGGTTCAGTCATTTTGGTATTTCAGTTACTTTATTTATATACTTTTGTGTATATGCAACAACTGAAATAAAGTAGCCAAAATGTCCCCCCAAATCCAAACCAAAATACTGACCTGAAGAAACTATCCAAACTAAAATAACTAAATCAAGAGATATGCAAACATCTGTTTTGGCGGTGAATATATCACTCAGATATTTGGACAACTATACAAAAATGCAAATGGTCTTTCAAATACAAAATCTACTGTTCATTTCATCTTTAATATGAACTACACTGGGGTCGATCCTAAAACAGTGCACATGGGCCCATTGTCCAGCATTATGTACAAACCATTTTAAAAATCTGCCGGGGCTTTATTTTTTTATTTTATTTTTTATTTATTTTTGCATGTTTCACAGCTCAGTACTAATGTATCCTGCCTGTGTTTTGTGTGTTCGTCCCATTTGTTTCTGGTATAGAGCTGAAACTAATGTGCTATGCTGTATTTGTAAAGATTACTATTAGGGATGAAACGAGATTTTGCAAAAACGGGCACTCCCATTGAAATACCAGTCCCCAATACCATCTTGGTTGAATTGAGAACTTCTTGGTACTCAACAGTGTTTCAATTGACATTTTGTTTCTTGATTTATCAATAATTTACATACTAGGATCCTGTTTACTGCTTTGCCATCAATTTCAAATCCCGAGAGGTAATTCCGACAGAATACCACATTTCTTTGCATGGCCACCCTCCCTGGGCCCCGCTCCTGGGGGGCCCCTGCACTCAGGGTACCCTGCTCCCAGCCTGACAGTGACCGGGAGTTGGGGACCCTGAACATGGGGCCCCCGGCCGACTCCAACTGACAGGCAGTGGAGGGGACCAGCAGGAGTGAGGGAGAGGCAGAGGCCCCACTTCTCCCACACTCCATGCCCCCCCCTCTACTGCCTGTCACAGTCTCGGCCAGGAGAAATGAGGAAGAGAGAGGCAGAGGTCCCGACTCTCCCTCATTTCCCCTGGTCAAGTGACTGACAGGCAGCGGGGAGGCACCCACAAAGTGAAGGAGAGGCGGGACCTTTGCTTCTTCCCTCATTTCCGCCGGAAGTGAAGGAGAAGCAGGAAGAGGCCCTGCCTTTCCCTCATGCCACTAGCCCCCTCCGCTGCCTGGCTGTTTTGGCCAGGGGAAATGAGGGAGAATCAGGGCCTCTACCTCTCTCTCCCTCATTTCCCCTGGCTGAGACTGTGACAGGCACTGGAGGTGGGGGGGCAGTGGAATGTCCGGTGGCGGCAGCCAGCATGGCAGCAGATTTAATCTGCTGCCATGGTGCCTGCCCCACCTGAAGTTCCAAGCCCTGCATGGGACCCAAGCTGGAGGTGGCGATGATGATGACAATGGCGGCAGCAGATCAGGTAATTGATCTGATTCAGAATCCGAATGGCCACTCAGGCTTGGGGATGGGCGGAGGGGAGTGCCCCTTTGCCCATCCCTGATCCCTGACCCAGGTAGCGTGCCACCCCCGGGCCGGGGAGAACCCCCAGAGCCGGGGAGCATTCCTCGGCCGGCTGGGCGGCAGCGGCTTCTCCACTGGCGGAAGATATGGGGACCCACATTTCTTCCCCACCATGGGCCCCACTTAGGCTAAGGCCAGCCCTGTTTCTTGTATCTTCCTGGCACTCCATTTCCCCTTGAACGTCCTTGTCACTCATTGGCTGGTACGAAGATTCCTTTGCAAATCTGCAATCCAGTTGTAGATTGGTCAAGGCAAAGGTAACAACAATTGTGATTGGAGGCATAGAGGGGAAGGTTAAGAGGCACTGAGGGAGGTTAATGGCTGGGATATTTGCACAGTGATTAGCTCTTAAATGTAGAAACAACAAACCCAGAAGGAAAATGGTTCCCTCAGCAATGCAGTAAGTGGTAAATGAACAGTACAAGTAAATGGTAAACAAAAAGTTGGTAAATCAGGATTGTATCTCGGTATTACGAGAATTGAGAAATAATGTTGGTATCAGGAAACGGTCAAATTAATCCCTGCTCCTGATATGGCAAAATTACTCATGAGCATGATCATTTCAGCTGTAATTATTATCAATATAATAATAATTATAATTATAATAATAAAATGCGATTTCAACGTACATTTTTCAGTATTTTGACATTTTGTTACATTAGGTATCTGATCAAATACGGGTACAGACTCAGAGGCCCAATTCCATTGAAGATGCTTTTATTGGTTCTCCATGCCTGTGAAAAATATTGAATCCTACATGACTTTGACAGAGGTTAAGCTGGCGAAAAAGAGGGACAATTTTGTTCCTTAGTTTTGGTACTGATCCCACTTAGGTGCACAGAGAGACAAAGGCCCTTTTTACACGGGTTGCACACACTCAAATCTGAGTGTTCATGTGTGGGTGAGTCTTGTGTATAATCCGCAGTGGGTGGGTGTGCATGCACGCGTGCTCCAGCAAACATGCATGCACACCTACCTCCATCTATCACACCTGAATGGAGCAACCAGCATAAACGACAATTGCTCTGTGCATGTGTGATAGGTGAAGGTGGGTGGAGGCCAGTGTGCAGCCGTTTACACCATCCGTCCGCCCACCGCACAAGGATTGGTGCGAACACCAACCCCACTCCCGTGCCACGGTCCATGTAAAATGGGCCATTGTGGTTCAAATTATTTTTTATTGGACCGACAGTTGGTGGGGTAAATAAGCATGCTTTTGGGCCGTGCAGGGCCCTTCCCTCAGGCATGTAGCAGAGAGAGAGAGAGAGAGAGAGAGAGACTTCAACCACAGACCTGTGGCATTTGAGAACCTGAATTCTTGTCTTTTTAAAATAGGGATGAATTTGGGAGGCCAGGGAAGCGAAATCAGCACCATAATCATCACCCTTCTCAAATTGGACCATTGTTACTCTGCAGATATGGAGCTTTCTAGTTCAATGCCAGATGTGTGAGCCAGGTGGTGACCGAAACAACTGCAGCTCAAGGAGCTTATACTACTCTAAATGGCGCATGCTTGGAAGGGATAGGGAGAATCAAGCTGATACAGGATTTATTTATTATTTTCCGATCCGCAGACATGGAATGTCACAGCTGTCCATGGGGAAAGTGGAAAGGAGGAAGGAAGAAATGAAAATCACGCCCATTTTCCATCTTCTTGTCTAATTCTATGCTTCGTGCAATATGACTTTGCTGCCTTTCTGTCATAAAACCCTCAACCAGCTGCCCCACATCTCCCTCTTTTATATCACTGACACAGCTTCCCTCCATGTGAGCAATGAGGGGCAAAGAAGAGTCCTGGGGGAATGCAAGCTGATTATGCACCCAGTCCTGCAATCCTTACTTGTGTGAGCATGATTTGCAGGGCAGGATCCATTCCTGTTTTTGTTTTAATGCGTACTTTTGTTCTTTGTAAATGGCCAAGCTTCTACCATATGTTTTTGCATCTTACAGACTCTGCAGCACCCTCACCTACTCTCAAATTAGTTAGGCTCACACAGTATCTACATCTTAGTGCAGGTTCCCTTTACTGTGACTTCCAAAACCTTCTTGAATTACATACTCAAAAACCTTCTTTGGTGTACTTATCTTGCAGACTCTTTTCTTTGGCCACTCTCTCAGGACCTTCCAGAGAGCTGCTCTGATTTTGAACCCTCAGGCCTGATAATGAAGGCTCCTCCTGTTACTGTGAGCCTCTTTCCTGGTGATCTCCCCAGCTTGGGCTACAGGTCATCTTTCTAACCCTTAGTGATTGTGCTCAGCTGGCTCTCAGCCTTCCTTCTGCTCCCATGTGAGGCCAATCAACCATCTACCACTTTGTATCCCTGGCCATTTATCCCTTCAGAGGTGCAGGCTTGTCTTTGCCTGGTCTGATCTCTGAGGGTTGCACCTTGTGGTGACATGCCCAAACTAGCTTAGGGCCTAGTCCTGCAAAGTCGTATGAGCATATGTTATGGTCTTTACATGATTTTGTGCTCCCTTAGTAGTTCTTTTCTTTTCTAAATGTAGCAACCTGAGTCAATTGTACGACAGATACACTGGTGGTGAACCTAATACCAAACTGTAAAAAAGACATTTTCCAGCAACCACAGCATCTGTCTGTTGAGCAGTTTGGGTAGCTCAGCATCAGTAGGCAGCTTCAGGGTTGTTCAAGTTCATGTGATTGAGCTAGCAATGTGCTTCTGCTTATTCTGCTTTGTATCCCTCTATGGAATCAGTCTGGATGTAGGAGGAACAGTGCACTTGTTTAGTTTTTTGAGGTTTGGGGTGGTTAATTACTAAGACTTTGTGCAGGTTTGATTATATGTGAAATTTCTGCCTCTTAAACCATTGGTCCTAGAGCTGTCTGGATTAGAGATGACTGATCAGAAGAACAGGATACATTTGCATGCTGTTTCACCAAGCAGTTTATATGTATGGACATAATTCAAGGTATGGACCATGTGCAAGTTGTGTGTGTGTGTGTGTGTGCACTAAGCATGCATCATGCATGCACCAAGCACAGAATGTGCCTGAACCACATGCGCAATGCATATATTCTACGCACACGGTGTGCACGTAGTGCATGTGCATGGTTGGTGTGTGCATGTACTGCATGAGTACAGCACATGTGTGGTGCATGCACAAACCTTGGATCAGCCCCTAGTTACACATCCATATGCTACCATGTGTGCTATGGGTGGGTTGAATTGACCAGTCCGGTTCCACAGAAAGTTTCTGCAAAAATCAAAAATTTTGATTGGAATACTGACAGAATAATTGCATATATGCAAAACAGTTGTACTGCACATATATTAAATGGCAGTGACCGTACTGTACCATTATTTTGCATATGGCCGCTGCCATTTTGCAAATGCGCAGTACTGCCGACATTTTTTCAATCAATTCCAGCAACACGGAATCAGAATGTTCGTTGGATCTACATCAGATTATTTCTGCATTATTTCTTTTAAAACTTCTGACTCTGTCTTGATTTCCTGTATGGGGAAGGTCTAAGGGGATGCCAGTCAGTTGAACCTAGTTTGGTAATTCCCCCCCACCCCCTCAGAAATTTGTACAGTATATGGAGAACCTGAAGCAGATAAAGCAAGGGGTGAGGTAGTTATTTATTTATTTATCCCACCCTATCCTTAAGCTCAGGGTGGTTTACAATTCTTTAACTTATTAACTGTAACATTAGCTAACAAATTAATTCAACTCTTAATCTTAATCTTAGAGCACAGGTAGCCCTTGACTTGTGCTGAAGCTGACTGCTTGCACCGTAGAGTAGCTCTGAAGGACTATGGCGTGCCTAGGGTGGCAGCTACTGTAACTTGACATCCACTACCATAACGTCCGCAAAGTCTCATTCAGCTGAACTGTTAAGGCAGAGAGCAGACTAGTAAATCCAGGCTGCCTCTGCCCAGAGGACTCATAAGGACTCCAGCCCTGGCAGGTGGAGAAGATGACTGCTATTTGACTCATTTGCTGCTCGCTGTGAAAAATGTATCATTCACTTTGCAGAAATAAATCACTTATATTCACCACAACTTGGGGACTGCTAGTTTGATGGCAGAGTCAGAGTTTGAGGTTGTGGAGGATCAGCCTTGTCCTGTTTATTTGGATCAGTTTCAGTTGGTGTCACTCACCAATGCAAGGGATGTTCTTCTTGTGGGAATCCGGGCAACCAGTTGTAAGTTGAATCCATGCCCATCCTGGTTGGTGAAAGCCAGTCAAGAGAGACTGAGGCCTCTACTGACTGGGGTTTTCCATGCCTTCCTATGCAAGGGAAGGGTATCGGATACCCTAAAATAGCAGTTGTCCAGCCCCTACACAAAAAAACCTGATTTCACTCTGACTCCCTGGACAACTATCACCCTCTTCAGGGCATCTCAATGCTTCATGTTCCTGGGCCCATGTTAGTCTAACTTTTGTCCTGGTTATAGCACTGAGACCGTGCTTGTGGCCTTGGTGGGCGATCTGCACTGAGAGATCAAAGGGGAAATTTTTACCTTGCTGATCCTGTTAGACCTTATAGCAGCCTTTGATATGGTTGTTTATATCATAAGGTGTTGAAGACATGACTGCAGGACCTGGCAGGAGTTCTGCAGGACATCTCGTAAGTGGTTATTTGTTTTTTTGTTTTTTGTTTGTTTGTTTTGTTTCCTTTGATTTCTTGGCTGCCCCCTCCTGCCATAGCAGCTCCTGGTAGCTCAAAATGTATTAAAACCATATTTTATTTTTATATTCCCCACTGAACACCTACCAAACCCTGTGATGCTGGATAAAAGGGAGAACTTCTGGATCTACAGACTTAACACCTTAACACCTCATGGCCTCAATTTGGAAGATAATAGTTAAGGAAGAGTTTGCCTTCTGATTTTTGCCCTTCTGCAGGAGTTACCTAGCTAGCCTTGGAAGTTTCAGACCACAGCATTCCTCTAACTGTCACCCATCTCTGGGCACCATTTGAAACCCAGTGCGCTACTGACGAAGACGGAAGCCGAAACATCTAGCTCCAGCTTCATAGCTCCAGTTTTAGCATCAACTTTTTACTTTCATTCATCTTTCCATCTACCTGTTTATCAATCTACATCTACAAAAAAATATTATTAAATTATTGACTGACTACATCCTCCTGGGATCCAGAGCTTCCTTGAGAGTTGTGCTGTTCAGTTGCTTTCCAAGTCTCTCTCTCTCTCTCTCTCTCTCTCTCTCTCTCTCTCTCTCTCTCTCTCTCTCTCTCTCTGTGTTATATATATTAACATAATAAATAATTCAAACCAGTAATAATATAAAACAGCCATAAAATAGCCCAAGGAGGAGCTAAACCCCCACCCCAATCCTCCAGTCATCACCCATCTCCCTCACCAAAAACCTGACGGAACAACCAGATCTTAGACGCTCTTCAAAAAGAGGGAAGATCTGGGGCCAAGTGGACCTCCATCAGGAGGGAGTTCCACAACTTTGGTGCAATCACCAAGAATGCCCTCCTCATCATCATCATTTGAGAAACTTGGATGAACCCAAGGAGGGCACTCCCAGCCAACTGCAGTGGCTGATCCAGGACCTGGGAGTGAGGTGATCCCGAAGATAGGCAGGGCCCAGGCCGTATAGGGCTTTATAGGTCAAAACTAATGCCCTGAATCAGACTCGTAAGACTAAAGGCAGCCAGTGCTGAGATTGGAGCACTGATGGAAAGTGTTTGCAGCAACTTGTCCCCGTAAGGAGGTGGACCTCTGCATTCTGCACCAGTTGCAGTCTCTAGCCCAATGTCAGGCTCTGGGGCAGAGCCAGGGAAAGGGGAGGGGAAGCAGGTAGGCAGGAGGGGAGATGGGGTGCAGGGAGTCGGGGATGTCCCTCAGATTAAACAAGGAAACATCTCAGCCACTCTCCAATACCTTAGGAGATTAAGCACTCAGCATAAGGACCAGCCACGCTGGTCTAAGAAGGCTTATGGCTCATCATTGAGGTTGAGGGATGGGAAGCCAGGAGCGAGGAATCCAGGAACCAGAAGCAGGGATCAAGGGATCAGGGGTAAGGAACAAGGAACCAGGGGCAGGGGAGTGAGGGATAGGGAGTAAAGGACAAGGAACCAAAGACAGGAGTGCAAGGGATCAGGTTGAGGGACGGGGAGCCAGAAACGAGGAATCAAGGAACCAGAGGCAGGGGAGCAAGGGAACCAAAGGCAGGGGAGCAAGGGAACAGGGGGTAAGGAGCAAGGAAACAGGGGCAGGGGGGCAAGGGGCCAAGACTAGGGAGTGAGGAACCAAGACTAGGGAGCAAGAAGCCAAGACTAGGCGGCAATAGAGCAAGGGGCCAAGAAGCCAAGACTTAGGGGGCAATGGAGCAAGGGGCCAAGACTAGGG
>QEPC01015000.1:1279704-1312496 GCA_003113815.1 Sphenodon punctatus | reverse complement strand
CTATGGAATTTAATGATTCTGAAATAAGGGCTGCTTATTATGTTTCATGGAACTGTGGTGCTCAGAATAAGGGGTGTCCATCATGTAAATAAGGGATTCCCGTTATGTTTTATGGAACTGTAGGGCTCTGGAATAAAGGCTGCTCCCTTAAAATAAAGATCATTTGAAAACTGTTTGCTATGATTTAGTAGGTACTGTGAATTACTTAGTGACACAGTGGACTTCAAGGGGACTGTCATGCATGATGGTCCAGCCTGACTGCATATCCATTCAGGACCAGTGCCACTCACAGGTTTATCGCTTGGTCCTCTTGGCTGTTCTCCTTCTCCCTGGGGGAAGGTCTTCTCTCTCCCATGGCACTTGCTGTTCCTCTTGGTGGGATGTCTCTAGCACCGGAACAAATGTTATTTCTCATACTGAAATTAGATTCTGGTGCACATAGTCCTGCCATGGGCCTCTGCCAATGGTGCTCTGGCCTCCGCCTGAGCATGCTTATACAGCCTTTGCCCACCCTTCCAGAGAAATGATTTTGCCCTTCTGGGCTGTGACAGTTCGGAATCTTGGCTAGCTGGGACATCTCTCTCAAGATCCCCCCAGTCCAAGGTCTACTCTTTTATCAGACCTTCAACTTGATCCTCGTGCCTTGATCCTTAGCTTGGTCCCTAGCCTCCCAGGTGACAGAATATAACACCAGAGGAACTGGAAGTAGTTGTATTAGCCAGTGCTTGTTGCATTGTGATGATGTATGAGAATAAACTCCTATTAAATTGGCCATAAATTGGTCCTATGGAGCTGTGGGGTGTCCATTGTATGGAATCCTATGCAGCTGTGAAGTGCTTGTTCTAGAAATTTCATTGAAGCTGTGGAATTCTATCCTACTGAGGCTTATAGAGCATTGAGGTGTCTGAAATGTCTGTGGCATCCTTTAAAATACAAGAAACCTGGTCACCATAACTCTTGAATGCAAGAGTTTCTGTTTACTTCACTCGATGTTTGGAGGTCAACGAGCTTGGTCCCTAGTTTCTGCTACCATGTGCTTTATGTCACCATTAGGGATGGGTGAACAGAAAGCTGTTTGGATGTTCGGACGTTTGGTCGTTCGGTTCAGAACCAGAGTTCAGGTTCGGCTGGTCGGTTCGGAGGAGTTTGGTTCGCCCATCCCTAGAGTTCATTAAAAAAAGTGCTATCTGTACCGAAACCGAACCAAAATTTTTTCGGTATTGGTATATTTGGCTCTGAAACCACCCCTGGTGTCCACCCCTGGTGCCAGGAAGTCTGTTCCTCCATTGCCTCCCCTTCCAGTCATGTTTTCCCCACCCAAAGGCACATTTTTCCCACCCCCGAACTCATCCAAACTCATACAAACTTTTCTAAAATGTTCGGAAATTCAAGCATTCGGTTCGGAAGTTGGGTTCGGTCATCCGAACAGACCGAGTTGGGGCCGAACTCCGAACTTCCAAACCACATTCACACATCCCTAGTCACCATTGGAATTTCACACTTGGCAAGTACAGGTGTTGGTGATGTAGTATGGTGATGATAGGCAAAGAGAAGAGACATTTTTGACATAACTTAGAGCAGGATGGAATGGATTGCCAGGTTTTGTCCTTGTGCAATTTGAAATGATGGATCTATTACACCCTGAAAATTGAGGTTATAATGCATAAGAGTGTATTATGCAGTAATAGAGCAGAGCTAGACTTAAAAATGATGTTGTTCTCAGAAATAGTTGGATTTTAGAAAATTGCCACAAACTACTCGAAATATATCCCTGGACACTATAACTTCCCTATTATTTTTTAAGGTGACAAAAAAAAACCCAAAACAAATCACCTCCACCAATTTGGGCTGATAATGTGGGATATCCATTTATTTATTTTTTATTTATTTATTTATTTATTTATATAAAACTTATATCCCGCCCCTCCTGCCCACAGAACAGCCCAGGGCGGCAAACAACAACAATCAATAAAACAATAAAATAATTTTAAACAGTTAAAAATACAATATGTAAGGAAAAGAATCCCCACCCCCATCCCTACCCCTACCCCTCGCCAAAAGCCTTGCGGAACAGTCAGGTCTTACATAAACGCCGAAATAGCAGGAGAGTGGGAGCCAACCCAGCCTTCTCTGGGAACAAATTTCACAGCACAGGGGTGGTCACCGAAAAAGATCTAACATTGGTTAAAATTCTGGTTAAAGGGACTGATTTGGTAATTTAAAAAACCTGACAACCAAATCAAGGCAAAAGAGAGCCAAGCAAAGCAAAAGAGAGCATAAATCAGCAGATGCACCTGAAATAGTCCTTTGAAGGGCCAAAGTTAGAAATCAGAGACAGATTAAACTTCTGAGTTTTATTCCTTCTGCTAAAATTGCTAATGGTTTCCAGAAGCAAGAAGTGTTGGG
Source organism: Sphenodon punctatus (assembly GCA_003113815.1). Classification (NCBI taxonomy): domain Eukaryota; kingdom Metazoa; phylum Chordata; class Lepidosauria; order Sphenodontia; family Sphenodontidae; genus Sphenodon; species Sphenodon punctatus. The sequence continues at coordinate 1,310,090 of QEPC01015000.1, read as the reverse complement.
GAAGGAAACTTGGGGTTAACTCCATTGCAAAGAAGAAGCAGTGTTGACAACTTCTTCTACACAATGGAGAAGAAGGTTGTTGCTGTTGTTCACAACATACAACTGGTACTTCAACCATGACTGGTAAGACCTTGGGCCAAGCCAACCATGGTGGCTACACACACAGCAAGTATCAGCAGGAAGCTATCAGTCTCGGTCATCCAGAAATGCCGGGCTTGGGAGGGGCTGCCTCTTGGTGTTTTGCAAAGTTTCGCAGGGTAAAAACAAATGTGACTCTAGTACATTTTTGCTTGCATACCACTGTCACATTTGTTATCATGCCCCCCAGATGTTCATCCAGACTGACCCCGGGTGTGTTAGCAGCTAAACTAGGCTGTCATCTCAGCAAATGGTCCAAGTCACAGCCTGGACTAGCACCAACCCGATCAGAGCAAAACTGCCCAGAACATGTTTGCACGTCTGTTACCACTGGCTCGGTTTGACTCTATCATGGCCGGCTGTCATGGGGGCTCTGTCATGGCCGGCTTGTCATGGTGAGGAATGGGGTGCTGAGCACAGCATGTGGGCGGGGCTGGGTGTCATGTATGTTCATGCATCTCCCTACCTCACCCTCGGGCTCCGGCTGTGTGAATGTTTGTTTCACAGCCCAACTCAGAGTGGACTGTGTCTGTGGTGGCTTCCTGACCCAAGCCAGGTTGGGTTTCCACTGTAGCATGATCATTTCTGTTTTTACTCATAGGAGCAGATTTGTACCACACCAACTCACCTAGGGCTGAATTTAGACCCTTTCCTGGTTCTCGTGAGATTATCACAAGAATTAAGAAAAGTTACCAAGATCTCAACAAGATCTTGGTAACATTCCAAGATTCTACAAGACTCTCAAGAAAAAATCAAAACTGGACTGCACATTTCACAAAATGGCGACTGCAGCTCTTTCCCAAAATGGCACCGGTAGCATTGGCACCATTTTGGAAAAGGGCAGTCATTTTGCATATTCACCATTGCCGTTCGCGTATGCATGGCCAGCTGCCCTTTTCCAAATTGGCACCAATGCTGCCTGCACCATTTTGGAAAAAGGCTGTGCATGCACAGAACAGCCCCAGAGGCCATTTTGTGCATTGCAGGGTTTTTATTATTATTATTTTGTTCGGTGTGAGACACCTCCTTGCCTGCCCCTGCAGAGAAGGAGTTCTGGAGCTGCCCCAGTCTTGGAAAGAGGTAGGCAGGTGAGTACAAAGTTGTTGGTCTTTTTTATAAGTTCCGGGGAGGGCGAGATTCTTGCTTTTCTTGTCTAGACTCAAGGGAATCCTCATCTTGTTCTCATTTGCAAGAACGAGCCAAGAACCCCGATTCTTGAGAAAAGCTGGAATCTGAGAAGCAATTATCAGCCCTACTTCCACCCTCAGGAGGAATCGCCCCCCCCCCATCCCCCATATCTGTAGGTGGGATTCTACTCTAGTACTTTGGAAAAGATGGGAGCTGAAACAAAAATCTTATGCAAATACCAAATTTGGTAAGTTTGGTATGTTTGTCCTCATACCCCTCTCCATGTTGTCCCTTGTTTATTCTAGATTGCAAGCCCCTTGGGGCAGAGACCTGTCTCTGATCATGACTATTCAGCACCAGGTACATTGCTGTAATTATATAAATAAATAATAACAATAAAAAGTAAATTAAAATCCACTTTAATAAAGCAAATACAAAGAAATATTTGGTTCCTTCTTTTGTGGTCTTAAATCTTCTCTTTTTTTTATTTTCATGTGTGAAATTTTGGTTTCTTCAGCATTTTGGTTACTTTAGCAATCTCAATCAGTACTTTGTTCATTTTGATGATAGTATTTGTCCAGGATTATTTTTTTTGAAGTTTTGAATGTGAATGTAAACGTGATTGTTTCATTTTGGATTGCAGATATTCCAGGGATAGAATAAATAGAGATGTAGGAGGAAACGTCAAGAATCGGAAACCATGTACAGTGTACACATCTGAACTGGTAAGTCCCAGCTGCAAACACCTCAAAATCTTAGGGGTGGGGTAGATAAGGGAGGAATTAAGCGTTATACAAGTTATGTAGAAGGGCTTCTCTGTTGTGGTATGAGTCCTTGCAAGATCTGACCCAAATGTAGTTTTAAAAAAAACCAACACTATTTTTCTTCACCCAGGTATCCTTCATTGTTCACAGCATGAAGTCCCTACAACATTTACAGTGAAAATGCCACAATTCCATTTGTCTCGCTTTAGACCTCCAGTCTCTCCTTAGGATGTGAGGTTTCTCTTCATAAGGCAAGATCTTTCCTGAAGTCCCAGCTCCGATATCCGTCAGATAGACCTGTTTCCTCTCGCCCCTTTCCAAAAACTTAGGAATTGGGCAGAGGAGAGAGGAATTAAGCATTATATAAGCTATGTAGAAGGGCTTCTCGGTCATGGTATGAGTACTTGCAGGATCTGACCCAAATGTAGTGAAAAACCAATATGATTTTTGAGCCAGCCAGCTCCATAAAAGAACTGTATGAGTTAAAGTCTTGAGGTGTATTTTCAAGGTGGGACCTTCTGTGGCAAACCCCAGCCCCTCTGCTTCCCCTCCCTCCAAAAAAAATCATCATTGGGTCTAACTTTGCCTCTCCTTGGTGACCCTCTTATACTAAGTTGTAGCTCAGCTTTTACAGCTGTCTATCTCAGATGGTCAGCAGTTTCATGCCCTACACCAGCTTGAACTTTTGAATATATACTTTTTAAAACCAGAACAATGAATTTGCTTTTAATCCTAACAGATGAAAAAGACAAAATCATTGAATCTGGAGTTTGCTCTGAACCATAAAATCCTAGACTCTTAGAGTTGGAAGTGACCTTAGAGGCCATCTAGTCCAAGCCCCTGCTCAGTGCAGAAAATCCACAGCTACAGCATCCTTGACAGATGGCTATCCATCCTCTCCTTTAAGAATATTTGCTTCAGCACTAATTTACATAGACCAACTTCTGTCTTTGTTCTAATACTATGTTCATCTTCTTGCTGTCTCAGCACACAAACTCATCAGCCACAATGTGATTTATATATATTTATATTGAAACAGATGTAGTAATATATATTTCTCTTAACTTTTTAATGTTTGGTAAAGATGTGAGATCTCTGTATTTACAACAGAAAAAGGAGAGAAAGAGATACAGACACGAGTAAATGCAGCAACATTCTTTGGGCCAACATTTGATGATAAACAATAGGATTCCAACATCAGGAACTCCGGTGTACATCTTACTGATATTTCAATCATCAGAGAACACAGAAAAGAAAAAACACAATATATGGGAGAGTCAGTCTCATGTGAGAGACAGGACTTTTAAAGAAATTTAGTCTATGCTGTGAGGGCCCCACACTATGAGGATATAAGCTTGTAAATGCAAAAAGACTACAATAAAGATGGGTCCCCTCCACCTACACTGAATTAACTATCGGAAGGCAGTACCACTCCTCCAATCCAAATCCCAGAACTCTTGTTATCAGTTAACTAGACATGGGTCGCACTTCCCACCATGCTCTTAGCACATTTGTGAACTAAAGATGTATAATGACTGTTCTTACAGTGGCATTCCCCTGTGCTGCAGCCAAGGGCATTTCCCCAGGCCTACAGGATAAGCGCAGATGGGGTTGGGAAAGTCTGCTTTTTGCAAGGTACACTTGAACACTTGTACTTTATAACATCCACATGAAAAATGGAAATAGGTATCATCCAATAGTTAATATTCATAGGCCGGACCTGATGTTCCATATTAGCAGACTGTGAGGTCAAACATGCATGAGATTTCCCTTGCAGTTTTCCATCTGGGAAGGGTGGGAGAAGTGGATTTTGCCCTTTTCCTTCTCACTATCCAAAGCTAGCTTACCCTTCTCTCAGGCTGCAGCTTCTCAATATACACATATTAATAATGTAGAATCTGGATGAATCTATAGAGACAGAAGGTGAACATATGGAAGTCTGTTGGCTCTACTCCCCTGACTTTGCACCTAGACCAAGAGCCTTGCTGTTGGCACTTCTAATGCCAACAGCTGCTCGCTAGATGCTATGGAGAAAAAAAACAACAAAACATAACATTGCCTAGGGTTTGATAACCAATACAAATTTGTGTTTTATTATTCCTAAATGGCATTCCAAATCTGATTCTCATTATGCAGGGTTGTGATAAGAAGTGTCAGGACTGGCTCTTCAGCTGAGCCCCTCCCCTCTTCAGTGGCAAACCCATTAGAGATGTACGAACAGAACGCGGTTCAGATGTTCGGACGTTCGGTTCAAAACCCGAGTTCGGTTTTGTGGATCTCAGTTCGGCCAAACTTGGCTTGAAATTGAGCTATCGATACTGATACCGAATTCAAAGATTTTTTCGGTATCGGTATCATTTGGCCCTGAAACAACCCCTGGTCTCTACCCCTGGTGCCAGGAAGTCTGCTCCTCAGCTGCCTCCTCCTTCCAGTCACATTTTTCCAGCCCGAAGTCATGTTTTTCCCACCCCTGAACTCATCCGAACTCACCCGAACATGACCGAACTGTTCAGGCGTTTTCAAGTTCGGTTCAGACGTTCGGTTCCGAACTCTGAACATCTGAACCGCGTCCGCACATCCCTAAAGCCCACTCTGCCACACCTAGCTGAGCTTTGTAGGCTTTGTGAATCCCACCTCATCTCCTGATTGGACCAGCCTGGCAGCAGCCCCATATAACAGAGTGGCAGGAAATAGCTGCTGCTGGCTAGACAATCCATCTGTTGCTTGTCTGTTGCAAGTAGGGATGGGCGAATTTGGTTCAGAAGTTTGGAGTTCAGACCGAACTTCCAAACCGAACTCGAATTTCAAACCGAACTGAACCGATTTTCTGAACTCCATTCTGTTTGCCCATCCCTAGTGGCAACACACATCAAAAAAACTGATTTTGAATGGCCGAATTTGGTTCGGAAGTTCGGAATTTGACCAAACTTGGTCTGTTCGGTCGACCGAACTTGGTCTGTTCGGTCGACCGAACCGAACTTCCGAACCGAACTCAAATTTCAAACCGAACCGAATTTCCAAACTCGAATTTCAAACCAAACCAAACCGAACCGAATTTCCAAACTCTGTTCTGTTTGCCCATCCCTACTTTTAGTTAGAGCCCTGAGTCAAATGTGGTCAGCAATTTGTGGATTTCCCGCAGAATCCCCCTCCCTCGTGGAATGGCCTGCCCACTTTTTCCAGTGCAGAATTTCCAGCCTGTGAAGGGGCAGCAACATCTCTTCTCAACACTTTTCAGCCGCTCCTTCTGGCCACTTCCTGGCCCCTCCCAACAGGGTATCTCATAGTGGCACAGTCAGATGATATCATCCGGCTGTGTCACTCTGGGAGGTCCTGTTGGGAGGAGCCAGGAAGTGGCCAGAAGGAGCAGCTGAAGAGCGTTGAGAGGAGCTGCTCACTGCTGCTGCTAGGTGTGTTCATTTCATTTCTCAGGCTGGAGATGGAGGAAGTCAGGGAGGCAAGCCCTGGCAGCCCCCCTCCCACCCATCAATGCAGCTGGGGGGTGGGGGAGAGGCTGGTATTTGCATCTATGAAGCTGGGAAGGGGGGGAGGCAAGCCTTAGCATCCCTTCCCCCACCCACTCACTGCAGACCAGCACAGTGAGGTTCAGAAGCAGGCCCCGAGCCTCCCAGACTAGAACTGAATTCTTTTTTTTTAAATCCACATGAGAATTAGGGCCCTGCCTGTAGTAAGCCTTAAATCTGCTACCCTGTTGATATTCTGTCTTCCTGCTTCTTCACGGTCCATTTCTTCTTTGTCCATTGCCACCTCCAACCCCTTTCACTAGTAACCCTGCCACCTGCACCAAACCCCCAGGCATGACCCTGAAGTGTCTTTACCACCAAGCTCCTCCAGCCTCCCTGCACCCCTGACTTCCAGCCCTCTTATTCACCCCCATTTCTCACTGCCACCTGGACTGACCTTTGGCTTCAGCCCCATTGCCTGAATATTAATTGACCCTGTATTTGGACTGCCCCCCAGCATGATTGCTCATGTGTACGAACTCCTGTTTTTCATCTACTGGTTTGCACACTGACTTTGCTTCTGGATATCTGTCTCTGGCCCCAATCCTGCCGCAACTCAATTCTGACCTTAATCCTGATGTGACTCAACTTCGTCCCCATCCAGCCCCAACCATTAGACAAGACTGCCCATACTTCAGTCCATGTGGGATTAGTTGATTTAATAAAGTTGAGATTAGCTGACTTGGCGAGACAACAAAAAAGACCATTGTTTGGGAGAAGGTCAAAACTCTGGCACAGAAGAGGGATAGCGGGAGTAGATTAGTGAGCAAATTCAGCAAATATCTGCCTCTTGAAAGAATAAGCATTTCAAGCATGGCTCAGTCTCTTCTTTGTAATATCCTTTTGGTGTTTTATACAAATGAAGGCTATGATACCTTCTTTTAAACAGTGGTGATATGAAAATCTAGTCCTACCAAGCAAGTCTGGGGAAATGACCTATTTTCTATTCCTGTTTACGTTCTGCCTGCAGGATTTAAAATATGCATCTTGCTCATTTTCCAGATGGATGCAAAATCATAGAATGAATATTAATAATGATGTTTTTATCCTTATGTTTGTTATATATTTACACATATAAAAGGTGTCATTATTCTTAGCCAACTGGAATTTTCAATTTCTAATTATTGATCACTCATTTATCCCAATAAGGGAATTGTATTAGAGATGGGATTGAAGCCTTGGCATCTGCAAGGGACATTTTCTCCTTTCTTATCCTCTAAGGCAGCAGAGGGGACCTTTCCACTCCTGCAGACCACATTAGAAATTAATATGAGCTCTGTAGGTGGCAGGGACATAGTTATCATAGGTCCATCAGGTCCAGTTGCCCCTGAGCCCACATGCCTGGGGGACCCCACACATAGAGAAGGCATATGCACCTGCTACTGGGCTGAGGAACAGATGCTAACTGTGAGCCGGTGCTATCCTGGCAGGAGGAACTGTCCTGACTGCTGGTGCTTTGGATTCCCTAATGGTAGATGCCTCTCTAGTAGGGCTGAAACTTGGTACTTAATTTTACTCGGTTTTAGCCGAGGATTGAGGTATTTGACTCGGTTTTACCGAGTACTGAGAACCTGAGAAATCAGCATGGTACTCAGTAATGTCTCAATCGAGTAATGCTTACCTGATCTCACATCGGGCTTCTGCCTCATACCCTACCTTCCTGTAAGCATGTACTCCTGCAAAATTCAAATAATTGTTTCTTCCTTATGTGGTCAGCAGAAGGACACAGAAGGGGGCCAAAGGGGCACTTGATTGGATGACAAGGGCACACATTTTATTGGAGGAAGACAAGTACAGGACAGTTTTAGATTGGTTGTCAAGGGAAAATAAAAGTAATTGGTTGCATATTTGCCTTTTTGAAGGGGGGGACCTCGCAGTGGGTGCTACTTACTGGTAAGTGTGTCTGCAGGTCACGTGCAAAATTTAAAAGTGGGTGGGCATTGGGACAAACTGAATTAGAATTGATGTCTCTTTTCTGGGCTGTGGGACCCCCTCTTGAATTCCTTGCAGTTTATTTTTTTGTCTCTCTGGCTTGCTTGCTTGCTTGTTGTTTGGATCTGGCTAGAGATGCAGGTATGTGCCTGTTGGGCCATTTTTACATGCACAGCGCAGCAGCAGCGATGTGTAGAGATGGGTGTGAAAGGTTGGGTGAGCACACCCAGAGGCACTGAACAGGGAGACAGTTACACAGAAAGTGCTGCAGGGGGTTGTGGGATGGAAAGCAGCCAAAAACTCATCCCTGGAAGCACTCAGCAAACGCCCGTGGAAGTACATGGACATTCGGGACCAGGAACACTGGGGAAGCTCCGCCCGGCACAGCAATGGCACAACATGGCCGACAGAGGGCAAACAAAGCCACACAATGCGCCCCCGCCCCGACCCACCAGGACCTGTGTGGGAGGGGCAGGAGGGAGGAGGAATCACAGCTGCTACAAAGGAGCCATCCCCCCTGAGTCCCGGCACAGAGACCACACAGCCTGGTGCCACAAAGACCCCCCCCCAAGCAGAGCACCACACACACAGAAGGCAAGAGAAGTACAGAGGGATGGGCACATGACCCATGGGGGGAAAGGGGGAGGAAAGCACCCACACCATCCAGGCAGCTGCACAACACCCCCCAGAGGTGCCCAGACAAGGGGAGAGGTCAAAACAAAACACTACACACAGTCAGGGAAGAAATACAACATTTTAAATACAAATAGGGAACAGCAACAGGGGACATCAACAGGGTGGTGCAGGAGGATGGGGAAACAGAAGGGGGGGGCATCACCAGCAGCAGCAGGGCCGGGGCAATCCCCGGTCAATAGGGCCAGCGACCCCACACCCAGCGCCAGTGCTCAGCCTGTGCACAGTTGAGCCAGTGCAGCAGATCCAGGATGTGCAGGAAGAGCTCCAGCACCTCCCCCTGCTCCCGGGTTCACTCCGCGGTCATGGCTTGCACTGCATGGGACAGAGGAAGGGAGACAGTCATCAGAGCAGGCCCCAGGCCCCAAGAAACAGCACCCCCCATGGAGCTACACAGGGACAGGGCCTAGCAAACATGCAGCACACTCACAGATGACATCGAACATCCCATGCTGCCCGCTCCAGCTGCAGGACCATCCCGTCAAGGCACAAGATCACCAGCAGAATGACAACAGTAGCTGCAGGAGAGAAGGGACATGGTGTTGGGGAACGGCTGCACCAACAGGCCACAGGAGTGCCAGGGGCAGCAACAGCACCAGGGGTACACCCCACACATGGACAGCTAGCACCTGGAAGAGCACCCCGGACCTCTGCACGAAGGGGAATTGGAAGGGCATAGGCCAGGGTCTGCACACCCCCTACTCATACTCAGCCGCCGAGCGCACCTGTTGCTTCTGCCCATCCATCGCCACAACTGCATACGGACAGCACCAACAGGGGGTGACAGAAGAGGGGTGGGGAGGGAAGGGGATGGCCTGGGCTGCACCAATGGACAGGGGAGCCCCAGGGGTGCCCTCCCAGCCACCCACCATCAATACCACCACGAGCTCATGGGCAGGCATAACCAGCCAGCGGGGAAGCCCCCAGGGGAACACACACCACACAACCAGGTACCATCCCACAGCCCCAGTGCCGACGAGAACACACCAAGCACACCCCCAGCACACAACCACACATGTGGGGCAGGGAGGCCACCAAAGGGAGGGGGCACCCAGGGGGCAACGCCGGCAGAGAAGCAAGACAGGACAGATCATCACAGAACAGTATTTTATTAGTGATGGGAGAATGGGGTCCCCCAAACAAAGAGAGGCAGTGCATGGGGTGCAAGCGAACCCACAGACAGACACGAGTACCACAACAGCAGGGCACAGGTACAAGCGCAGCCAGCGGGTGAGGGAACAACAGAAGTCCCAGTGGGATGGAGCTGTGGGCACCCAGAGGAGGCGATGGGGTCAGGTGGATGATGTAGTCGGCAGCAGGGATGCAGATGACAGCACAGAGGCTGTGCAGTGGCACAGAGGGGGCCAGGCAGGGCACAGTCATGGGCAGCAGGGTGGCAGGGAGTGGGTGGTGGTGATGCACAGCTCAGGGATGGGACAGTGGGTGCTTCTGGAATGGAGGCCCCTGCGCAAGACCCTCCCAGGCAAACAGGCCTTGTCGGAAGCCCCAGGAATGCATATGCGCATCCACTACACTAGGAAGCTGGGAAGGAGGTGATCTGCAGTGGCGGCTGCATCCCGCACAACTGGTAGGTCCCTTATCAATCGAAGGGCGGTGAGCTCCACAGTGGTAGGGGTCCCGGTCAGGAGGGGTCCACCAACATCAGGGGCCAGCAAGCCCAAGTCCCACAGGAGGGCCCCCACATCTGAGGGCACATGCGGGATGCCGCGGGCATGCAGGAGGGTGCCGGTGTACAGGGCAGCAACCAGGAGACCCCTGGACTGCAAAGTGAGGCTGTACCCAGGTCGCGCCATCAGCAGGCGAGCAGCCGTGATCTCCTCAGCGGTCCACAGCATGACAACGGTGGGTGGCCCCATGGTGGTTGCCACAGGAGGGTGAAGCCAAGCTCCAGGGCATGCCCCCAGCATGCTGGGGCTCCAACCTGATGTCCCATCATCCACATGTACCGTGACAGGAGCCAGACGCCATCCGCCACTGACAGGGGTCACCAACCAACAGCTGCACATTGGAGGTTCAGCCATAGGGTCCCCAACAGCATGTCCACACAGGGTGACCACCCCTCCCCGTCCCCAGCCCCGCCCGAGGGCCCCGCACAACAACGAGCCATGACAGCAGCAAGGGCCACTCCAGATAAGCAACAGGCATGAGGCAGAGAGCTGCAGTGACTGGGCCGAGCATGGGGAGAGCCGCTCCCCGTGCCCACAAGTGACCTTTCATGACTGAGATAGGCCGGACTGCTGGGGCCAGAACTCCACAACTCACACACCGGCCTAATGGGATCCAGCACAGGTGATGACAGATGAGCAAGGCCACGGCTGGGCAGAGCACCAGGCCAAGCAGCCAAGCTAGGCACCGTATCCCCACCGAGCACAGCTGCAGCATGTTGAGGCAGCTCATGGTGGGAACAGATGTTGAGCAGGTGCGAATGCAGCGGTACCCCACGGTGCATGGGCCCTGCTCACGGGCAGCGGGGCGGGGGCCAGCACCCACAGAAAATCCGGGTCCCCCGCGGTCCCATCCCCCCTGGTGGACAGGTAGCCGGTGCACACTGGGGGATGATCCACTGGGCCGGGGACCCGGTGACAGCGCTCACCATACCCCTGGTCCAGCACCAATTGGTGACAAGCTAACACAGGGCTACATGGTACATAAGTGACACGATGCAGGTGGTCGGGCATGGTGTGTAGAGTCAGGTGCATGGGGTTGAGCATCTCACAGAACAGAGGAACACAGAGCAGGTTGGACACAGAGGTGGACCAGAGATACAGGGGCTGTTGGGGGCCGGGGGCACAGGTCACACAGTGGTGCACTCAGAGGCCGGGGCACTTGCTATCGGGGGATCCCGGGAGTGGGGGTCCACACAACCATGCTGCTGGAGGATGAGCCCCCACAGGGGGACAGTCTGCCCTGCCTCTTTTTCGCCTGCACATATCTGTCAGGCCACCTTTAAATGCACAGCCCACCCAAGGGCGAGGCGAGGCAGAGGTGTGGGTGCTGTCTGTATAAAAACACCCAATGTGTTGCAGTCTTATAGTTCCAAGTATTTTTCCCACACGCAGAGTTCAGCAGCCATTTTTTTGTTCTAAGAACAAAGCAGAGAGCAAAAAGAGACATAGAAAAGGCAATTGTAATTTAGCTCTCTTCTTGTTGCCATTTTCTAATCTAAAATAAACGAGTTTTCCTAAGTGAAAATGCTTGTTTGGTCTGTGCAGAGATAAGCCAAGTTTCATGAATCTTTTCTGCTAAAGAAACTGGGAGAATCTCTGTTGCATTTGAGGCGAGAGTCTTCTTTTTCTACCAGGACTGTTCTTTGAGCTTAAACAGCTGGATTTTAAAAATCTTACTTCTCTTTTGATGCTATCAATTTTGTTAGAAACTGAAACCTCAAAACAAAACTGAAGGATGGCAATTCCACCAAGACATGTCAAGCCAAACTAAGCCAATCAAGCTAGCGGACCTCAATGAAACCACTGTTACATCAGAGTGTCCTGGAGAAAGCATGATGGTCTGATGTGCTAAGGAAATAATGAGGCATGGTCCATCACTAGGCTGTTTCCCCCTTCCCCCCGCTCACCCCCTAGTAGCTCTGATTGGTTCCAAATGAAGCCCTTCGGTCTGAAGGAGATACAACATGATGAGGGGATTTTTGTACGGTTAATCAAAAAATCCTACTCGTCAGTCACATCCCAAACCTTCAAATTACACTTGGACTATTTCCTCTGGTTCTTATATCCCAGTTTTGCTTCCATATTGTTTGATGTTCTCTGTCATATGAACAGCTCCATTGACTTCCAACTTTTCTTTCCCCCTCCAACAGGTGAGCATGATCTTCCTCAGGGAGTCCCATCTCATGGTGTGAACGAAGAATCAAAGTTATCTGGATTCAAAAATGGTGGTGGAGTGGGGGCTAAGAGCAGGAAACATGTGGTTCCAAAAGGAAATGACCCATTTAAAATCCTGCTCACTCAAAACCTACTTGTTATGTTGCTACTTTTCCTGTAAACCTTCAACAGGTTGAGTCAGGCTGCTGAACACACGTGATTTAGGGAGGAAACAATGAGCCCTTTAGGGGACGTGTGCGTAGTGCTTATTGAAGTATGAATTTATGCATGAGAATCACATATGGAAATGCATAAACACCTCTCATTTTGCCCATAGATAAATGACTCAGTAGGAAGTTGGAACTTCTGTTCGTTTTTTTAAGTTTTAAAAGAGGAGGATCTTGGGGAAGCTTAGAGACGCATGTTTAATAATAGACTAAAGGTAAGGATGGGGAAATCTAAGCATATGCCAAACAAGCTTGTCTTCCCAATATAGAATAGACACTCTTCGTGTTGCTCCCTGAATGCAACATGCACCTGAATATTACACTTCACAGCCGGAATAATTCACTTTTCCCATGTAGTCTGTCTAATTGTTCTTGCATTAAATGGAATTTTTGATTTGACCCAATCTCCTTGTTAAAATGATGAGCTTTAATTAGAAGAACATTCACATTTCAAGTGGCACTCAATGCAGGCATGTGGACAGCCGTATTTCATTTTGATTAATGTTTCAGGGAGAAATATGTTACAGGAATGTAACATCTCACCCCAGTTTCTCACTCAGGAGAGGAACTAATTGTATAAATAATTTGTCTTAAAGTACTTACCTACAATGCAAGTAACATGTGGACAGTTGGTGTAATTTGGTGAGCAAATGGGCTCTCTCAGCAGCCTAATGATCTGTGTAAAATATATTTCAGTAGTTTTAACTATTTTCCTGAACTCATTAGTGGGTACAAAAATCTTTAGTTAACCCAGGCTTAAGACTCCATCAGTCATGTAAATGCCATCAACCACGTCGTGTGGGTTCTGATGTGTTTTGGTTCTTAAGAGATAGGGGAAAAACTTTAAGAAAGAGCGTCCTTGGATTGACCCGGATCCAGGAAAAGCAGTTAATTTATTTAAATTATTCTGTCCTGCTCTACATTGGATTGATACCTTACCCAATCCAAAAATTAAGCTAGACGGCTTACAACAATTGAAAAGAATAAATTTAATTTTAAAAGGTACATATATAAACTCCCTCCTCCACCCCACATACTCTTACAAAAACATAGTCCATAGAACAAATTATCACTTGCAAATTTAAACAGCTCTAAATATAGCTTTACTGTAATACATAAATAAAAGCCTCAATCCTTCTGATCCTGCTTGCACCCACTCAGCTTCCCATATACTCCTACCATTGTGGGTCATGGCATATCCATATATCAATTCTTCCCTCATTCCCAGTTGACCTCCATGCTCTCCCCCCTTTCACCAGGAAGGGCATGGCATCCCACCCCCAGCCTTCCCCATGCTCTATGTCCATACCTCCTCTCCTCCCATCATGCCCATGATCAAGTCCCGACTTTTTTAGGATAGCACTTCAGTATGTGCTTAACAATAGGTATCATAGGGCATAATAGAAAATGTGGGAGAAATCCATTCTGTTTTTTTCAATCCTGGGCTCTCAGGTGGTTGCCCAAACATACACTCATAGGCAGATGCTGTGTGTGCTGGTGGCGACACCATCAGAGGCAGAGGGCAGGACTTACACAGCCATAGAGTCACAAAGCTGGAAGGGATATAAAAGGTCATCTAGTCCAGCCCCCTGCACCACTGCAGGACTTGCCACACCCCAACCATCCGCACAGAGAAATCCCACCAATAGCTACAAATGGACTGGGACCAACCAGAGAACACCCATGCCTGAAATAACAGTAAATAATATTAGAAAAAGAAGGGTCCATATGTCCCAAGCAGGTGACCCACAAAATGCTGCAGGGGAAGGTGAAAAACCCTCAGAGTCAAATGACAATCTGCCCAGAGGGAAAACTCCTTTTCAACCCCAAATATGGCAATCAGTTATACCCTGAGCATGTGTTCTGGCCACAACAGAAGGCACCTGATATACAAGATAGACTCTCTAGTCTTCAGAATGCCCTGACAGTTCCCACCTCCAGCTACAGACAACTCCTCCAGCTGCAGACAATAGGAGCAGCATTAGCGGTGGGATTAATGCTGGCATTGACAGTAGGGCTCTGGAGCAGTGCTACTTCTGCTTCTGTCACCACCACTGCTAAGGCCTCACTGTCAGTGCTGACAATGCTCCTGGAGACCTGCCGCTGCTTTTCATGTGGCTCTGGTGATGTCCCCTGCCTCCTGCCCATAACTACTGATATTGGATGTTACAGTGGCTGAGAGGAAGAACCTGCTCTCATTGCTCATCTGCAACATTTACAAACCTGGCAGGAGTGGCAGTACCGCCAGAGCCCGCCGCTTCCTCCTCATCTGAGGAGTAAGCCACCAGTGCCACGGGAGGTGTAGCGGTAGGGGCAGCGGCCTCGACTGCTACCTCCTCCTCCTCCTCGAGCGGCAAGTTCACCCCCAGCCAGGGGATCAGCACTACAGCCTTCTTCATTTTTTTTTAAAACAAACACTCACTCACACCCAAAACAGTCACCCACAACACACACCAACCACCCAAACACACAGCACAGCCAAACCCAACACAATGACAGTCAAAACACATGAACTGAGCAGCCACTGAGTCAAACACACACTCACTCGCCACACAACTCGTGTGCGTACGGCACTCGAATCTCTGGTTTCCGGCACGACTACAGCTTCCCGTGCTCTTGCGTAGGGCTGTAGCGGAATATCGCAGCGGTAGCTATTTCCGGCGGAAACAGTGTTTCCGCAATTAGTGGAACGGCATGGCAGAGGCTTTCATTCCGCGGTTCCGCGGTTCCGCTTATTTAATTCCGCAACTTAGTGGAATCATGGAAACATGACATTTTCGCTATTTCCGCAATTCCACCAGCACCAAAAAATAGCGGAATAGCGGTTTTCCGTGATTTCCGCAATTCCATGATTTGCGGAATTCCGGCGGAATTAGCGGAATATCCGCAGAAAAGTCGCGGTGTGGCGCGGGCAGTTCCGAAATGGCGGAACGGAATTCCGGTGCGGTAAAAGCTGCTGCCGCATCAGCCCTACTCTTGCGTTATTTGAACGGTCAAACGGCTGAACGGCCAAACCAAACGGCTGAACCCAAACCTGGCGAACCACCCGAATGCACGAACCCAAACGCATGAACCGAACGCAGCCGAAAAGAATGGCTGAACCCAAACCGCGGTCTGTTCGCCCATCCCTAGAGACTGATAATGTTAATCAGAGAAGGTGCAGCGGTGATAGGAGACAAGAGGGGATGGGGTCAATGGGTCAGGAGGAGGAAGGTGACATCGGGTGTTTTCAGACATGACGCTAACCCCAGTTTAACCACACTTTAACCACACTTGAGCATTTCTTATGCATGTTGCAGGGCTGCATAGGGAACCAATACAGCCTTGCAACACGCATAAGAAACGTTCAAGTGTGGTTAAAGTGTGGTTAAACTGGGGGTAGCGTCATGTATGAAAACACCCATCATCAAAGGAAGCTAAAGAGAAGAAGGATATAAGACAGGCAGGAAGGGGGGAGAGCAGGGAAGGAAATTGGGGAAAGAGAAGATTGAGAAGCAATGATTTCTCAGTGTCAGATACACCAAATATGCACTGTGTGCATATTTAAAAACAGCATAACACAACTTTCCTGTTGATTTTGAAGTAACTCAGCACTGGCACAAGTTTCATTCACTTCCATTGGACTTCTGTTTGCAGTGGCAGGGCAGTACATGGAGTCAGGGATGGGTAATATTTGCACTGGCAAATGTTTTGCAAAAAAATCACTCTTTTTCTTAGTGGGTTTGCAAAATAAACGTGAGCACAAACACTCATTTTAGTTATTTATACTTTTTGTGTCAACTTCCCCATTGCCCCCAGGGGTGATTAGAATAAAATCAGAAACTCAATCATTAAAGATGTGGCTCTCCTGCAGTGTCATCCGGAAGTACTGAAAACTGTAAGCACTCCATGTACCTGAATACTTGGCCCATATTATAGCTGGGTGGTAGTGCCAGCAATAGCTATGTCTATGCCAAAATTCCCTTAAAGCAGGGAAAGGAACATTGAGTTCCTTGCCTGGAATTTTCTTTCTAAAAATCTCTCTCAACAGTAGTCCGAATGCGATGTGTTTCTTCCTGTCCATTCAGCAGGAGACGCTCTAGCACCTGATGGGGAAATTCTGTTCCCACCCCCACCCCTGCTGCAACTAGGGGTTGGTGGATGAGGAGCAGGATTTTGGGGATTAACACTGCCATTACTAATTACTGCAGCACTGGGGCCTCAGGGGCCTCAGAAACTGTCCGGGGCCTCAGAGCTCTCTGAATGAAGAGCAGGGTCCACTGTGGGTCTTTTCCTGGCAGCTACCATTTTGGATTTCTGAAGGGCTCCCTCCCACCTCTCTGGTCTAAGTTGGTGCCAGAGTATTTTCCTTGATACTTCTCCTTGTTGGGTTGAGGGGTAGATCCTATGCTTTGCTGTCCGGGGTCCTGGTTCTCCACTGAAGGCAGGCCTTTGATTCCTAATGGCTGTGAGGTCCCATGGTTCCTTCATGAGTTGGAGAAGCTACTAAATAAACACTTCCTAGGTCCATTGATGTCAATGAAGATTACTACTTGTACCCAAAGTGCACCCGAGACACACAAGGATTTGTTCTTTCTTTATTTTTTTTTATGAAGGGCTGACTCTCTCTCTGTCATATCCCAAAATCGATAACCCCACTCACTCTTTCACTTTCTCTAAGTGAGAGATGATCCCAATAACTTTCAAGGTTATGCCAAATTTTCTACCCTGCAATTATGGAGTGTTTTCCAAATTAGGTGAAATCATTTCCCACAGCCTTTTAATTAACTTGAAGTGTATGATTAGTCCTAGCATAGCAGCAAAATCCTCTAAATTTGTTTTTAAAAGAAGGAAATAAGCCTCCATTTTCAGAGAAAGAAAATGCCAGCTACACTCATGATTGGCTCTTCTGACAGGTCAATGGACTTTGGAGTTGCAGTCTTACTTGGGAATGCTTGGTGGAGGTTGGAATAGACCGAAGTGAAGAACCTTTTCTTTCTTATGGAGCAATTTTAAAATCAGTACAAACTTCATGGGCTGACTAGAAATTGTGAGTTGATGTGCTTAAGACGGGGAGAAGAAGAAGAGTGTTCACATTATGGATCTATGCCATGGATCTCTATCTTTGAGTGCATGCCCTCATCACCATTCCCTTTCCCTGAGCTCACTCTTTCAGTGCTTGAGGATAGAGAATGGATCCAGGAGTCTGATCCAGGAACTGAAAAGGAGCCAAATAAAACCTAGGCTTGGGCTGGATTTGGTCCATGGGCCACAGGTTCCCCATTCCTATACTAAATGATCCTTGAAGTCTCTTCCAACCCTACAATTGTACGATTCTTCTCTAACTGATATTAAAAGTTTGGGCACAACTAAAGATGACACTTGCAACTTGATTGCTCTTCTTTTCTTCTACCAAGCACAGCTTTTTGGCAATCTTTGGGAGGGGACCACATGTTCCCTTCAGATAAGTGGCTTTCAAAAAAAGGATTTCTTGGAATGTACATTAGCACAATTGAAATCTAATTTAACAGGAAGTAGACAGAGTGCTTATTCAATATAAATACACTTACTCCTTTAAATTGCTGTGTCCTGGCTTATGCTGGATCACAGGAACAACTTGACATTACCGTAAGTTTCCAACTGCAAAGAAACATGAGTAACATGTTTCTGAAGTTGTGCAGTGCTGGTGCTATCCCTGTGCACTGATGCAAGTTACATCACTTCCATGGGTCTGGTCTTGTTGCAAAGGGCTAGTGACGGCCTCAAGCAGCATCAGGATTGCACTGAAAATTATTTTTCTGAACACTCTATAAACTTGTAAAATATGTTGCATAAAGAGTAAAATCTTTGGGATAACTGGAGCTGTGACAGCAGGGACTGGTATTACTAATAATAATAATGCTAATAATAATTTATATCCCACCACCATCCTGCCTCTGGCAGCTCAGGTCAGCTAACAATCAAAAATCCAAAACAATTTTCATAACATCAAAATAAAACAAATATAGAAAAGCAACGGTATAAAATCACAATAAGAACAAGGCAGAACGTGTACACAAATTTAAAATAACCCACCCACCCCCACAGCCCTCTCCTCCACCAAATGTCTGGCAGAAGAGCCACATCTTGCATGGACGGCAAAAGGCCGTAAGAGTTGGGCTGAGGCAGACACCCACCAGGAGGGAGTTTCACAGCAATGATTATGGCTGTTGAGAATGCCCGCCTGTCAGTCCCCACTCAATGATACCGGGGGACATCTAGGAGGGCATCTCCTAATGACTGCAGGGGCTGCCCTGGGACCCAGGAAGTAAGGCAATCGCACAGGTAGCTAGGGCCCAGGCCATTTAGGACATTATAGGTTAGAACCAGCACCTTGAATAGGGCCCAGAAGATGATAGGCAGCCAGTGCAGAGCCCGGAGCATCAGTGTAATGTGCTCCTGGCTGCTCATCCCCGTAAGGAGGTAGGCCACCACATTCTGCACCAGCTACAGTATCCAGACCATCACCATGGGCAGCCCCATGCAGAAGGCATTACAGTAATCAAGCCTCAAGGTGACAAATGCATGGATGACGGTGGTGAGGTTGGAGTCTAAGACAAATGGGCGGAGTCACCTCACCAGATGTAAATGGCGGAAAGCACTCCTGGCCACAGCTGTCACCAGGACATCCAGGTGCAACTGCGAGCCCAGGAGCACCCCAGGCTCCGCACGTGAGATGCTAAAACTGAGTGAACCCCGTCAATGAGGGGGGCGGCACCTCATCTCCCAGATCACCAACTCCATCAATGAGCATCACCTCCATCTTTTCAGGATTCAGCTTCTTTCAGCTAGTCTCCTCATTCAGTCTCCCGCAAGCGTCAAGCACCACAAAAGCACTGAGACTGCAGGGCCTGGGTTGGATGAAAAGGAGAGGTAAAGCTGGGTATCATCAGCGTATTGATGACAGCATACCCCCCACTTACGAACAACCTCCCTCAGTGGCTGCATATACACATTGAACAAGAGGTGGGACAGAATGGAGCCCTGAAAGATCCCACACGGGAGACCCCTGGGGGGTGAAATGTGCTCCCCCCAGGACTACCTGCTGAGAAAATCTGGCTAGAAAGGAACAGAACCACTGAAGTACCATTCCATCCACTCCAGCCAGGTCCCGCAGACGGGTCACCAACACCTCATGGTTCACTGTGTTGAAAGTTGCTGAGAGACCAAGCAGAACCAACAAGGTTAGCCATCCCCTGTCAAGCTACACTCGTAAGTCATCGACCAAGGCCACAAGGACAGTTTCAGTGCCATAAACTGGGCAAAAACCAGACTGCAAGGGATCCTGAAAACCAACGAAGTGTAGATGCTCCTTCAACTGATGAGCCACTACCTGTGTAATAACATTTCCTATATGTAATCTGATGATCCCTGCTTGGCAGAGGTTGGAGGTAAAACAGACATTCTGGCAGAGATTTGCAAGGTATTTGTGACACCCAATGGAGGCATGTCACCTGCAGATGAAGTCATGGGTTTTCTTGGTAGACAAGTGAAATGGGAATAAACAGTTGTTCTCCCAGTCTTCTCAAAATCTCCTTTGCACTTCAGATATTTTTGGAGGAAATCCTAGGACTTTTTGTTAGGAGCTTCTTCAGTAAGAGTAGAGTAGGTTGTGAAATATTATTGGGGATCACCAGAAGATATTAGGACATGATAATATTACAAGTTATTTGGAAATGAATGTATGTGCTGTTAGCAGAGCCTAATTAAATAATGTGTGAGCGCACCTAAGCCATACTTAGTGGGGGGATGGAGGCTGAATGGGGCTGGTGGAAAGGGAGGAGGGGTGTACTGGGAGACAAAGGAATGGGGGGAGGGGGATGTACTAGGAGACAATGAGGAAGGGGGTGTACTGGGAAGCAACGTGGGAGGGGGGATTCGAGGAGTCTGGCTAGGGAATGGGGTTGGGAGGGGGATGCAGTGGGAGACAATGGAGAAGGGGGTGGACTGGGAGATGCATGGGGGAGGGGTGCAACATATGTGAAGTGAACCATGTTTTGGGGGACAAGTGGAACTCCTCGCTGCTGCTTTTGTGGTGTATTGAGGATAATATCGTTGGCTTAAGATATGGTTTCAGTGGTGGTTCACTTTTGCTTGTTGTGTGTTTACCGGTGCACTGCTGGTTTCCCACCTCCTCCCCCAGGCATATGCAAAGGTCGTGACCATTTTCTGGGGCTACCCCTTATCCCCCATCCAATGCAGGCCTGAAACAGGGCAAACTTTTTATGTTTCCTTGGACAGGCGTTTGGCTGTCGGGGACTAGGGATGCTGGTCTTGAAGGGTCAGTTTTGCTTGCAGTGCCGGCCTGCAACAGGGAAAACCTTTTTTAAAAAAGCCTGTTTGCTTGAACTGGTGTTTGGCTGTCGGGGATAGGGGTGTAGCTACTAGACTACAGACAACAAGGAAACCCTTTCCCCCTGTTCCTCAGAGAACCAAGCTCTTTCCCTTCCTCTTCCCATGCTGCAAAACCAAACCCTTTCCCTCCTACTTCTCCTCTGTTCTGTCCTGTCCTTCTCTTCCCTTTCATTCTCTTCTGATTCGGCTTGTCGCAGGACAGGGAGCTAATTCAGTCCTCCCAGTTTTCCAAAGCGAGAAGGAAGGCTTGTCCCAAAGCCTAACTTTAAGAAGACTACAGGTGTCCAAGGATGCCATGTAAATCGAGGATTCAGGATAAAGGTAGGCGGTGGCAACGTGATCTATTTTTTTTAACCTACTATGGTTAATTTGGATCCGGTGGGAAAGAGAGTGGACGGGACCCCAGTAAGAGGGCTCTCTATCCCCTGGTGGCAGTGCTTCACGCAGCAGCGTTCCCAGCGTAGCTAATGTAATGTCCAACCAATGTTAACCCTGGGATCTCCTTGATGATGTCATGCCAATGGCCTACCGTAGCCCTGGCTCTGCCCCTAGGCCCGCTGGCAGGTTCAACCCACCCACTGCCCCACCAGCCTACAAACCCACCAGCCGCCACTGATATTGCCCAGAAGAGTCCAACTGGGCCACCCTTATCCTGTGCCATGCCACCAACCCTTCTCTGAACAACATGTCCAGTAGCAGCCAGTCACCCATCCTGTGGTGGGAGTGGGTGAATATCTGTCAGATACTGCACTGATGGGCAGGTGCTTCGCAGGCTACTGTGGGGTATTGAGGACTACTGTCTTGTTTTTTTTCACTCACTGCAGTGTCCCCACTCCATGGGTGGGGCCACAAAAGTTTTCAACTTTTTTAACAGTATAAATAAAATGATATTCAACTTTATATGGCAAAAATAGCAGTCAAAAGGCATGGCATTGTATCTGAGTATGTGTCCCATACTCGGGCTTTTTATATCAGAGTGCTTATATATTGCATGTATGGCCCTTTTTACACAGATGCTCTAACACCCATAAAATGGGTTTTACATTTTATTATGCATGTTGCAGCCAATCACCATGCAGCCAATCACCATGAGCCCTATACTGTTGCCAGAAACCTTTAGGAGGCACTCATGAATTAGCAACACCATTTGGCGAGACGCCCAAAAATATTTCTGTTATTTATTCTGGCACTGGTTGGGGAGATATACCTGTTTTGTCTCTATGTGTTTATTTCAGAGCAAGCTGACCTGTCAAGTTTTGAGAGCTTGTTACCTTGTTATCTGATACCAGCTGAGAACCACCTTGCCTTTTGTGTCACAGATTTGCAAAATTTCATAAAATTGGTCTTGAACTGCAAGTTTTAACCCTTATGTAATATTTTAATGGGCCTGCCTTTAGCATCTGTTTTTCTGGCCCACCCCAACTTCTGCTGTCACCTTAGAAGACTGTGGTCATGGCTGTCACCCATATATTATTCCTATGGAGATGTGTGCGATTTGTGCGCACGATGCGTGCAGTGTGAGTGAGGCATGGGATCACCCCCAATGTCTAGATTGCATCCAGCTCGTACCTTATTCCTTGCCTGATCTTGAAGCCTGTCAGACAGACCCTTGTTTCATCTTCGCTGGTCTCTACGTCTGCCGGGTAGGGGAAAGAAGCAGCTCATCACTGCCCACAGTGGCCAGAATCACAAACCAGAGCACTGAGCTCAGCTGTGCCTCCCTTCACAAGGCAAAAGCTCAAATGCTTCTGTAGGCAAAAGGAGTAAGTAAAAAAAACCCAAGAGTGCTGATGGGAAGTGGTCATGAAATTCAGAAGTATTCTTGAGAGGCTGCATGAGACCAGAAAGATCTGTAATGAACTAGTAGCATTGGGAAGCCAATGGGGCTATGCTGATTTATGCCAACTGACCTTCTTTTCATGGAATGGCAACTTATAATTAAATAAATTAAATTAAATAAATCCATGCAGGAAGTATCCACAATGGGAAAGTCTGATTTCCTAAGGTTTGGGGACAATGGTCAATGTAAGTCAATAGGATTTTCTGGCTACAAAAGGGGGCATTTCCTCCTGGCATGTGCACCAATTCTTCTTAAATGTTGGGTCCCTTCTTACTTTTGGGAGTTTTGCCTCTGTACCAATTTTGGTTGAAATTGGCCTGCAGGATAAAAAGGTTGTTTAAGAAGGTACACACACACACACACACACACACACACACACAGATTGTAGAAGCTTGTAGAAAACTAGGCTAAAAATGAAATAGAGGTTCCCCCCCCCCCCGCCCTTTGTTAGTCCCCTTCCTGGTAGTCTTTTCCATTGAATTTACTGAATTCTGCTTGTGGTGTATTTTACATAGGTCTCTCTCTCCTTAGGTACGTAGGTTCATTCTGTATAGCTATATTTTCAAAGGGACTGAAACATCAGACTATCCCTTATGATAACTGCATCAAGATTCAAGTGAACCGGCACATAGAGGCTTTCATGCATAACTCTCTTTTGTGGGCAAAGTGTATCACAGCTGTCAAATTTTCTTTTGACGCTGATTACCTTCATCAGTGTAATTTATCAAGTTGTCTAGATAAATGGGACGATAAACACTTTAGAGTCTAATCTTCAAATTACACCCAAAATATTGTTGCTAAGCCAAAGGCAGCATGCAGGTGTGACATATTTTCTTCCTCTGTTGGAAGGACAATTTAAACGAATTGCCTATCATCTCCTGTCTCAGTTGTCCAACTCCCTTTCCTCTCTTTCACTCCACAAACACCCTGTAAATTGACCTTTCATAGTCCACAAAGGAGCATAATGGTTGTCTGCATAGACAGTATATTGACTTTGGTATTTTTTCAAAGACATGCAGAAGTTACTCCCTTTTCCGGCTGGCCTTCAAGTCTGTCAGGACGCCAAGAACAGCTAAAGCTCTTTGGCAGTACCATTGGTCTGCCTTTGTCCTAGATTGTGGGAAAGCATAATTAACAGTTAATGGATTCTTTTAGGAAGTAGCCTATAATCATTGTCTTCTTTGCACATTTGTGGTAGCAAAAGGGCATTTGGCACCTTGCAGAACAGAGCCCTCTAAGGGATCAAGCACGTAATCATTGCACTGCATGGTCTCTAACCGTCATTTGTGCAGCTCTGAGATACAAAATTATATTCCATTCAAACTTTCCAGCTGGTGGAAGCAAGGAGGCATTTAGCCATTCTTATAGCCATCAGGACCAACTTGCACTGATGGTATTGTTTGTGAGAGTATAGCCCAAACAGCTACCCTGTTTAAGAGATACAAAGTAAAAATGATAATACCGACTCAACTTACAGACAGTAGTAGTGATATCTATCTTTCTGCTGCATGGGTTATATTCTTCTGCCACCTTAGTGGAAGTATAAGGAAGTCATTTCAGCACCCTTGGGCCCCTGTGGGTGGTGGCCAGCTCTAAAGGCTGTGTCCTCTAACCATCTAGGGAAGGTGGCTCAGCAGCTGCAGGAGCATCTGGACCGCACTGGTTTTCTTCATTCCTCACAGTCTGGCTTTCGTTCGGGTTATGGCACTGAGATTGCATTAGTAGCTTTGGTCAATGACCTTCATTGGAAATTGGACCAAGGCCGTTCGACCCTGCTAATCTTATTAGATCTTTCAGCTGCGTATGATGCCGTTGCTCATAAGATGTTGGTGACTCACCTGCAGAACTATGCTGGGGTGGGCAGAACAATTCTTGAATGGTTCCGCTACTTCCTAACTGGAAAAACTCAGTGGGTGGTGATCGGGGATTGTTTATCTTCTCCCCGGGACCTCATGTGTGGAGTTCCGGAAGGCTCTATTCTGTCCCCTTTCTTGTTCAATATGTACATGCAGTCACTCTGTGAGGTCATGAGATGGTATTGGGTGCGGTGTCATCAATATGCTGATAATACCCAGCTCTACCTCTCTTTTTCATCCAACCCAAACCTGGCAGTCTTGGTGTTTACCCAATGTCTGGCAGCTGTGGGGGATTGAATGGGGGCAATCCATCTGAAACTATATCCTGACAAGATGGAGGTGGTGATGGTGGGGAGGGTGATGGGTGTGATGGGGTTCATCCCCCACCAGTCTCTCAGATTCAGAATCTGGGGGTACTTCTCAATCTGCTGCTTCATCTGGATCTCCAGGTTGAGGCTGTGGCAAGGAGTGTTTTCCTCCAATTACATCTGGTGCGATGGCTTTGACCATATGTCTCGGACTCCTACCTGGCCACTGTCATCCATGCCTTCCTCACCTCAAGATTAGACTATTGTAACACACTCTTCATGGGACTACCTTTGGTGACAATCCGGAGACTGAAGCTGGTGCAGAATGCGGTGGCCCATCTCCTTACTGGGACGGGTCGCCATGAGCACATTATACCAGTGCTCCGAGCTCTGCATTGACTGACGATAGTCTTCTGGGCCCAATTCAAAGTGTTGGTGCTTACCTAATAAAGCCCTATATGGTCTGGGCCCTTCCTATTTGTGAGACCATCTCACTCTCCATGCCCTGGATAGACTCCTGTGGTCCGCCGGGAGCGCCCTTCTTGATGTCCCCCGGGAGGTGATGGTGGGGCTACAATGGAGAGGACATTTTCTGTGGCAGCACCTAGGCTATGGAACTCCCTTCTGGTGGAGGCCTGGATGGCCCCAAATCTTGTGTCATTTCGATGACAGTGGAAGACCTGGCTACTCTGCCAGGCCTTTGGTGAGGGAGGTGGGTGAAGGGTGGGTGAGGAGGATGGGATTTTTATTTTCTTATTCTTATTTTTATGCCTCCCTTTTATGTATTTTATGTATATTTTAAAATATTTTAACTTTTGTAAGCTGCCTCAAGCTGCCTAGGCAGGAGAGGCAGGGAATAAATAATGAAAATAAATAAATGATAAAGGGCCATCTCTGCTCTCTGGTTTGAGCCCATGCTCCCATCTACTAAGCACTCCATTCCTGCACATGCAGTATAGGATCATAGCAACAAAATTCTGATGAGATTACTCACCTACAAAACTTCTGATTGGCTGATGTTCATGTAAGAACCACCTTTCAGGAACAGGAAGGCGGGTGGAGCAAGACTAAGACTGTGTGTCTGCCTTGATCCCCAGCCTAGCTTGCTCCCCAGCTCCTGTTTCCCAGCTACCTGTTTACCTTATTCCCAAGTCTGCTTGCCTGTCCTGTTTACTTGCTCTGTTCCCAGCCCATCAGTTCCCATTCCTTGCTCTTTGTTCTTGCTCAGCTTTGGCCATTCCCTAGGGATGTGCAAACAGAACGGGGTTTAGATGTTCGACCGTTCAGTCCAAAAACTTAGTTTGGGTTCATGGGTTCAGTGCAGTGGTGTTCAGTCCCGCCGAACGTTTGGAAAATTCGGCCGCAGCAGAGGCTTGGGATGCTCCAGGGGGGCCCATGGGGGCATGCCAGGCCGTTGGAGACACAGGAGCAGCAGTAGAGACCAGGAATTCTTGGTGCTTAGCACCCCAGCTTGCCCAGGCAGGCTGGCTTGGCGCATGCCCGTCTTTGGCGCCATGACTGGACACCTGAGACCCAGAGGCATCAGCAGCAGCAGCAGAGGCTGGGAAGGCTTGGGGCTTGGTGGCTGGCCTGGCACCCCTACTTGGCTGAGCACTGCAGACTGCCAGGCATCGGTGGAGCAATGGCAGACGTTGGATTGCCCAGTAGCAGAACCTATGGCAGCAGCGGCAGCAGCAGCAGACGGGGAGCATGGCATGA
The DNA here is from genome assembly GCA_003113815.1 of Sphenodon punctatus. Classification (NCBI taxonomy): domain Eukaryota; kingdom Metazoa; phylum Chordata; class Lepidosauria; order Sphenodontia; family Sphenodontidae; genus Sphenodon; species Sphenodon punctatus. The sequence continues at coordinate 1,283,746 of QEPC01015000.1, read as the reverse complement.
GCAACCAAAGGCAAGCTGAGGTGGGGTTTGAGGTTGGCAACCAAGGCAGGCAGACAGGCAGCGTGGCATAAAAGGAAGTAGGGAAGGCAGACTGGGACCTTGTCAGGGCACTCAGATAGGTTGGCGAAGACTGTGCAGAGAGAGAGAGAGAGAGCCAGTCAGATAGGTGGGCTGAGATCATTTAGACAGAGACCGGCTGGCAGGCTTACAGCTTCCCAATGCCACCCTGCGTCATGAGGCCAGTCAGATAGGCCAGCCGAGATGTCTAGTCAGAGAGAGAGAGAGGCAGAGCGGGTGCCGGGCATTTGGAGGGAGGGACAGAACCTCAGCAGCAGCAGCAGCTCAGATTAAGGATGAGCCCTGTCTCAAGACTGCCCCTGGCATGGGATGGCGTATGCCACTGCACCATCAATCCATGTCCAGGGGCAGCTCGGAGAATCCCAGCAGCAGAAGGCTGACCTTTATAAAAAGCTACTGCTCCACCAACTTGGTCCCCAGTCTCAGGCGGTGCGGCGATCAAATGTCCCCCACCGTGGAGAACACCCGCTCGCTGGGGACACTCATTGGTGGGCAGGACAACAGAGCCTCAGCCACTTTGGACAGGGCTGGCCACATGTCCCTCCGAGAGTTGTGTCACCACCATGTTCTGCCCCTCCCATCAGCGCTGTCAGTGGTGCAGCAGCAGCAGCCAGTTGAGGCCCAGGAGCATCAGTACACCATGGAGGAGCTGGGGTGGGGGCAGCTGTCAAGTCCATTGGCAGCTGCAGGATGTGGAGGGCGGAGTGTGGGGGAAATGATTGAGCTTCTCTGGCATCCCTTCTCGGTGGTAGGGGACATGGGGTTTAGGCGCCTGATTGGCTTCCTGGCCCCCCATTTTAAGCTGCCCTCACACACCACCTTGAGTCAGGCTGCCACCAATGTCTGGCAGCCTGCAACACCCAGCCAAGCAGGGGTGCCAGGCCAGCCACCAAGTCCTGGCCTGGCCTGGCCTCTTCCACTGCTTCGTCGATGCCTGGCAGCCTGTAACGCCCGGCCATGATGGTGACTAGAACTGGAGAACCCAGCAATGCCTTTTTAAACAGAAAATGCCTAACACTGCCTCCAGAAGATGTTCAGGCCTGGGCTCAAAGGAACCTCTGGCTGGAGGGAGTTCCAAAACTAGCAATCTAATCAGCAGAAATCTCTAGTGTACAGGAAGAGGAAGTCCCACCAGAGGTCATACATTTATTAAGGTCAGCTTTCCCTAGCTACTCACTTCCATAGATTGCTCACTGAGGGGTGGGGGTGGGTTGCTGGCTGATACAGAATGTGTCTTCTGGAAAATTTCAGAGAAGCATCCAGACCAATCTAGGCCTTCATTTCTGGTAAGCCTGCCCAGCCCCACGGCGAGGCGGGGTCAGTGCTCACTCTGGTCCCGGCAAAAAGGTGATGGGGGCTGGAGGAGTGCACTCACCTGGTACTGCTGAACAACTGCTGGGGGAGCTGGGAGGAACTCCAGCAGCTGTTCAGCGGGGCTAGGTGAGCATGCTCCTCCAGCCCCCCCCCCCATCAGCTCTTTGGTGTGCTCAACCAGCCACCAAACAGTTGATGAGGGGCCATGGATTTTTGGTGGTGCATCCAACTGGTTGCCAAACAGCTTATGGGGGTGCCCAGGAGCTCCCCCTTCAGATGTTTGGCAGAAGTTCTTCATGGGGCCTGATCCTGCCACGACGCATTGGCCTGGAAATCCTGTCCCATGTGGACTTTTCCTTGGGACGTCCTAGGCACGGAGCAACCTGTGCTGGCAGTCCATACCCGATTTAAGGGCTGAGGTCTGCTTATGTGAACAGCCCTCCCTGCCAATCCGAGGAGTGGCAGCTGCAGTTGTTCACCCCAGGGTAGTCTGGGGAGTTGCCTCCCAATCCTCATGTCTGTTTTCACCCTGATGCTTCTCCATACACTCTTACCATAGAGTCCCACTCCTAACTAAACTCAGTAAACACATGGACCTGTAATTTATCAACTGCATGACTATACTCCTGCCTTTCCCTGAGTTCCCCTCCCCTGTGTGTCCTCTCCTTTGTCCATTCTAAAATGTAAGGGATCTCACGGCAGGGACCTATTCAGTAAGTCATGATTAGAGATAGAGCCCTGCCCCAATGGCCTTACATTTCTGGTGATATATATTATAGATATAGTAATTAAGGTAGCTTCAGCTTTTCTACAGCTATCTACTTCACAGACCTCACTAAATAGATTTTCACTAAAAGGAGAATCTGAGAACAACTGAAAAGAAAATTATTGCAGTAAATAAAAAAAAAGTTAACCAAAATCTTTTATTGATACATTCTTGGACAATATCACAGGATTGAGAGAATGGAAAGGGGGGAGTTTTGCAGCAAAGATTGTTTTCACTAAATTGGCACATAAGCAGCAAGATTAACGAAATTACTTATTACAAACAGTATAAAACATACATGCTTTTTTTTTTTTAAGTCCTTATCACACCGGTCAGTCAATAGTGGGGCATTAACAAAGAAAATCATAAAAATTAAAACCCTCAAGACATGTAAAAGCCATATTCTTTCCTCCAAATACTGTAAGAATTCTCAAAATTATTGCAAAAATAGTCATATACCTTAACTAAAATAACATAATCAAAACACAAATACAAATATCCAACATAAAGGAGTAACATGTACCGTAAAATACATTATTGGCATGCATTCCAAATATCAAGACCTCTATCAAAACTCAACAACTCCTTTCTCCTTCCTCTGTAGCCTCTGAAAGGCAGGGAGGGGGCGGGGGCTTCCTTTGCCAGCACAGTTTTTGGTCTTTTAAATATCTCTTTTTGTTGTTGTTGTTGTTGTTGTCGTTAATTAAAAAAAATAACATATATGGATCATCGTGATACAATAAGAATTATACAAGTCATGTACATCGTTCTTTTCAACCCTCCAAAACAATGTTTTTTTTCTGTTCATGTGCTAAACTCAGAGAGAGAATAGGTGGTTTTTTTTCATGGTACTGTGCATTCAAAACAAACAGTGAACTTGTTGAAACAACATGGATGGCAATATGCAAAATTCCTCACAAACTGTACAGAAAATTCAAAAACTTGCAGTCTGGAAGTACATATAAAGACAAAATAGCCCCTTTTTAAGTCACTTGTTGCTAAATGCAGTTCGCCCATAAGGAGCTGGGTATTGGAGTCGGGTACTCACGGATCATAACTCCCGTACACAGAGAAGGTCCAATGTCCTAAATGGCAGTGCCAGTGACTTATTAAGCCAAGAATATGTAAGGATATTTCAGAAAGCAGCTGTTCAGAACACTTGGATCCTCCATTATAACTGCCTGGCCTTTCATCTCTTACAGTGATGGGTACACTGTACCTTCAGGAACAGGCCTAGGCTGGGTCAGGTGACTGAACGGATGAAAATCTCCATCCTCCCACGACTCTGTCTGACGAAGCGGACTAGATAACCAGGTTGTTATAACTGACATATTTCTTTTTTGCAGCAGGGCCTGAAAGAAAGCATCAAGATGAAAGCAATCACTCACTGACATGGAAAATTGAAAGTGTCCTTTAAAAGGCCTACTGCAATTCTGTAATTAGTTGACACAATGCTTAGGGAAGCTACATTATATAACAAGATAAGCAGAACGTGAGTCCTTTGCATTCGTATCTTTAGTGGCCAACTTTTCCCCATGGAAACATCTGTTTACTGATATTAATCTGAGCAGACCACTGATTAGATAAACCTAAATGATGTGTCTCTAGAGCTGACTGTGATATACACAAATTACTATACATTGATTTTTCAAAGTTTTGTAGTTTATGACTGCGATCCAGCTTCCCCCCCCCCCCCGGTTCAAGGGGCTGAGATAGAGTAGGCAGCCAGGAGTGGGGGTGGCTACACCCCCTCGTTAAATGTGTGAGCCACACCCCCTGCACCAGCAGTAGAGTGGGGATCAATATCCTTTCAAGGGGTTCACAATTCCAGGGCAGGACACCCCAACAAGGTTTCCTCCTCTCCACCCCCCCCCCCATAAATGG
>QEPC01015000.1:1236593-1270594 GCA_003113815.1 Sphenodon punctatus | reverse complement strand
TCAGGGTTCTGGGGCCAAGTTACAGGCAAGGAGGGCTGTGGCCAATATCCAGAAGCTGCCACTCTAGCCCCAGGACCCACCATCATTGGTCTGGGGCTCATCATTCCTTGCACAGAGAGTCAATTTTCCAAAGCATCAAGAAACAGCCACTCCAGTCCCAGGACCCGCCATCAGGGTTCTGGGGCCAAGTTACAGGCAGGGAGGGCTGTGGCCAATATCCAGAAGCTGCCACTCTAGCCACAGAACCCAGCATCATTAACTGGTGTGAAATGTTTCCTGCATGTGAAAGCAACTTTGCTTTCAAGTGCACTGTTTTACTCCTGCCCCTATAGGATGCAGCAGCAGCAGCAGCCGCACAGCAGGGACACTGATGGATCGGACTGGGAGATAACGCTGTTTGTTTACAAACAACTCCTTCCCATGTGCATGATCGCATGGAGAGGAGTTGTTTGTAAACAAACAGCGTTATCTCCCGATCGATCAGATGTCACCACTGCTACTGCTGCTGCTGCTGGAGCACTACTAGGAGGCAGAGGCAGGTGAGGGATGGGGTCCAGAGTCAGGGAGGGGAGGTAGAAGAACTTATTGGGGGAGAAGCTGGCTGCAACCTGCTGCCCAGCCATGCTGTATTTTCCTGTAATTGAACCGCACTGAACAGGCGGGTAAGCACCTCCTCCAAGAAGTTCTGAATGTGTTATTTCACTGAAGGAAACAACGGTATGGCACGCATGTGAATGCAACTGGCATTGTTTACGGTGAACTAGAAAAATGATTTTTTTAAAAATCCAGATAATTGCTGCACGGGTGAATGAGCCCATAGAGAGGAGCTCCAGTGTTGCCTCCATCACCCGCAGGTGATCAACAGATGTTGTAGCCATGAAAATAGGCTCCAAAAGGCCCCTGAAGTTTTCTGCAGGCAAGTATGCTTCTGTTTAATTATTAGAGAACATTATTGGAGAACAGGGCTGCCTGTGGCAGGATGTGCAGGTTAAAAATATTTCTGGGGGAGGGGAGAGGACAGGGTTCAGAGTTTGCAATTTCTTGTGCTATTTCTCCAGTGGTGTCTCTTATCTTTGCTTACATACCAGTTGGCTGTATGCCCAGAAAAATTGGTAAAATGCCTCTGAATTCTGTCAGAGTTGATCCTAATGCAAAGTAAGCTTTTTTGAATTAGTCACTTTTAATATATATTGGTGGGCTTGAAATTAGAAGGGGTCCTTTGACTCCAAGCAGCGGGTATCTTATTTGTTTGGTGTGCACTGGTCTGGCAGGTTTGTGACTAGAGGGTTTGCCTCAGCCTTCTAAACAGGTGACATACCAATGCTTTTAGACATTTTGTTTGTTGAAAGCAACCTAGGTTAACTGGGAAGCATGATGGGAACAACTTGTTAGGTTTGTTGTCCATAAAGTGCCCAGCTGAGAAGGGAATCCTTATGAGGCCTATTTCAGCATTCACAGCACACGTCTGGGATTTGTTTTTCCATCTAACTTTATTTTTCAATCCTAACTTGTAGCCACTTTGTTTTTAATAGGTTACTGAAGCATCTTTTATGAAATATGGATAGATTTAGATTTAAGTGTACCTTTCCTGTCCAGATAGAGTAGAATCCATTTTTCCTTCTGATCTCTCTCAATGACCTGTTACATCATTTAGCAGTAAAATTCTGCACTTGCCCTAGAATATTAACTTGTTTTGGTTTTACTGGGGTGAACGTGTAGAAATTAGTAGTCAACACGATGACCTTGCCCTATTATCTGAAAATAAACAAGATTTTGTTTTGACTTTACTAGGCTTGAATGTGCAGTAAACATGGTTGGACGAAATTAGAAGTTAAACAATCAGTTAATAGTTAGTTTTGGTTCCGGCAGCAAAATGGAATCCCCTGGTGGAGTTTTACAACATATGCACTGATTCTTTAAATAGCATTCTGTATAATTTCATGAATATCTATATGTATTCACACTGTTAAACTCTGTTAAAAATTGATGTTTTTATACAGGAATGTGCTTAATTCCTAAATGTAAATTAGTTTGAATGTATTTCTTTGCATTTTTGAATTATTTTGCATTTTTGAATTCTTCTACTTGAATCCATGGAAAGTTACAGTTTCCCTTTTGTCCTACAGAATTGTTTACATTCCATTCTCCAGCCATATCTTTATATATGGATTAGTGTTAATGAAAACAGAGGATTAACAGAAAAATAGCAGAAATTAACCGTATTCTGGTAAACCAAGAGTGCATGATTAAAATCACTAAGTTTAATATATCCCTAACGTTAAATTATTGCATCTCTAATGTTAATATAGGTTTAATTTTTAAGCTAAACACCTAGTTTAAGGGCATTGAATTGGAATAGGAATAGTCAACATATTTCACAATGTAACTTCCAAATTATTTTAAAGTATTTTTGTAAAGAAAGTCTGTATAAATTAAGGAGAATGCATAATTTAAAATCCAGAAGACATATTAAAAGATTAAAGACTTTAAAGCCAATGTATTCTATTAGTGGATTTAAAGTTAATTTCAACATAGATTTAGTTTCAAATTGTACCTGAATAAACCATTAAAGTGAATAAGTAATTACTGCATAATCAAAAAACCTCTGGTTTACAAAAAGAGTTAAGGCTCTTGCAAATTCAATTATGCACTAAAAAGCATCGAAATTGCAAGTTAAGGCTCCCGCCTTAACTTTCATGCCATGTTAGCAGTAAAGAAATTGTACAGTCGCTCATATTGTGCTCACTTATAACATAGGCTCCATGTACCTACATTTTGCCTTCATCTTTCAGCCCCAATCCTCTTCCTCTTTGCAGGTTGGGGGCAACACTGAAGCTGGGGACAGGAGGGCATGAGCTAGCCCCTCACCCCCTCCATTTCTTCTTTAAGAAAGAGAGAATTTAGGAGTTCTGGCTCCCACCCCTCTAATGCCCCTCTAATCTACTTGGTCCTAATCCTGTAACAGAGAACTCAGAACTCTTGGCTTCCAGCCTCTCCACCCCACTATAATCCTGGGTCCTGGGTCCAAGTCACCCCTCTAACCCTGTAGCCCCCACTCCCCTCACAGAGAACTTAAAAGTCCTGGGAAATACAATGGTTGTCTGTATGTGTCATATGGAACAGAAGTGTGTGGAATGACAAAAAAAACAACACATGAGAGGAAATGGAATAACAGGGATGGAGGCTATTGGGAGTCAGCGATGGTAAGTGGGCAAAACGATAGGACTGCTTCCTCAGATATCCCATCATTTTCCTAACCAGTTATTTTACTCAGAACCTTATTATTGTAACTATTTCTAATTCTTCCCATCATTCCACCCACTTACTTAATCCTGCACACTCTTTGTATTTTTTCATGTCATTGTAACGAATGCACATACTGCATCTGGTGCCTTCCTCATCATTTCACACCCTCTTGCCTTCCCTATGTACTTGGTTGATGACCATAGTATTTATTTAGAAATTGACTCTGCTGTTGGCTCCTTTCCTTCCAATGGCCATTCCATTTAATTAATTTCAATGCATATTCAACTTTGTTTTAATTAAACATTTGTATACAACTCTACCCAGCTTCACTGTGCTCTGGAAGGGCAGTGGAGACTAGTGGGTAAGAGCAATGGTTGTGAGTCATTACATCGCTGTCCCATTCTCCCCAACTGAAATGACAGGATAGAGGGAAAGGAGGAGGGTGAGGGACCAGCTCACGCCCTCCTGTCCCCAGCTTCAGTGTTACCCCCAACCTGCAAAGAAGAAGAGGATTGGGGCTGAATTATGAAGGCAAAGTGTGGGTGAATGGAGCCTAAATTGTAAGCGAGCACAATATTTTGAGAATGTACAATGTCTTTACTGCTAACATGGCATGGAAGCTAAAGCAGGAGCCTTAACTTGCAATTTCCATGCTTTTTAGTGTATGATTGAATTTACAAGAGCTGTAACTCTTCTTGTACACTGGAGGTTTTTTGATTATGGAATATCCAAGTTTTTGATAAATGCAATGCAATGGAGAAAATTTGTCCTGCTAGCGCAGTAGAATGCTGAGCAGCATAACCACTATGGGAGCAGGGCTAAGGGGAGATTAAAGTGGAAGAGCTGCTCCCTTTAGTTTAGAAGGTTGTTACTTCCTTCAAATAGTAAGCACAAGGCAAAGCTGTATTTTTACTGGTAGCTCCCTGCTTTACTAAGAATACAACTCTGGTTCGGTTTAAGCATTGCAAATTTCCAAAAACTGCTCTCTATGATCTCTCGAGCTCATGGCTTGCACAGGAGTCTTTCACTCTTCTCCCCACTGTCAGAGCTCTTTTCCTTGTCCAACACTGGCCATTATGCTTTCTAGGATCTCCCCCTGTACAGAACCCCCTGGTTAGTTCACTCATTCTACAGGGCTCCCTGACTCTGCTGTGCCCATGTACAGGACTCTCAACCTGGCATAATGCTGCCCATTGTGCATCTCTCCTCCTGTACAAAGATCTCTCACTCAGTTCTCTCACAGCATAATTATGGCCATTATTCTGCAGTTCTCTGTCTCTACAAGACTTCTCCACTTTACTCCCCCTTGGACAGGGCTCCCTTTCTTACACAGCACTGCCCACTCTGAAGACCTCCCATCTCCCTGCTCCCCTCCTTCAGAACGCCCACTGTATCAGCCCAGAGCACCCACTTACCCCTCATTCCTTAGTGGGGTTGGGAGAGTCGGAGAGAGAAGTGCTGAAAGAAGATTGATTCCATCCCACCTGTAGCCTCCTGTCCCTGTCTCTGGGATTAACCTCTGCCCTCTTCCTGCACCTGGCACCATCCCAGGCAAACTCCAGCACTCTGGCCCCAGTCATGCTCCTCCAATGGGGTGCCTTATTGGAGTCACAGCCCAGACACCCCACATTTTTGGAAGGGGAAGGGCTGTCACTGAAATCCATGTGCTCTGTGGCTCTGAGCAGGTTTTGGGGGCAAGATCAGTCACCCCAAACATCACTGCGGTATTAGCTAGCTCTGTTGCTTAGCCATTTTGGCGTCCCTGGCCCCCAAGCTGAGGTGTCTGCTGTGTGAGATCAGATCAAAATGACCTTCAGCACTCTGCCTTCCACAAGCCTTGACTCTCCCCAACAAGATCAGCTTTAAATATGGTTGACCAGTCACTCACACTGCCCCCTGGGAGGTGCAGTTCCTTCTCTTTCCCCAGCACTGATAGGCTCTGGCAAGCAGTGCCTGCTGGGAGTTGTAGTCCGCAGTATTCAAGACTGTTTGCTTTTAAGCAGTTTCTGCATTATACATAGAATGTTCACAAGCACTCCACACTCAGGATTGTCTCCATAGGTTAACATTGAATTTTCAAGATGTCATAACTTAAAAACTACTAACCAGATTTACAAAAAGTAAACCAAAGGCACACCCCACCAGCTTCCTTGAGTTTTCAAAAAGGCTTACACCTCCTCCCAACCAACACAAAACCCCTTTACCTTGCCAAGATCTAGGAGGTATAACTTTTTTAAAAACATACTTTCAAAGTGCAGCTTTAAAACTGCAATATCTCAGCTGTTATCCAACTAATTCAGCTGAAATATGGACAGCATGAACTGTTTGCTAAAGTAATCCTTCACCGCAAATTTCAAGGTTCTAACTTTACTCATGCCAATGTTATCACAAATAAAATGTTGGAGCTTTATAATGGCGGGTGCAACAGACCTTAACTATTAGAGTACTCCCGCGCTCTAATAATTCCTTTGAACTGTACCTTAATGAGGAATCAAGTGTTGCTCTAGAATCAGTAATTAGAGTTGCTTTTAAAAGTTCTTTCTAAAGAAGGTATAACAGAGGCAGATCTGGTCTCTATTCTTCAACAACTTCCTTAAAGAATCCCTATATAAAATGATGTAGAATTAAGAAAATTTAATAGAACTTCAGTGAAGCTAATAGACTCCATTAGGTTTCATAGAGCTCTATGAAGCTAATAGACTTCATTGGAATCTTCAGAGGGACAAAGGACAAGGGCTGGTAAAAGGTTACAATGATCTTGGTTCATAGAAGTGAGGATGGGTAATGTCAAAAAACCCATGAAGAGATATGACTTGACAGAGACATGAAACCCCAAACATCTTTCTGTTGCGTCATCACTTGGCAAGAGACAAATTTCATGCTGATTGGTGCTACTCCTGACCTGCTTGTAGATGATTGGAGGAACACCTGGCAGCCATATTACAAGACTCTCTGAAATCCTATAAGACTGGCAAAGTTGTTGACATTAGAGGAAGATCTTGCATGCTAATGAGACCTGCTGCAGGGCAAAAGGCCTGATGGGACTTGAGGGTTTTTTTTGCTGACCCAAATCTTACTTTTATTTCCCCTTTTTCCTAAGTCTTTTCTTTTCCATTCTTAAAGCTATTTGGTCCTCGACCCTTTTCGAACGGGCCGAGGTGGGTGGGAATATGGATGTGTGCCCCCGTTGGATGGAGGTGGGTGTGCACCCATTCCCACGGGCGCACACCCATCTACACCCATCTCCTCATGGAGCAACCATCATTGGAATCCATTGCTCCGTGCGTGGGTGCTGGGTGGAGGTGGGTGGAGCAGGAAAGCGGACATGCGCTTCCACCCACCACTCGAGGTGTTCCTCTGGAACCCCCCCATCCCCCCCCACCCATTGTGGCATTTGCACAGGCTGCCCTACCACCACACACATGTGCGGTGGGAGGGGGGCGCCCATGTGAAAAGGGCCCTTATTGGGACTTACTCTCTATTCTTTGCTTTAGCTAAAGACATTTAGCTAAATGTCACCTTTTAAAGCTATTTCATTTATTTTTCCCATCTTTAGTTTTATTTTTAAGTTAATACTTCTCTCTCTCTCTTTAATCCTAGTAAAAGACATTCCTTTTACTTTTACTGGCGTTCATCTTTTTAAAAGCTATTCTTGTTTTTCCTTATTTTTCCGCTTTTTAAAGTTATTTCCAAGGTCATTTTTGTTTTAATTTCCCCTTTTGCCCTAAAAGTTATTTTTTTTTTCTTTGTTTTTTCTCATTTTTCACTCCTTTTCAAGCCATTGTTGTTTAAATTTCCTTTTTTGGCCTAAAAGTTAATTCTTTTGGTTTTTGTTCTCATTTTTCACTCCTTTTCAAGCCATTTTTGTTTTAATTTCTCTTTTTGCCCGTGCCTTTGGTGCACGTCCACCCCTGGATGGGTGTGGAACCGATGGAACCAGAGAAGTTCCGGGAGGCTTTGGGTGATATACCCTCTGATCTGAATGACTGTTCTATTGATGGTCTCATCAAGTTGTGGAAAATTATGCTGATAGTGGCCATTGATCTAATAGCTCCGAGGCGTCCACTTCCCAGGCAGCAGCACCGTAGGCCTCCCTCGTTCTCAGAGGGACTGCGGGTGCTGAAGCAGGAGGGAAGGCAGTTGGAGCGACGGTGGCGTCGTTCACGTGCTGAAGCTAACAGGTTGCGTCATAGAGCAAGTTTATGAACCTATGCCATTGCTATGTCTACAGCAAAGAAAGTGTTCTTAGCTGCCCTCATAGCATCCACTAAATCCCGTCCAGCAGAGCTGTTTCAGGTGGTGCGGGGGCTGGTCAGTCCAGCCGCTCTCCACCTGGGAGTGGAGTCATCTAGTCCCTCTTGTGACTTGTTTCTGGATTATTTTGCGGATAAAATCGCTCAGATTCACCATGCTTTTGGCACCACATTTTCTGTAGTGGGGCAATTGGGGGTTATGGAGGCCCCACTGTAAGGAATAAATAAGGTTGCTGCCTCAGTTTACCCAAACGGGATCAAAGGTTGCCAGTTAACAAGCCAAAGTATATAGGTACAACTTAATTTTATTGGATAGACACATAACATCTACATGGCAGTGTTTGTGTTACTAGTTGTGAACCTCAGTTACCCAACCTAGACTATCTTACGTGTCAGAGGCCACAGTCCGAGATGCAAGCTGGCTCAGAGGAGAAGAGGAGAGAGGGCCCAGCAGATAGCTGGCCCAGGGGGTCTCTGGATCTTTGAGAGAGATGGTAAGGGTCAAAAGCCCACACGGCTCACTGCAATGCTAGTGGCTGCTTGTGCTAATGACAAATGACAAGGAGCTGAGCTCCGTCTTTTATAATTTTTATTTATTAGGAATTCATGTTGCAGGGTCCCCTCTGCCAGGTGCAGAGAATAAGCTGACTATTCATTATGCTATCACTTGGAGCACAGCCACCAAGCTAGTTTGGAGTTTGGGGGGAGTTTTAGGGAGTTACTATTTATTTGTAGGGGAGGGTACCTCCTTTTCTTACAAACTCTCTTTGTTTTCTCTCTCAGGCCTCTTTCTGAGTTCTGAAAGATAGTGGATGTCTGGGGTTTGTTATTGTGGCCTTGGAAATACATTTTCTGCTTAGAAAGTGATTTGGACAACTTTATTCTCATGGATCTAGTTGGATAGTGTCAGCCTGAGGTCTGTGACTGAATTAACTAAACTGAGTTATCCAAACCTCATCCTGCTTGTGTCTCTGATCATGGCCAATATTGCCTAATTAATACATAACACCGCCTTGTCCTTGTTTGTGGGATCAGTTTTGGTCGGTGACCCCTGCTGATGCAGATGATGTTCTGGGGGCTGTTAGGGACACCTGTTATTAACTTGCCCATCCTGGCTGGTTAAGGCCTGCCGGGAGACATTGGGACCGTTGCTGGCAGGGGTGGTCAATGCCTCCCTTTAGGAGGGCAGGGTTCCGAGCAGCCTTAAAGAGTCAAGGAGTGATACATCCCCTGCTCAAGAAACCATCACTCAACGTTGACTCCCTTGCCAGTTATGGACCAGTCTCTAACCTTCCCTTTTTAGGCTGCGCTTGTGGCATTGGCTGATGATCTTCGCCAAGAATTAGATAAGGGGTGCTCGGCCCTGCTGATTCTATTAGATCTGTAGGTGGTGTTTGATATCATTAGCTATGAGATTTTGGTGAGGTGACATGCCTGCGGGACCGTGCAGGGGTGGGTGGTATGGTTCTTGACTGGTTCCACTCCTTCCTCGCTGGAAGAACTCAGCGAGTGGTACTCGGGGATTATTTTTCATCGTACCAAGACCTTTCATGTGGAGTCCCACGGGTTCTGTTCTGTCCCCGCTCCTGTTCAACATGTAGATGCAACTGCTCGGCGAGGTGGTCAGGAGGTTTAGCGTGAGGTGTCATCAATATGCTGATGACACCCAGCTCTACCTCTCTTTTCATCAGACCCAGGCTTGGCAGTCTCGGTGTTTACCGGGTGTTTGGCGGCTGTGGGAGATTGGATGAAGGCAAACCAACCAAAGCTAAATCCCGACAAGACAGAGGTGATGCTGGTGGGTAAAGCGGTGGGGGTGATGGCTCCTATCTTTGATGGGGTCTTCCCCTGCTAGTTCCCTAGATGTGAGGTCTGGGGGTGCTCCTTGACTCGCAGCTTCACCTGTATGCTCAAGTGGAGTCTGTGGCAACCAGTTCCTTTCACCAATTACTCTGGTGCATCAGATTTAGCCATATGTTTTGGATTCTGACCTGGCCACCATCATCCATGCTTTCAGCCTTGACTCAGCGTGGGGCTACCCCTGGTGACAGTTCAGAGACTGCAGCTGGTGCAGAATGCGGCGGCCCATCTCCTGGTGGAACTGGGCCGCCATGAACATATTACACTGGTTCTTCGATCTCTGCACTGGCTGCCCATAGTCTTCTGGGCCCAATTCAAGGTGTTGGTGCTGCCCTATAAAGCCCTAAACAGCCTTGCCACAACCTATGTGTGGGACTGCCTCACCCCCTGGGTCCTGGATCATCCCCTGTGGCCATTGGGGGGTGCTCTCCTTGAGGTCCCCCAAGTCTTCTGGGGGTCCCCGATGGGGAGGGCCTTATCGGTGGCTGCTCCGCGGCTGTGGAACTCCCTGCCAGTGAGCCCATTTGGCCCTGGATCTCACCTCATTTCAATGCCATTGCAAAACATGGCTATTCTGCCTGGCTTTTGGGGGGGAGGATAGGAGGGTGGGGGGAATGGGTTAGGGTGGTGGGTGCGTGGTTTGGGGATATTTTTATGCCCACCGTTGGTATTATTTTAAAAATTGTTTTTAAATTGTTCTATTTTTATAATTTTAGATGTTGTTCACCACCCAGAGCTGCCTGTGGTAGGATGGGTGGTTTATAAATGTTCTATCTATCTATCTATCTATCTATCTATCTATCTATCATCAATAACTTCTTGCATGCTTCCATAGTGCTTTCTTAGTGCTTTCATAGTAGTGTGTAAGCCACTTTGGCAGGGCAATAAAATGTAGTATTTAGTCATAATAACTGCCTATTGTGACTTTTTGATGAGGAAACCTAAGCTTTCCTATGGATATCCCTGACCCCTGGTAGAGCTAATTCATGGGAGAATCTCAGGGTAACAATTTTACCCCAGAGTCGATCAGGCCAGCCAAACCCAGGACTGCTGCCCATTTGTTGGACAGACCCACAGTTCAGCTCCATGCCTGGCTGTCAATTTTTCCATTCAGCACTTTGGTGTTGTGGCTGCCAACCTAAAGCATTGGGTGAATACGCGCAACGCTATTGTGCAAGAGGAGGGCATCATGTGGGTGGACCATAGCCTGGGGACACCACTGGTACATCTTTTGTAGACCCAGGCAGAGGTGGAACCTGTCAACAATGGAGGTGGGCCCTCAGAGTGGCTCCAGGCTCTGGCAGGCTCACTATCAAAATACAACCATCATCTAGTGACTGAGGAATGTGTACCAAAAAGTCCATGGTACATTTTAAGACATCCAGATCATACGCCATTAGAGGGAAATGTCTATTTTAAGTAAAGAAATTGATAAAGTAGAGGAAGGAGCCAGTAAGAAAAAAAAATCAAACCTACCAGCATCCTTATTAAATAGGACTCATAAAAGAGGCATATATGAATCCTAGAAGCATAAAAAAGAAAGTTGGGTTAACTAGAAGACTTTATATTAATGAGATGGAGAAAAAAGTAGCTCAGATAATCTTTTTTATTGGACCAGCTTCTGCTGGTGAGAATATGCAAGCTTTTGTGCCACAAAGAGTCCTTTCTTGAGTATGATATTAAAGAGGATTTGGTATAATAGGCATCTTGCAAAACTAGTAGAACAATAATCATCAGTGCAACAGGTGAGTCAAGTAACTACAATTAAAGTACACAATTTAAATGAAAAATTAAATAAATACGCATGCATAGAAGTCCCTTGTCCTAAGTATAGCAATAGGGCTATACTGTTGATCAGCTGACCTGGATTGTGACAATGAACATGAAATCACTGTCTACAAGAAGCCATAGAAAGGAAAAGTGTGTATATAGTTAAGCATCATACTTAGCAAACATGGCTTTTAGAACCCAACTGTGCTAAAGGGGTTTCTTATGTTGCTATGTTGAAGAAAGCAAAAGCATACAACACCAAAGCCCCAAACAATGGTATTCCAATGGTGAAAGAAAGAAAGAAAGAAAGAAAGAAAGAATTTAAATTAATCTAACTGCCCCATCTCCTCCTTATTTTAGAGAGTCCTCAGTAAGGAACTCACCATTGTGCCAAAATTGTCCTTGGCAAAGGGAGAAGGAGGCCAGATTTTCCGTGAACTTCTTTCACTTTGCAATATTTTCCAAGTGAATTGGTGCCATTATACAATGCTACCTTATTGTTATCAACGCATCAGCTTAAAATTGTAGCTTTCATCACTCCTCTCCTTAACAAAGAGGAAGAGGGATCCTAAAGTGAAATTGGGAAAACTGTTTTTATTATTAATATAATAATAATAATTAGTAATAAATAATTTTCCAGAAAGAAAAAGTTTCAAAGAAAACCTAATTTGTGTTACAAGATCTAACACTTCAAAGAATGGTTGATGTGGTTCTTAAAAGATTAATTTCTAACTTGTCTTGAATTGATGTAAATAGAGAGTGTCTACTACAGAACAATGCTGAACCAGTCTGTACGATTTACAGTTAATTCTGGGTAATTTCCTGCTGCATTTTTTAATCTAATTTTTCTGCTCTATGGTTTGCACACACCTACACAGGAAAACACACAGACACAAACAAATGCTACTATACAATAGCAAAGATTCCTAATGATGTGATGGTTATTGAGACAGTTGTAGAATTTCTTTCTGAGTGATCAGATTATTTTAAAGTATTGTGCCATATTTTAAATTCAGACTTTTTGGACTTCTCTAAATGTACATCAGGCATACCAAGTTCACAGAGGGTGTTAACACACGAGATGTTGCCTCCTTTCCCCCCACTAGCCATGGATTCACCTGCTTATGTGTCATGGGGCTGCCAGATGTTCACCCCAGGACCACCCCAGGACCTCTCCGCAGGGCATTATCACCAGAAATATGAAGTACACCATGCGGGCAAATCCAGTCAAATATGGGGCAATGCACTGGCCTGGGGCCATCTCCCATGAGTTTGGGGGCAGAAGATGCCCATGCAGCTGCCCTGTGCCCCCTGTCTGTTGGGGCACATGTGCACGCTCAGCACCATGGAATTATGGCCAGCAGCCTAGGGCATCTGAGGAGTGTCCAAAACTATGGTGGAGTGCGGGCAGAGAGTGGCAGCAAGGAATGCCTACCTTTTGTTGTGTTTCCGTGTGTACCCTGTGGGTGGCGGCTGCGGGATTGACACAGAGCGACCATGGGCTCTGGGTGTCCCGCTCTTGTGTGTTAACACCAAGAGACCAAAGTTCACAGTGACCAGATTGCCTTTTCTCCCCGTAAATGAGAATAAAAGAGATGCCTGTTTAATGGATGGAGTTTTATAAATGGCATACCTGCATTAACTTTTCAACTGAACCAGACCCTGCTGTCTCATTGCTATCCCAGTGTTTGGAGGCCGTGGCGGAATTGATGCGGCAGAGCAGACTGAGGCTCAACCCCGATAAGACGGAGGTGATGTTGATGGGGAGGGCGAGGGAGGTAGTGGCCCCCCTGATTGGGGGGGTTCGCCCTCCTATAGCTCAGCAGGTCCGGAGTCTGGGGGTGATATTGGACGCAGACCTCTGCCTGGGGCGGCAGGTGGAGGCAGTCGCTAAGGCTGTCTTTCACCAGTTGCGTCTGGTGCGAAGGCTGCGTCCGTTCGTCTCCGGCCCGGACCTGGCTTTGCCCTCCGCGCCCCGGAGCGGCCCCTTCGGTCGGCCGGGGGTGCCCTCCTGGAGGTTCCCCACGTAAAGCAGGGGGCCACAATGGAGAAGTCATTCTCAGTGGCGGTGCCATGCCTTTGGAACTCCCTTCCGGAGGAAACTCGCCTGGCCCCAAGCCTGTTGGCATTCCGGCGGTGTTGTAAAATCTGACTGTTCGCCCAGGCCTTTGGGGTGGGGAGTGAGGGGTTAGGTTTTTTTTTTTATCTCCCCTACCCGGTTTATTGTTTAATGTTGAATGGGATGCCAGGGCCCTGTTTTAAATAATTAAGTTGTATTTTTGGTGTTTTAAAATTGTTTTTATAACTTTTTTAATATGTATTTTGTATGTTGGAAGCCGCCCCGAGCTTTTTTTCAGGATGGGTGGGGTATAAATTAGGAAAATAAATAAATAAATAAATAAATAGGGATTAACAGAATACAAGACAGAGCAAGACCAAATACCCTAGAGACTGAACTCTTCAGAAAGACACTGTCCTTTGCAAATAAAGGATGGTGACAATATGTTAATAGTTTTAAAGAAATGCCACTGTGCAGCAGTAGAAGTCACTAAAGACTCAACATTTCCCAATCTCCTTTACTACACAGTTTACCACACAACCACAGATCTCTCTCTTTCAAAACACTGTGGAAAGTATGGTAATCTAAGATAACTATGGGTGGTAACAGTTGGCAACTGCTTTCCTTGAGCATCAGTCTGACTACAGAACATTTAATAAAACTGGCCAAAATGTGCTACTGTATAAAGCTAGCAATGAATAAATACCCAACACGTGATTTTTCCAAATGTGCAAACGCTTCACAAGTAAGACATTTCTTTACAAGAGGGGATCATGGGAGTAATTAAAGGGGAAGATGCAGAGGACATGTCTCACACAAAACTCCTTCCCTTCCAATTCTAGAGATATGGTGGAGGAGCTTATGTGACTCAATATACTCTCCCCACCCCTTTCAGACCAAAGATACTTCCATGGTGAAAGTGGCACTAAATCATTTTTGTAATAGCAAAGCATTGGGGGTTTGCCCAAAATTAGACACCTGCCTCCAGTCTAATCTAGACAGTTCTGATCTGAACCTAAATTTCACAGCAACATTATTCCACACATTTAATCATAACTGTCAACGCCAGGCACATTGCTGGCAGGCAGTATATAAAATAATAATAATAACAATGTCAAGAATAATAATAATTAATCATAATAAAATTATGTTGACTTATTACTTGATCCATAGTTCAATGAATCAATAGAAAAATCAATTTATTTTAATATACTGTCTAAGAGTTACATAGGCTGAAGCTTATCTTGCTTTCACTGATGTGAAGTCAGAGCAATTCCGTTTAAATCAAAAGGGGTTACATTCATGTAAAACTACAGTAAGTAAGAAGAAAAACAGGGTCTAATGTTTCCTGCTTGCTATTTTCCTACAATGCAAATATTAAAAAAGAAGGACATTGTAAGTTACACCTAACAAAATAAAAAGGCCCTTTTCAAACAGATGCACCTCCCCCGCCCCCCGTGCACATGTGTGGGTAGGGAGGGGGTGCCTGTTTGAACGCTGCAGCAGGTGCAGGCAGGATAGGTGGCACCCACCCACGCATGCCAATGTCAAATGATCTGTGTGTGGAAATGGGTGGAGGTGGGTGGGGGTTCATGGAAGTGCACGCCACTCACCACTCACCCACTGCCCCACTCCCATGCATACACCCACTGCCTCCCCCCATGCATACACACCCATTTGAAAAGGGCCAAACCTTCAATGACTGGTGCATTGTTACTATAACCCCAGCTCAAAGCCAAAAAAATAGCCTTTCTAGTAAATACCACTGTCATTATGCAAATCAAAGATGCTGCTGTCCTGGGAGGATGCATAACCCCAAATCAAACTTTGCAAATCTAGTGTATTTAGTAATCCAATCACTGTAATTTTATTACATTTATGTCATACAGTAAACTTGGAACAACACAAGGTGTATCAAATATGTAACATGGTTTCTGTGATGCAAAAAAACCCTTCTCCTCTGCCTTTACAACAGAGTTCTGCCAAGGAGGTTTGCCATGTACTCCTCCACAGCTAATCCAGCCCATGGCATCATTTAACATTGCTGCTACATCAGTGGCTTTCAAACATTTTACTTTTGATACCCCTGCAACACGTTTGCATATACCTTGATCCCTCAGTTCCTTTGCAACCCTGGTCCATGCCCTCTTGCTGCTGTTAACCTAATACCACTAGCTGAGAAGAGCTGACTTGGGGAGATTTTCAAAATGATACCAGCTTGCCCACTTCTGGAATATGAATTCTGATTTGTTGGGGGAGCAAACCCCTAGCCCACACTCACCTCTATGCCCAAGTCCTCGCTCAGCATCCTCCAGGCGGGGGCTTGTCCAGAGCTCAGGGCAGCGGAGATCTCACTACCCCAGGAGTAGGCGCACCAGCGGATCCGGGACAGATGGTCAGTTACACCATTGGTAGTACAATAAATTCCTAGAAACCTTGATTTTACATTGTAGAAAATTCTGCTTACTGAATACAACTAGTTAATAAAAGAATGTGATTTTTGTCTTGCTTTAAAATGACAGTCTTAATGCAGCTTTGATTATACAGTTGATATTGATGCTTTCATGATAAAAGAGCTGAACCTGACTTCTAAACTCTATTGAAATGTGGTTATGGAATCATATCTGTGGCTCAGGCCCCTATTTGTTAAATAGACATTCACCATCCTAGATTCAGCGCCATTATTTGTTAAATATACATTCTCCATCCCGGATTCACATGTACTATTGCTTACTTTTCCCTTCACAGAGATGAATGAGTTTGGCTCAGTGGAAATTGTTGGGGCAGAAGCCTATAATTCTAGCAACAATACAAATCCAGCTCTTGGAATCTGGTCATTCAAAGCATAAAGCACAATTTAGTTCTAATATGCAGTTTGTGGGGGCTTGATTAAATAAACCACAATGGTCTGATTGTCTATTATTACTTCTGCTAACGCTTGCCATGAAATACCTCTTATCAAGAGGCATTAGCAGCCTCATATTCATTTTTGGAGAAAAAGTGATAATATGCTGGTAGGGTAGTCACGTCTACTTACAAATAAGGGCAACAACACAGATTGCACAGATTGTACATTACATCACCACACTCGATAGATTATGGAGGCAGGCCAAAGGCCGAATGCTTCTAGCACCTGAGAAATATTATCACGACAGAACGTACAGATTACAGACAATAGTCTTCCTCATTGAAAAAAAAATAATCTCATCCTGTTTTCTCTCTCCCCAGCTTCTGCATGTCAACATGTAAGCCTTCAATTAAGAAAACCACCCAAACATATGCAATAAGAACAAACAGCTGTAATGTTACTCCTTAGTGATATCAGCTGAAGCATTTCTAATTTCCAGAATGATATAACAGATACATTTACTAGATATGTACTGTGCAAAAGGCTATCAATATGGCTTTGGAGAATACTACTTTTGGAATGAAAATAATGCATATCTCCCATAATGCCACGTTAAATTGTTGGTTTACTTTAGCCTAAATGCACATGAAGGACCATAAACCACAACTGTAGGGCTTGGGATTGGCCCCGGTAATTTTAACTAATATAAACAGAGAAGATGGTCAAAACATTCAGGCTCACGTGCCTCAAGTTAAATTCTTAGCACTTAAATATTGATGTGAATAAACAAACAACTTATTTTTCAGGTGCTTATGTCTTTCTACTACCAGTGACATCATTCAGAATTATAACATACTTAGCACTTTTGAAAATTAGACTAGTTTTTAGGAGCCTACACATGGATATAGGTGCTTAATTCTAGACAAGAGACAGATAATATTTTCAGATGTGACAGTACTACAGAGGGCCAGACTTTGACACGTGTGGCTACTTGCAGTATTGTCATGTCTGAACCGGCCTACCAGATGTTTCCCCAGGCCAGAGCACAGGTTTCCCCAGGCTGTGGCAGTTTTTAGTCTGGGCTGTAACTTGCTCCCATCGTTGAGTCATAGCCCAGGCTAAGCACTGCTGTGACCCAGGGAAGTGATCTCTTGACCAGGGTAGAACAGGCCACCACATGTGATGGCCTGCTCTACCTGACCCTGGTCTGGGTCCGGAGCTGTTCCGGGTGGGCACAGCGGCCTCATAAGCTGCCACAATTACACATCAGGGAGGAAGGGAGGCCATGCTCAGCAGCACAGGGGGTGGGGCCATGCAGAGCCACGTATCCACATTACCCCACCATCTCCCTGGCCCAGGCCATGACACGTCTGTTCAGTGGTCAGGTCAGATCCTGCCCGGGGTGAGTGCCCTCACCCCAGGCAGGATCAAAGTGTGACAGTGCAGTTCACTGTCACATTTGAAAATACCCAAAGATAAATAATCTCTTGATTAGAACAGAAATTAATGGGTATTTTAAAATTCATGAATACAGCTCAGATATTCATTTTCAGAGATGGACATCCATTTTTGTTAGGGGTGTGCATGGTGTTTTCATTTTCATTCTTGCAATAACAAAAACAAAAATAGAGAATAACGATAATGAAAATGACAACCGAGAATACCGAAAACAATTCTGAAAATGATAACAAAAATTATAATAATAATAATGAAATGTCATTATCGTTGTCATTATTATTAGTCCTGTGGCAGTTGGGTTTTGTAAGGAAAATGTGGAGAGGGAAGGAGGGAGCAGACATCTCAGAGCCCTAAACAAGGTTGAACTCCTGAACTGTGCCTGTGTTGGGAGGGGCAAGCAGCTCAGCAGTATCTGATGGATGTATCACTGGTCAATGAGCAGCACAAGCAGGTCCCAGCAATCTCATGGCACTCTGTGATTGCTCAGTGCCTGCTGACTCCCACAACCAATCAGGGGGGCTCTGGGGGAGGGCACTGCAACCCTTTATAATGGGAGGGTCAGGCCTTTTCTCTCCGTTCTGTGAGAGCTCTGCTTGTCAGGTTGCATTTATAGAACTGTGGTGCTTGCACATAAAAAATCCTCCCCTGCTCTCATTGTATTACCACCAATACCTTTCTTTCCTCATACCCTACATTTTACCTTCTCCCTTTCCCTGCCCTTCTCCTCCCTGTACATGATATATAAATAGGTAGTATAGATTAGATATAGATATATATTATAGACATATACATTAGATTAGAATAGTTATATAGATAATTGGACTAGATAATAGATAGTTTTCCTTTTCCCTTCTCCTGTCTCCCTTAGATTTAGATAGGTGCACAGGAATTGATAACGATACCAATATAAAAAACAAAGTCTTCGTTCGAAATGGTACCGATATCAATAACGATATCGATAGTGATAACAAAAACAATATCAATAACAATATCAATAATGATATCAATACCAATACTGATGATAAAAATAATGAAAATTACATTATCATTAATAATGATAACAAAAACAATTTTTTTGACTAACGAAAATGACACAGGGGCCTGGTGCACACCCCTAACATTTGTATTTGCTGCTTCTGCAAAATTCCCTACATTGGTAATTCAGTATTCAGTACAAGGTATTTGTATTTGATATTTAGTATTCAGTGTTCATTACTTGCTATTCCATATTTGATACCTTGTCCACGTTGGTTATCACTTCAGTACTTTGGTAATTGTTGCTTTATTCACTTTGATTTTCATAATTTTTTATTTAGTATTTTTTGTAACTTTCCCCTGCATTACCTCACACTGGAAAAAAAATGTTTAAAAAATCTCTACAATATTGCCAAAGTCATGAAGTCCTAAATAACAAACTCCTGAATAGTGAAGTGAATGAAGCAAGTCAAGTAAACAAAGTGACTAAAGAATCAAATGTAGAAGCACTGAAGTGACCAAAGTATTAGATACCAAAGTTCTGAAGGAAATGAACTGAAGGAAAAACTGAAGGAAAAATAGAAAATGAACGGATTTGAAGCCAGCTTCCAAACTGACTTCACACAAACAAATGCAAATAGATAATATTGGTTGAAATTCAGTACTCACAGCAAATATTCATTTCAACGCTATTCTTGGCTCTTGTCTTGAAAGGGAACCATACAACACCAGTAAAAAGACAGTCCAGAGGACTAAATTTCATAATTCTCTTGGACTGAACTGAGACACTGGCTTCATGACTCATTTCAGCTGTCTCTAACCCCCTGTCTATTTACCCTCTTTTGTTTTGCAGTCATTTAGTGCATGAATTGCTAATCAAAAATAGCCTTTTCATAATTTGCTATGGCTGGACTCTGATCTTCTCATTCTTGCTTAGAAAAGAGCCCTATGTGGTTGGTGTAATAAAAGGCATAATTTTAACTATATTTCCTTTTGTTTTGTTTTTTAATATTTGGCAACAACATGGGAACCGCACAAAATAACTTTAGACATCCAAGTTTGATACCTATATTTTGTGCAAAAATACAAAGGCTGGACCTAGGTATTTGGTGACCATGGACAAGCGAATTTTCAGTTTCAAACTAATCCCCTTCTCAGCCCAGGGCTTACACAGAAGATGTGATGGAAGGGTGCTTTTCATCCCCACTGGTCAGCTGATCAGTGATCCCTTCTTTGTGGGGGTGGGGAGCAGCACTAAGAGGTATATTTGTAGTAATGAGGTCATGGGGATACAAACCTCTAAGAGCTGCATGGGCTCCTTCATGTTGTTGTCACAGAAGAACATAGGGTCACACACGTGTAACACGGGCCTACATGTAGACTATGTAAAGCAAAACATGCAACATGTATACAATGGGTATTTTCAGACGTTACGAAATCACGGTGAACCACGGTGAATACCCACCTGTGGTCACCGTGTCCCGAACGTCTGTTTGGCGGCCGCCAAATGTTCACCACGGTCAATACCCGCAAGGGGTCAATTTGAACCACGCTTCCCGGGCTAGCCGGGGGAATGTCCCGGGAAGCGTGGTCAAAAAGATCCCCAGCGGGGACCAAAAAAAAGTAACGTCTGACCCGGGATCCCCGGGTCATGGCGCTTCTGGCCCGACGCAGCGGCGCTATGGCCCCGCCTCTCACCCGTCTCCCCAGAGGGCGGGCGGTGGGGTGCATGGAGGGGGCGGGGCCGTGCGGCTGCACGTTGCACCGTGCAGCCCCGCCCTCTCCCACATTCCCCGCCGGGATCTCCCCGGCACGTCTGCTATGGTGTTATGGGGTGATCCCGGGGGGGAATGATTTCAGTACGGGGCCAAAGGGCCCCGTAACATCTGAAATCACCCAATGTTGCAACTGATTACTGTGACACAAGAAAACTCCAGGAAGTACGGACAGTTAAAAAGAATGTGTGTTGGTAACACTTGCCAGACGGAACCCTGTGGAGATGTAAATGGACCTTCATGTTTGCCTGGGTTGCCTGACACACTTCAGGTTTCCCCAAAGGCGGGAAATGAGAGACAAAGAAAGGAGGAAGGGTACTTAAGCAAGCCAGTAAGTCACCTTGGAGATCTCTCTCCCTGAGCAATCTCGAGCAGTTACATCTGCATACGAAAAGCCTGCCAGCAAGTCAGGCTGGAGACCATGAACTGAGAGAGATGGTTTTGCTTTCTACCAACTAAGAGACCAGTCCCTTACACCAAAGGACTGAGAGAAACTTATGGACCTTTGTAGGGTAAGATGCTTATTTAGAAACTCAACCAGTATAGATCAGGAATGCGTTATATTTACCTTTGATTTCTAGTTACCACTCTGTATCAACTATCTTGCTTATGTAAGTCAATAAACTAACTTCTTATCTTTATGAAGAAATGTCTGTGCCTAACATTGGAACACAAGTGAGCAACAAGAGTTCTCAAGATCTTGCGAACCCAGAGATTAAAGAGTCTATAAACGGGAAGGATCGGGCCCTTGAGTGACAAAGCGGTTGCCCCTGTGGCAGGCTTGAACTGGCTAGAGAGAAAACTGGTTCAAGCGGGCTGTGCGCGAGGGAATCTGAGTCACTCAACCCGGTAAAGTGGGGGTGCGGACCCTCCAACCCATGACAGTTGTTCCCTAGATCTAGGCATTTCAATAAGGCTCCTTCGGAGTAAGTGGTATGTAGCTCATGACCATGTATCCATCTTGCACATTGGGTGAACTGCAGCTGATAAATATCTTTAACACGAAAATGTACTTACTATTTTTTTTTTAGTTTAATTCAGCAGAATGGAAATGGAACAAATTTGTATCTGAAGCTGACTTCAGAACCTCATTGAACCAGTCATTGGCCCTTTGCACACGAGACGCCCCCACCTATCTCCACAGCTTCACTGCATGGAGATGGGTGAAGGTGCCTGTGGAAATGCCACAGGAGATGGGTGGGGGTGCATGTGCGCTCCCATGCTACACCCATCTCCCCTATCACCCACGCACGGAACAATGGGCTCCACCCACCACCGCCCACTGTGGCTGCATACCCATCCTCCCCACCCACCATGGCCCATTTGAAAAGGGCCACTGAACCTCCTCTGGCTAACATGAATCTATGTAAAAATTAAATACAGATCTGACTGCCTGTAAATCAAAGAATGAGTGTTCGATGACCAGCACAGAATTTTGCTTGTCACCAAATAAATGAGTAGAGAATCCATTAGTAATATAGAGTTTTTTGTTTTGTTTTTAAAAACAGATTTATTTATTTTTAAGACTGCACCGATTTTACAGCATCCCCCTTCCCCTGACTTGAACAGAAATGCAATGATGAAAGGGAGGGCAAAGTTTTCTGTATATTGTTCAGACAAGAAAGTATTCCATTTCACTTCAAGGATAAAAATGCAGAAGTTCACTTCTATTACAGTAATTGGTGCATGCACATCTGTCAAGTGCAAATTATGCAGTAGCTTAGATATGTTTATAACTTTGTTTTGTACTTACATTTCTGGAAGACTCAGCACAAATTTAACTTGGATCTAAAATGGAAATTTGTTTCCTTCTTTTGACATGGTTCCCAAACATCTCATTTGCGAATGGTTAAAAGTAAATGCTCCAGAGACTAGGGAATGATTGAATAGAACGTCCCAGGCTGTTGTTTTTGAGATACACAACACAAGTCTGGAAGCATGATGCACTTTAACACAAAACACAGCACACACTGTGCTGGCAAGGATATTGCTTGACAAAAGTCATTCAGTTTTATAAGCATGAACTTTTTCCACAAATTGAAAATATACTTCAGGATATTTATTAAAACCCTGTGTTGTTTTCAGATGGAAGCAGATAAGAGAGATATCATACTTCTCCCCCAAGCAGGTTGCACTGGGACTTTGGATAACAAGAATTTGACTTCCTGATGGGTAGAATACAGCAGCTATATGATTGATTTATTTTTAATTGTATCCTGCTCTTTTCTGAAGGGTCAGACCAAACAAAGATAAAAACCAGACACAGAATACCATTAATATACATCCCAAACCATAGCTTTGCCGATTAAATGGCCAAATAAGAAAGTCTATGGAACATGCTTAAGCTTAGGCAAACCTCCAATGGAAGGGAGCAACCACCGAAAAAACCCTTACTGTCTGGACGTGTTGTAAAGATGAAACATTTAGGAGGGCATTCTCAACTGACCTTAGAGGAGGACGCAAGGAGGCATAAAGAGGGAGGTGGTACTTTAGATATGTAGGACCCAGTCTTCACCTTCATGACATCCTGGGGATTCAGCAGAATTATACTGATGCATGTATCAAGTGTTGGTTGCAGTTGGGTTTTTTCTACCTGCCTACAGTGCCTTCACCCTCTTGAATGCTTTTTGAGCAACCGAGAGCACATTCAGTCTAGGTTGGTGTTTTAGTTCAGGTTCAGCGGTCTGCTCATGACACTTTTGGAAGTCCAATGCTAAGGTCAGGGAAGGTGTGTTTTAGTTATGAATGATAATTGGAGTCGAGGCATCTGCTTATGAGATGAGGGTATGTGGACAACCACTGAGGGCATGGGTAGCCATGGCTTAACCCCCTTCTGGTGAATGGTGGAGAACAGCACTATGTCACAGGACATGAATGGGCCTGATCAGTATCTGTACCATCCCCCCCCCTTCCTCTGTACCCCAAAAGAGAGGGTCAGTCCCTCTCAGATGCAACAGTCCTATGGACAGTGGGAATGAAGTCCTGGGTGGATCCCCAGTAACCTTCCCTGGGTGGATTATGGTGGTTAATTGCAGTATATTTGGCAGCACGTTTTTACACCCCCTCAAGACTAACTGTTAGGTTAACAAAGAATAGTGGCCTTCTTAACCGATATTCTGAACTTGTGCCTCTTTCCATAAATACGGAGACAATCAATTATCCTAGAATCCACCACAACATGCCATCCGTCCTTACACTTATATTCTATTTGTCTCCAACCTCAAAGATGTCTCCTTTCATTTTCAAAAAAAAAGATAGCAGACTTCCTCGCATTTAATGTTAAATCAACGTTGCTGTTTACGACGTCTGTTTAGGCCAGGGATTCTCTACCTGGTACTCGGGAGTACCAGAGTCCTGGGCAATGAGTAAAAGGGCTCCCCAAGCCGGCTGACAGTAGTGCTCGGGAGCACTTTGAAACAGTCCTCCTTTGGACTGAATAAAATTGAATTAGAAAGGGGATACTTAATCTATGCATATTTATGCAAATCATTCATGCAAATTATGCAGTGATCCCAGGTAGTCACTTATGTCACTCCAGTGCTTGTTACTAGAAAAAGATTGGTTTAGGCTGTCTCATTTACCAGACCTAATGAAAGGGCTTTTCTCATAATAACGATAAAGCTGAGATTAAAATGATGATGTCATATCTCGTTGCATGAAAACACATGAGCAGTTCATAAACCCAGCGCTTAATTCGAAGGTATTCTTTTTTTCTTTGTTAAATTTCTTGCAGGTCAGCCTGTGGGTGGCAACGGTACAACTACCACTTACAGAAGAAGGCTGACAGGGTTTTGAAATAGCTGCTCCTCCTGTTCTAAAAGCATATTCAAAGCAGATACACACAGACCAAAATCCTCTTTGGATGGAGAAGTTTCATCACTTGACTGGTTTTCATTATCTTGAGAGTACGTCACAATGAAGCTACTACAGAGTCCAAGAGCTCGTCAGATCTGTCAATACTCACTCAGAGTGAGATTTAATCACGTTCACTACAATTTGATGCATATTTGTTACCCCTACCAATCCAAAAGAGAAATGATTTACAGTGCCAAACGATGAATTTTATTACAGGCTAGAGGCATCTTTAGCTATTATAAGTAAGAAACATGATTTTCTTAGCAATGTCAGTGCAGGGGAGGATCTGTCATTGCTGTGGCTATGAATTTGGAACTTCAGCCCTTATTTCCTTTTCCTTTTCCTTTTGTGATGATTGTTCTCTCTCTCTCTCTCTCTTTATTAAATAAGCTGAACACCTCAAACCACTTTTTCCGTGGGACTGCTCCGGAGTAAGCTGCTGAAAGGTTTTAACCATCCAGCGCAGTCTGAGAAGGGGCAGTGCCACTAGTGATAATTTCCCAACACCACCAAAAAGAAGTGCTGAACTAATGACTATGCTGGCCGTTATACCTCAGCCCCACCCCAACTCATCCCACACTCTGTTGTCCACTCTGGCTCTGTTCCCAATAGTGCCAGCACTGACAGAGGAACCAATTCAGGTGGCACAACCTAGGAGGCATGCAAACCATTTCCATGGCAGCCATAATAGCATGGGAAGGAATTGTGCAATGCTGGTATTGCATGCTGTTGGTCAGCAACACTCATGTTAGGCCTTTTTACACGGACGGTGCAGCAGCGCCAATGGGTGGAGATAGGTGGGTGAGCACACCAAGAGAACACCCAGCGGTGCCAAGCAGGGAGACATGTACACGGACAGCATCACAGGGGGTTGTGGGAAGGAAAGGGGAGGGGCCGGCAAACACCCAGCGGCCAAACACCCATCCCGGGAAGCACCCGGCAAACACCTGTGCAAGTACACGGACAGCCGGGACTGGCGAGGAAGCCCCGCCCAGCACAGCAATGGCACAACATGGGCGACCGAGGGCAAATGAAGCCACGCAATGCGGCCCCACCCCCGAGCCACCAGGACCCACGTGGGTGGGGCAGGAGGAAGATGGGATGACAGCCGCTACAAAGGAGCCGGCTCCCCACAGCCCCAGCACAGAGCCCGAACACCCTGGCACCAGCCCTCCCCCCACCCCACACACACACAGCAGAGCGGCCCACACACAGCAGTCAACAGAAGCACATAGGGGGTATGGGAGGGAAGGCACCCGCACAAGGGGAGCGGTCAAAACAACGCACAACACGGACACACTGGGAAGGAACACAAACACCTTTAATGAAAGGGGGGAACCAGCAATAGGGGGCAGCAACAACAGACCAGGGTGGGGGATGGGGCAACAGAAGTGGGGGCAGCACCAGCAGTGGCAGGCCCGGTACAGCACCCGGTCAATAGGGCTAGTGACCTCGCGCCCGGCGCCAGCGCTCGACCTACACGTGGTCCAGCCAGTGCAGTCACTCCAGGACATGCAGAAGGAGCTCCAACAACACCCCCTGCTCCCAGGTCCGCTCCGCAATCATGGCTTGCACTGAATGGGATGGAGGGGAAGGAGACAGCCATCAGAGCCGGCCCCGGGCACCAAGGAACAGAACCCCCCATGGAGGGACACAGGCACAGGGCCCAGTAAACAGGCAGCACACTCACGGATGCCATCGAACAGCCGGCCCTGCATAATGTGTGTGACCTGCTCATGGAGGTCCTCTTGGAGCGGATTATCCAGCTCCATGACCCCGAGGAGGTGATGCATGGATTCGAGGAAATGGGGTTCCCACATTGCATAGGGGCCATTGACAGCACCCACATCTCCATCATATGCCCCCCTCATGCAAAGATTTACTACATGAACCAAAAACAGGCCTTCTTCATCAATCTGCAGGCCCTAGTGGATCATAGGGGCATGTTTATAGATGTGTACACAGGACAGTCAGGGTGGAGCCATGATGCACATATCCTGCGTGCCTCCCCTTTCTATGCAAGCATGTTCGACAGGGAGATCGCCCCCAACCTGTACCACGTGATAGAGGGGGTTCCCATGGCCCCTGTTGTGCTAGGGGACCCCGCCTACCTGCTCAACCCGTGGCTCATGCGGACCTATCCAGTGGTGCGCAACCCAGAACACAGTATGTTCAATGAGTGCCTGTCGTCCACTCACAGCATGATGGAGCGGGTCATCATGCTCCTGAAGACACGCTGGCACCCCCTGATGAACAGGACCCAATTTGACCTGGACCACACCCCCATCCTTGTTTATTTATTCATTCATTCAATTTGTATCCCGCCCCTCCTGCGAACAGCTTTGGGTGGCTAACAAGTTAATTATAAACAATTTATAAATTTATAAACAATATAATAATAAAACCAATACATAAAAACACTACAATAATGCCCACTACTGCGTGACCCGGGGTGCCTGGTGGGACGGCCCTCATAGTGTGGCAGCTCCCCTCAGCCCTTCCCTATGGGGTCCCCCTGCCCCGCACTCTCATGGAATGGCCCCCCGGCAGCTGATTGCTGTGGGTGAGGCCCGTGATGTTCAGGTGTGCCGTGGGGGCCGCTGTGGGCCCAACAGCCCCTCCCACCTGCCCCCACACCCGTTGGGCCCTGCTAGTTGTGGTTGCATGACCCCTGGTGCCCCCTGTACCTACGCCCCTCTCCAACCCCTGCCCCCCTGTGGCCCCCTGTCCGGTGTGCCCCACCATGGAGGGTCGCCCACCTGGTGGGGAGGGAGCTTCCGGGCCTGCCTCGGCCTCCTCCTCAACCTCCACCTCATGCACCTCCAGGCTGCCTTGTGCTGCAATGGGATGGGGTGATGTGAGTGTTTGCCGTCCCCCGGCCCTGGCCATTGTGCCCTGGCCGTTGCGCCTCCCCCCCTGCTCTTTGGGGTCTGCTGTGTGTGCGGGAGGCCATTCCCCACCCCACCCCACCTCCGGCCCCGCTGGGGTGATCATACCTGTATCCTGTTCCTCCGCTTCCTGGGAGCCATCCCGTGTTTCCACATGCTCTGCACATGCCCCCTGTCCCTGTGGCCGATAGATCTGTGGGTGTTGAGGGTGCGCGTGGAGTGTGGTGGTCCAGCGCTCGGATCCCCGGGGCACCTCCTCCCCCTGTGGGACGGGGCTGTCCCCTCCCGCTTGCTGGCTGGCCTCACCAGGGGTACCTCCCCCCCTGCTCTTTGGGGTCTGTCAGGGGAGGTTGTGTGTTGGCCCAGCACCTGCCCCATGCGAAGGCGCTGCCGTGTGTGTGGGAGGCCATGATGTCCCCATCCATGCAGAGGAACTTGTCCAGCTCCTCCTGGAACTCGGCTGTGTACATGGCCTGGCCGGACTTGAGATTGTTGTCCTTGATATGTTTATATCCAGACCTCAAGTCCTTTGCCTGCTGAATGCACTGGGTGACATTCCTATTGTACCCCTGCCGCTGCATCTACTGGGCGATGGCTTCATAGACCTGTCTGGTCTTGTAGCTGCACACCAGGTTGCCCTGGTGCCCCCAGACCCCCACATGCGTATAAAGTCCCTGATCTCCTGCCTCGACCAGGGCTCCCCCTTTTGGGCCCCGTGTGTGGGGGGCTGACTGGCTTGGCAGCATGGGGCCCTCCCTGTGGATGTAGTAGCTGTGGTGATGGTCATGTCCTGTTGGGGGTAGTGCATTAAGGGTTACTCTGGGTCCTGCTGCCCCCCTCCATGCCCCTGAGGGGCCTGGCCCCCCTCTCCCCCCTGGGGTTCCCCCCTTCTCACCTGGCTGTCTAGGGGGGCCCTCCTTGGCTCTCGGCCTTGTACTGTGGTGCTACGTTGTCTGGGAGCTGTCCTGCAGGGATGGGGGAGCGGGTTATGTAGCTTCCCCCTGCCCTGTGTTCCCTGGCCCATGGTGCTGGGCCTGGGGTGCGGCCCTCCCATTCCTGGGGGGTTGGTTCCCTCATGCTCACCTCACTCTCACTGCTGTGCCTTGGGCAATGCCCCTGGGGTGTGCTTGGCTGGGGGTCCTCGACTGGGGGGTCATCGGTGCAGTCACTCTGCCCTGTGCCAGGACACGTGTGCTGTGTTATGGCCTGGCACATCCCCCCCTTTCCCCCCTGCCAGGGTGCCCCCTCGTGCCTCCCGGATTGGGCCCCCCTTGTACCTCTCATCTGGGCCCCCCATACCAGCGGTCCTTCCCCCCTTGTGCCTTCTGCCTGGGGCACACACACCCTTGACCGCCTTACCGGGGCTCCCCCCCCGGGCACTCCTGGTTTCGCGTGCTCACCCAGCCCCTTCCTGCATATGGGGCAGCGTCGGCTCCTGTGACCTTCTCATAGGCCTTCCTGGTCACCATTGTAAGAGTCCACACATATGTGCCATGTTTCCACCCTCCTTTACAGGCTCTCGGCTGGACATCCGGTGCCCCCCCTCCCTGTGGACATGTCTGCGTCACAGCATGTGAGTGCCCCGTGGCACCGGCGCAGTGGGGCTCTGTCAGTCCGGTACATGTGGATGTGGGTGTTTTTGCTTTTACATGGATGCTCGGGTGTTGAACACCCATCTCCACCCACGGAGGGTGCCGGCTCCCTCGTGGCTGCTACGTGGGTGTTGGCGGGTTGGTCGGGCACGTGCCCCCACCCACTTGTGGACATTTACATGGATGCTCTCCCACCCATCCGATGGGTGTTTACGGGTGTTCGTGGGTGGGTGGCGTCTGTGCAAAAGTGGCCTTAGTGACATTCACACTGGTGCTTACAGCACTGAGGATTGTAGCCATCAAGAGCAGGTGAAGCCAGTATCACATTTTGATTGTTCTTTATCGTATATGTGTAACTTAGCTATTTATATGTACCTTCTTATCCCCACCTATTACCATAATGGAAGATTGTGAGGTATTATTTATTTATTTATTTATTTATATATATAACAACTATTGTCCCCAATGTAGTAATGGGGAACTGAGGTAGGAAGAGATTGAAGGGTGAATTTTTCATTAAAAAACCAAATATGGAACAATCAAACATAATTGTGACCCAGGGGGAAAAGTTTCACCCCCAGAAATCTATACTTAAGCAATCTAGCCATGATCAATTTTTGTGGTAGAGTCTGGAATAGGGCCCTGGTCTTGCATCTCATTCTTGTTCTCTAACACTTCTCCTCCCTTCAAGTAGCAAAGTTTGAATATCCCTGAGTCCTGGGCTTCTTACTTTAATAGTTACATGAACAATTTCTATTTCCCTCCATTTCATTGTCTCTCTCTGAGGGAACATGAATGAGAGAGAAAACAAGGTCCCCAAATGTTCTTTTAATGTTTGTTCTAATCTTAAAAATGTGAAAACTTAAAATTCTAATGCTTCAGATTTAATATTTACATGATAGATCATACTACATCAATCATCATCACCATCATCATCATCAACTTCAAATGTGCACTGTTAGCCTTAATAGCAAAATATGCTTATGGCTTTTTTAGTACATAAAATGTGTGAAATGAGATAATCTGCAGTTAAGATTCCTCTCCCCCCATTGTTCATTGTTTGTTCCTGTAACTGCAGTCTGAAGTGAAGGCTGACCATTACACACTTCATTTTACTAATGAAATATGTTTTACTAATGAAATATGAAGAGTGGTTTGCAAATAAATTATTACCCCAAAAAGAAACAGAGTCTTATAATTACTTTATAGTCTTCTCATAAATTATATCATCTTCATCTGCCATGGCTTCTTGTCAGTTACGCGAAAACAGGGACAATTAGCAATTCAGCACTACATGATGCCATAAATAGCAACGTTCTCCTAGTCGCCGCCGAGATTTATCAACAGATCACAAATTGCATCAGGAATTCAGAAGTAGCTAAAGAGAAGCCTTTTCTTGCCTCATTGCTAATTAATCTAGTGCATGATTGTTCTGAGAACAACTTGGTACCAAGTTCAGTGCAGAACACTGCTCTGTGTTACTCTTATTTTTACTACCGTGTCAGCACATTTTGCCTATAGAGTTGTAACGAACAATAATTTAAGCAGCACCACCTTGTATTCCCATTTGCCTGCTTGTTTTGATAAAAGACACAGAAGCAGAGTTAAGAAAAAAGAAGACATAACTTCCTCCAGTTCAGATGAAAGAAGCACAAGCAAGAGGATCTCAATGAGAAAAATAAAGTATAACACCCCCCCTCCCCCGGAATGGAAGCAAATTATTTTGCACGACAGTACAAAAATAATAGTATTGAGATAAACAGGGGGAGCATAGTCAGACACTGTATAAACGTCTCGGAACACTTCAACTGGTAACCACGAGAGACGTTAACCCGCATTGGGCGACCTTACCCCACGTTAGCTTGCACTGCAGCTGATCATCAGGCTGGTGGCCACCAGATATTCGCCCACTTCCACCCCCAGGGTGAGTGGCAGGTTGATATGCAACGCATCCACTAGAGCAGGCTACTATTGCCCCAACCAGGCTAATATGGGTTAACGGGCTGCCTCCCGGCAGGCCGGTCCTGTATAGCCCCACTCTGTGGCAAGGTCCCCCGGCACCATAGAACTGCGGCTGTAGTTTGGCATTCCTGTGCATATATGTAATGGAAGAGGGAGGGATAGTGGGTGGGTGGGCCAGGGGGTGGGGCTGGGTGCCTGTGTGGACAGAGACTTGACACGCCTTGGGGTGTGGTGGGACTTGCGAAGGCAGCGCACTCGCCCAGTTGTCCCATGGGGAGGGGAGATCATTTGGACTGCTCTCCCCACCCACCCAAAGAGTGGCAGCTGCGTTCACCCTGCCCAGGGCAGGTGGGGGATCTGGCCGGCCCTTTCTCATGTGGCTTTAACCCATATATAACTTCCAATCTGGACCTGTGACATCCGTATTATGCCATTGGCAATTCATGCCCTAATATGCCCTAATCTGTGCATAAACTTTCCCGTATGCCATGAAACATGACAGTTTTGTGGCGTGTAAAGATTCAATAAAATCTATAAGTGGGAAACAGGGGGAGCGGGCAGACAATACTATACACAGAATCCACATTACACTTTTCTGCACCCTAGATAGTAGTACAATTGTCTCCACCCAAGAAAGAACTTGCATGTTCAAAATACTCTAGCATGTACATTGTAGACTCTACCTGTTGACTGTTCCATATGTCATGCTCAACCAATAGAATGATGCTGTGCAGGAAGGTTAGCACAAGGTGTGGTGTGGCACAGAGGATGGTACAAAATGCAGTTCTTAAGTATTTATATAGGCCCCACAATTTATCTGGTGCTGTACAATAATGAATTAAAGATAAGTCCCTGACCCAAGGGGCTTACAATCTGTGAGAGACAAGGGAGAAGGGAAGAAAGGAAGAAACAGAAGAATACATTCAAAAAGTTTAGAAGTTGCAGGTGCATGTGCTTTGGTTGGTTACAGTTCGTCTAGGAGAGCCAAGGGAGGGGAGCAAAGGGAGAAGGAAGTATAGGGATAGACAGAGATACATTCACAAGGTTGAGACGTTGCAGCTGCACACTTGTGGCTTAGCAACAGAGGAGAAGAGTAATCCGATTGAAAGGCAGCAGAGGAAGCATTTGTGAACCTCCCACCCCATACCTGTGGGGATGAGCTGCTAGTGAAAGCCTGAAGGAAGAGAGAGGTTTTCAGAAAGCATTTGAAGGCTGAAAGGGAGGGGTTTGGAGAGGTCTCAGTACATTAATACCAAGCTCTCTGCTCTCCCATGTGGATGGCAGCTGTTGGCTTCCTCACAACTCTGGTCATTGTGCTGATTTTTTTTCAATAATCATTTCCACATTCATGCTAAACTTGACCCCTAGGCATTAAGTACCCTTCTTTTCCATTCCCTGATGCTGGCCTTGATTGTCAAGTCTTCCAAGGTGCACAGTTTGATAAAGTTTTTGCTATATAGTAGTGGGTCATTCATTTGCATTTGTACCTGTATTTCTATTTGTGGTTTTAGTATTTGTATTTATTTGTATTTGTGATGGTGGCCTACATTGACCCGCCTGAGCCCAGAATTCACCCACACATGTGTTTCCCCACTGCCAGATGTTGAGCCACAACTGCTCTGGGTGGGTAGGTGGCTGGCCTGGGATGTGTCCTACAAAAGGTTCTGGGCAACCATCCTGGGTCAATGACCACTGACCTGAGCCAATGCAGCCTAACATGGGACTGCACGTTTGTTAGACCCTCGCAGTCCAGGTGTGAGGCGGGGTCCATGAATTGGACCCAGAAGAGTGTGCTCACCTGGATCCACTGAACATCTGATCATGTGGGGTGGGGGCTGAGCTCATCCAGGCCCCACAATCAGCTCTTAGGCACCCATTGTGAACACACTCCTCTCAGTCCTCCCATGAGCTTTTTGGTATGCTTCACCCACCCACCAAACAGTTGATGAGTTGCCCAGACTCGGTTGGAATAGGGCTTGGGCCCCGTGGCCTGTGCAGCAGGCACATCACCCATACCCAGAGCCAGGATATGGAGTGCATGCTCCTTCCCGCTCAAGGATCGGGGGATTTCAGGCGGCACAGGTGTGGCCCATGGGGGGGAGATGTAGCTCCCCATGGTGCCATGTGACAGATGGGGTGTCAGAGCCTTCTCCGTTGGCAGAGGACTATGCTGATGTATCAGTACCTATGGGACTGCACCTGATGCAGGCCACAAGAGAGAAGATATGGAGGGGAGAATATGTGAATTTATTCTCCCTTCTATTTACCGACCCCCTACCCCACCTGAACACAATGGAAGAAGGCAAGAATAAGGAGGGTTTTAAAAGACCAAAAGCTGACCGTAATTGGTCCAATTGGTCAGTGGCATACTCAATCTGGTTGGGAGTGATGCTGCAAATTTTCCCTCTGCAAGCTGCTGAGTTGCTCAAGTACCAGGACATAGTCTGGCGTGCTTTTGACACCGGTCACCCTGCTGCTTGGCTCTCCTACGATGAAGTCTTTAGGAAGCGGGTGGCTATAACTCCTTGGTTAAAGTGGGATCGGTACGTCCCTGACCTATGGTTGGAATGCATGATTAGTGCATCCAGCGCTCCTAGGGCTGACAGCGGGCACACTTTAATAAAGGGAGGAGTGGCACCCGTGCCGTGAACCATCCCTTTCGGGCTGAGGGGCACCAGGCCTGTTGGGAATTCAACGGAGGGGGAAATTGTACGCGTTCTCCATGTGCATTTTGACATGTCTGCTTCCACTGCACTGGAAACCACTCAGCGGCTCATTGCAGCTGTGTCTGGCAGGTGGGCAGCCAAGAAAAGCAGTCAGGTCACACCTCACAAAGGGGAGGGAACTTGGGGAAAGGCCCCAACTCCAGTGCGCCATGAAATGATGGTGACGGTGCTTCGTGATTGCCCTGATCGCGAGGCTGTGGACTATGTAACAGAAGGCTTCAGGGTAGGTTTTAGGATACCGGTGAGTGGATTGCGGGTGAGGCAGTGGGTAAAAAAACTGAGATCCACAGCGGGGATGGCGGTACTAGTTCGAGCCAAGCTCCAAAAGAAAATCAGTGAAGGGCGAATTGCAGGCCCATTTTCAGTGCTCCCAATGGTGAACATACATGTTTCACCCGTAAGCATTGTACCAAAGAAGGCACCAGGCGAGGATTGACTGATACAGCATCTTTCTCACCCGAAGGGGAGTTCAGTCAATGACGCCATACCGGAAGAGCTATGCTCAGTTTGGTATGCATCATTTGATAAAGCAGTCAAACTCGCCAAAGGTTGTGGGGCATCTGCGTTGTTGGTGAAGTGCGATATAAAAATCAGCATTTTGGCTGCTGCCTGTTCACCCAGACAATTTTTACCTGCTGGGTTTTCAGTTTCAAGGGAGGTTTTATTTTGATAAAGCAATGCCGATGGGGTGCTCGATATTGTGTGCCGCTTTTGAGAAATTTAGCTCCCTATTT
>QEPC01015000.1:1177349-1228073 GCA_003113815.1 Sphenodon punctatus | reverse complement strand
AATAAATAAATAAATAAATAAATATAAATGTTACCCTTAGGACTTTCTTATTATTAGCCCTTTAAGAAATGGATATTTACTCTGCCTACTGTTGTACAACCTCTAAGCAAACTCTCACTGCATAACTAGTGAAATAAATTATATAACCACTCTTGAAGTGAGACTTATATCCAGGGGACTAGTAAAATGTAGTATGAAGCAATGCTAGACCATAAGTAACAATTACAGATATACTGTATAACGGCTTCTTTTAACTGGAATTGCTTTGAAGTTCCCAGAAGGATTTAGTATGTAGGAAAAGTATGACCTTCCCTATTCCCCAGAACACCTACGGATCTGAAGTAGGTGTTTGTTTTTTAAACAAAGTCTATTTTTAGCTCATGCAATGCAAACTTTAAAGTAGTAGTTATCATCCAGTAACCATGTTTTCAAACTTAGCTAGCTACAGCCGCTTCCTTGCCTTATATTTTTAAGAGGAGAGATTGCATGGCCCACCAAAAAAAAGAGTAAAGAAAAGAAAAAAGAGGAGAAATAATAAAAGGTGGATTCTTTAGATACTAGCAACTGTGATGAGGGTTTAGCAACTGCTGGGCATATTGGCAATATTGCTACTAAAATTTTAGAAGCAAGCCAGCATATGTTTGAAGGCCAATTGGTTGAATAAGCAATATTCATGATCTACACCACAGTTTTCCAAAGTATGGGCCATGAGCCTAAATGAGGTAATTTCTTCTGTGGATGTCTTTTGTTAATGCCTCTAGTCATGGCAGTAAGACCCACATCTCAGGATGGGGTCATGCAGGCAAACAATTGGTTACATGGGCCTCTAGAGACAAACAACATAAGGACAAAGGGTAAACAGATTTGATGATGGCCCACTTTGGTCCACTGTGGCACAGGACCCACTGGCACGTCTGTTTATGCACTTCCAGAGGTTAGCCTGGGATGGCCTTGGAGCATGTAAGTAGCTAGCCTGGGCTCCAAGCCTGGGTTGCATCCTTGGAAACTCTCCGAAGATGCAGCCTGGGCCAGGCTAGTACATGTGTTCAACTCCACCATACCTGCCTTGGAGTAGGGGTTGCCTTGGCTGTCCATCATGGCATGGGAAGGAATGTTGGGAGCTGGACGGGGCCAGGGCCACC
This sequence comes from Sphenodon punctatus, assembly GCA_003113815.1. Lineage (NCBI taxonomy): Eukaryota > Metazoa > Chordata > Lepidosauria > Sphenodontia > Sphenodontidae > Sphenodon > Sphenodon punctatus. The sequence continues at coordinate 1,226,931 of QEPC01015000.1, read as the reverse complement.
CACCTACATGTTTGTTTAGCTCCCCGCCCTACCCGGACTGTGTTGGCGATGGGACAGCTCTCCAGCCATGGGTATGTTTGTTTGGGGTGTCTCCCTGACCCAAGCCATGTCTGCTGCAGTTTTCTCCCCCAGGATGTGCCGAGGAGCTGCCGTGCCACCCACACTTCTGTTTTTACCAAAAGTTCAATTGTATTCATTTAATCTCTTACAGATTGTCATTTTTATTTTTTTATTTTTTATTTTTCTGGTTATGGAAGAATGTTGGTTTATTGCAGGGCATTTTTTGTTTGTTTGTTTAAAGAGGGGAGGGGGAAGAAGCCCCATCTCCTGATGCCAGGTAGCCCCACTTAGATTGGGGCATATGTGCTTCATAGCTCCTTGCAGCTGCTCCACTGACAGGCCAGTTGCTAGTGGGATGGACTGTAGGGAAGCAGGCTACTCATAAGCACCTCATATAGGAAAAGCCTGGTGGTGCTACACCTCTCCAACTCATAAGAGCCATAATCTTGCTGGGATGGCAGCTGGGGTGGGGGGACTGGCCAGGTATCCATAAATGGCCACGCTGGGGAGGCGTGGTATTTTAAAGTTAATATCAAATAAATACTGATCTCATTAGAACGTATATTTGGTTTCCTGAACATTATAGTAAACTAAGGGTGAAAACAGAAATGAGATGGCAGTGAGCCGGTTCCCTGGGCTGCCCGAGGAAGGCCACTACAGCCACCACTCCTAGAGTCAGCAGGGAAGGTGGTTCACACAAGCAGCTGTGGCATCGTTGATGCTGTTACAGACCTCTCCATGGCACTGGATGGCTTTGGAGCCATCCATACAAGACAGGACAGCCAGACCCCTGCCACACTGCAAGACTGGGCCCTAAGGAAGAACTGTCCTAAAACAACAGATGTAGACAGGAAAAATAGAGCTGAAAAGTAGGCCCATTTCAGCTCTCGAATTGCCAAAAGACAGGTCAGTTGAAGTATTGACAGTTTTTGGTGCAACTAGGGATGAGCTAACAGAACCAAGTTCGGAAATTCGGTTCGGTTCAGTTCGGAAATTCAGTTTGGTTCAGAAGTTCGGTTCAATCGACCGAACTAGTCGAGTTCGGTCCTAACTCCCGAACAAAGTTCAGAAATTCAAACCACATTGAACTAAATGGAATATTATCTTTTAGGGATGGGCGAACAGAGCTGAGTTTGGAAATTCTAGGGATGGATGAACGCTGTTCGGATGTTCGGAGTTCGGACCGAACTCAGTCTGTTTGGACGTCTGAATCAAATGTCTGAACCGAACTCTCAAATGACTGAACAGTTCGGTCATGTTCGGATGAGTTCAGATGAGTTCGGGGGCAGGAAAAGCTCCTTTTCAGGGCCAAAAAATTAGGTTTTGGTTTAGTTTCAGTTTCGATAGCGCTATTTTTGACTCTTCGGCCAAGTTCGGCCAACCCGAACTCGGCTGAACCGAACCATCGAACCCAAACTCGGGTTTCAAACTGAACGACCAAAGATCCAAACCACATTCTCTTCGCCCATCCCTAGGAAATTCGGTTCGGTTGGGTTAGAAAAATCGAGTTCGGTTGGGAAGTTCGGTTCAGTTGACCGAACTGGTAGAGTTCGGTCTGAACTCCGAACTTCTGAACCGCGTTCGCCTATCCCTAGCTGCCACTATTTCTGTGCTGAAAGATGTTTATTAAACATGTTCTTTCTTATCTATTTGTTGGCCATACACCCAGACTTTTTGAAACAAAACGATGTTTTGTTGGTTCGTCTGTTAAATTCTGTCAATGATTTTAAGTTATTTACTTTTAATATATATAGGTGGGTTCTTTGACCTCAAGCAGTGGGTGTCTTGTTTGGTGGGCACTGGTATAGCAAAAGAGGCCACAGCCTTTAAAAAAGGGGACATCTTTTAGCCATCTTGTTTGCTGAAAGCAACTTGGATTAACTGGGGTGGCCCAGGAAGTGCCCAGCTGGGAGAGGGATTCCTTACGGGATCTACTCAGGTCTGAGATTTACTTTTCCATCCTAACTATGGATAAAAATCCATCATAGATTTAAAGTTTTCATTTTCAGAATAGGCCAAGGAATCCATTTTTCTTTGTGCTCTTTTCCTTTCTTACAGCCTATGGCATGCTATACAATTAGCAGTAAATACTTTGGCCTTTCATTTAACATTATCTTGTTTTAGTTATGGTGAAAGTGCAGAAGTTAGCAGTAGACATGTTTTTGCTCCAACTATTTTGCTTTGACTTTATTAGGTTTGGAATGCAGTAAACTTGGCTGGAAGAAATTGGAAACTAATTCCAGTTATGGCAGCAAAATGGGGTCCCCTAGCGGCATTTCACAGTATAGACACTAGTTCCTAATATGATTCTGTCCATCTGTTTGGATATAATAGAAGAACTGGAATTAGAAGAGTCACTGATAAGATGTTTGTTTCTGGGACCCAAGGCCTTTTTGTAAGTTTGGGTCAAAACAGTTTCTCATAACATTAAAGGAGTTGAAAACATGTTTTCACCAATGATGAGGCCATAATATCAATAACAGAGAAACATCACCACCCCACGGAAAAGGTGTTTTACTGTTTCAATCATATCTCAAATGCTGCAATAGCTTTAATGTTTAAGCTAAATAAGGGTTTTAAAGGCTGTCAATTGGAGTAGTATCAATCAACATATTTCATAATGTAAATTCCAAATTGTTTTAAGGTATTTGAATGAAAGAATTCTGTATAGATTAGGAACATTTCTGGAAATCTAGGGGAGAAATTAGAAACTAAAGACATTAAGAATAATGTATTTAAAAAGTTTATTACACATAAAGTTTGGCTTCAAAATTATACCTAAATACAACATTCAGATGAATAAGTAATTGTTCTTTTGAATTGTGNGCATATGTGCTTCATAGCTCCTTGCAGCTGCTCCACTGACAGGCCAGTTGCTAGTGGGATGGACTGTAGGGAAGCAGGCTACTCATAAGCACCTCATATAGGAAAAGCCTGGTGGTGCTACACCTCTCCAACTCATAAGAGCCATAATCTTGCTGGGATGGCAGCTGGGGTGGGGGGACTGGCCAGGTATCCATAAATGGCCACGCTGGGGAGGCGTGGTATTTTAAAGTTAATATCAAATAAATACTGATCTCATTAGAACGTATATTTGGTTTCCTGAACATTATAGTAAACTAAGGGTGAAAACAGAAATGAGATGGCAGTGAGCCGGTTCCCTGGGCTGCCCGAGGAAGGCCACTACAGCCACCACTCCTAGAGTCAGCAGGGAAGGTGGTTCACACAAGCAGCTGTGGCATCGTTGATGCTGTTACAGACCTCTCCATGGCACTGGATGGCTTTGGAGCCATCCATACAAGACAGGACAGCCAGACCCCTGCCACACTGCAAGACTGGGCCCTAAGGAAGAACTGTCCTAAAACAACAGATGTAGACAGGAAAAATAGGCCTGAAAAGTAGGCCCATTTCAGCTCTTGAATTGCCAAAAGACAGGTCAGTTGAAGTATTGACAGTTTTTGGTGCAACTAGGGATGAGCGAACAGAACCAAGTTCGGAAATTCGGTTCGGTTCAGTTCGGAAATTCGGTTTGGTTCAGAAGTTCGGTTCAATCGACCGAACTAGTCAAGTTCGGTCCTAACTCCCGAACAAAGTTCAGAAATTCAAACCACATTGAACTAAATGGAATATTATCTTTTAGGGATGGGCGAACAGAGCTGAGTTTGGAAATTCTAGGGATGGATGAACGCTGTTCGGATGTTCGGAGTTCGGACTGAACTCAGTCTGTTTGGACTTCTGAATTTAATGTCTGAACCGAACTCTCAAATGACTGAACAGTTCGGTCATGTTTGGATGAGTTCAGATGAGTTCGGGGGCAGGAAAAGCTCCTTTTCAGGGCCAAAAAATTAGGTTTTGGTTTTGTTTCAGTTTCGATAGCGCTATTTTTGACTCTTCGGCCAAGTTCGGCCAACCCGAACTCTGCTGAACCGAACCATCGAACCCAAACTCGGGTTTCAAACTGAACGACCAAAGATCCAAATCACATTCTTTTCGCCCATCCCTAGGAAATTCGGTTCGGTTGGGTTAGAAAAATCGAGTTCGGTTGGGAAGTTCGGTTCAGTTGACCGAACTGGTAGAGTTCGGTCTGAACTCCGAACTTCTGAACCGCGTTCGCCTATCCCTAGCTGCCACTATTTCTGTGCTGAAAGATGTTTATTAAACATGTTCTTTCTTATCTATTTGTTGGCCATACACCCAGACTTTTTGAAACAAAACGATGTTTTGTTGGTTCGTCTGTTAAATTCTGTCAATGATTTTAAGTTATTTACTTTTAATATATATAGGTGGGTTCTTTGACCTCAAGCAGTGGGTGTCTTGTTTGGTGGGCACTGGTATAGCAAAAGAGGCCACAGCCTTTAAAAAAGGGGACATCTTTTAGCCATCTTGTTTGCTGAAAGCAACTTGGATTAACTGGGGTGGCCCAGGAAGTGCCCAGCTGGGAGAGGGATTCCTTACGGGATCTACTCAGGTCTGAGATTTACTTTTCCATCCTAACTATGGATAAAAATCCATCTTAGATTTAAAGTTTTCTTTTTCAGAATAGGCCAAGGAATCCATTTTTCTTTGTGCTCTTTTCCTTTCTTACAGCCTATGGCATGCTATACAATTAGCAGTAAATACTTTGGCCTTTCATTTAACATTATCTTGTTTTAGTTATGGTGAAAGTGCAGAAGTTAGCAGTAGACATGTTTTTGCTCCAACTATTTTGCTTTGACTTTATTAGGTTTGGAATGCAGTAAACTTGGCTGGAAGAAATTGGAAACTAATTCCTGTTATGGCAGCAAAATGGGGTCCCCTAGCGGCATTTCACAGTATAGACACTAGTTCCTAATATGATTCTGTCTATCTGTTTGGATATAATAGAAGAACTGGAATTAGAAGAGTCACTGATAAGTTGTTTGTTTCTGGGACCCAAGGCCTTTTTGTAAGTTTGGGTCAAAACAGTTTCTCATAACATTAAAGGAGTTGAAAACATGTTTTCACCAATGATGAGGCCATAATATCAATAACAGAGAAACATCACCACCCCACGGAAAAGGTGTTTTACTGTTTCAATCATATCTCAAATGCTGCAATAGCTTTAATGTTTAAGCTAAATAAGGGTTTTAAAGGCTGTCAATTGGAGTAGTATCAATCAACATATTTCATAATGTAAATTCCAAATTGTTTTAAGGTATTTGAATGAAAGAATTCTGTATAGATTAGGAACATTTCTGGAAATCTAGGGGAGAAATTAGAAACTAAAGACATTAAGAATAATGTATTTAAAAAGTTTATTACACATAAAGTTTGGCTTCAAAATTATACCTAAATACAACATTCAGATGAATAAGTAATTGTTCTTTTGAATTGTGTCTTAATGAAAAACTCAAAGTACTATAAATCAGTGTTGCTCTAGAAACATTTTTCTAAAGTAGGTAGAACTGAGGCAGAATTAACGTCTGTTCTTCAACAACTTCCTGAAAAGAATCCCTATATGAAATTATGTGGAATTAATAGAATTTAATAAAACTTCAGTGAAGCTAATATACTCCATTGGGTTTTTATAGAGATCCAGTGACGCTAATAGACTCTATTGAAGTGGGACAAAGATCGGAACCGGTAAAAGGTTACAATGGTCTTGGTTCATAGAACTAAGGAGGGGTGAAGTCAAAATAATCATGAAGAAGATACAGCTGTGGAGACAAGGAGACCAAAAACATCTTTCTTTTGCATCATCACTTGACAAGAGGCAAAATCCATGCTGATTGGTGACCCCTGACCTGCTGGCCACTGATTAGAAGAACACCTGGCAGCCATACTGCAAGACTCTCAGAAATCCTATAGGACTGGCAGGATATTGTTGACCTTAGAGGAAGATGCTTGCTAACGAACATGCTGCTAGGTCACGTCACCTGTGGGGCATAGATTTTTTCTGTCCTAACTCTATTCCTTTTATTTTTCAATCTTTTCTTTTACTACTTTTTCCTGAGTCTTTGATTTTTTATTTTTAAAGCCACTTTTCATTTTTAAATTAAAGCTACTTTAAGGTTACTTTTATCTCTTTTGTCCTAGTAAAGACATTTTATTTACATTTTTGGACTTTTTAATTCTTTTTCTTTCATTTATACTTTTAAACTGTTTTTATTCATTTTTCTCATTCTTTTTATTCTTAAAAGCTATTTTAAAGACTACTTTTCTCTCTTTTGCTTTAGCAAACATTGTCTTTCCTTTTTTTCTTTTAAGCAATTTAATTTATTTTTCTCATCTTTATTTTTATTTTTATTTTTACATTTTATTTTCATGTTTTCATTTTTCTCATTTTGCACTCTTTTCAAGTCATTTTATTTTCATTTTAACTTCATTTTGTACTCTTTTCAAGCCATTTCTCTTTTTGCCCTAAAGTTGATTTTTAATTTTTTTTTTCTTCAAGTAAGATTTGCCTTCCTTATCTTTATGGTTTTGTCCCAAGGTGAAGACTTTACTTTTCTTTTAGGGAATAAAAGTATTGGTCTCAGATAACATGTTTCTTTTCAATTTTTCTTTTAACTCATCCTGGTGTGCAGAATTCCTCCTAGTGCTTTTCTGTCTTTTTACTGTCCTTTTTTGGAGCTTCCATGCTCCTTGACTATTGAGATCCCATTCCTTAACCTCTGGACAATTTTGTCTTATATTTGTCTTTATCTTTTCTATATCTTTTATTCTTACTATCTTTACTTTAATTCATATCAAGTCTCTAGCATGGCAGCAAGTTAACATCTTATCTTCCCCAGCAGGACCCCACAGACCCTGGATAATTTTTTGGGACCTGTGATATCTGTGTGGTGAGATATATTCTCAAGAATATATATATTTGTAATCAACAATCTTTTTGCGTGCTTCCATAGTGGTTTCTTATTGATTTTATTGTAGTGTGTAAGCCAGTTTGGCAGGGCAATAAACTGTAGAATTTAGTCATAATAATTGTGTATTGTGACTTTGGGGTGAGGAAACTTAAGGTTTCCTATGGAGATCCCTGATGCCATGGTGGAGCTAATTTCTGGGAGAATCTCAGCATAACACAGGGTATTTTCAGATGTTACGAGATCACTCTCAACCACAAACAATACCCTGTTTTGGGGAATGGTCCCGTAACATCTGTTTGAGTACCACAAGATGTTCATCTCAGTGAACCTCCGGCGGGAATCAAAATAACCACGCTTTTGGCCCTCATCCGGGGACCAGGGCTGAAAGCATGGTTAGCTGAACCACGGTCTGGAATCGGTTGCTGGTAACGTCTGTTAACAGTGCTGATTCCGGGCCGTGGCCTGTATCACAGGTCAGAATTGGACTCAGCGGCCGGATTGACTGCTTCACCCGCCCGTCTACCGGAGGGAGGGTGGCCAGGGGAGCATGGGGGGTGGGACTGTGCAGCCTCACATTGCGCCGTGCAGCCCCCCCCCAGATTCCCCGCTGGGATTGGCCGGAATATCTGCTGGCCGTGACAGCGGGATTCCGTCAGGGAATCAAATGGGTGATTCAATGATGGGGCGAAAGCCTCCCCGTCATGTCTGAAAATACCCNATTTCAGCATTACAACTGTTTGAAATTGGGGGATTTTTTAAAAAAACAATTCAAAACTAAATTTTGTTTCTCAAGACATTCAAATTAATATTTGGAGGTTTCTGAACCACAATCTTTTAGGTGGTGCTAACTTAATATTCTTTTTTTTTTTAAATGGAAGAAATACATCATTTTTCACAATTCTTGATATACTGTAATTCTAAATTTTGTCAAATTTATTTTTCAAACAAAGAATTTATCAGCTGTACCAACCAACACTTGGAAGACTCTTGAGACACAATCACCACTTCAAAATGTTGTTGTCCTTTCTTTTGAAACAGCTGAGAAAGAGATATACATACCCTTTGAGATGCGTATATTAATTAGATAACAATAGACATCATGGATGATAACAAGATGTCCTTTTGTCTCTAAACCCTATGGAAAAAGAAAGTAGGGGTGCGCAGAGAAAAAAAACAATTGTTTTCATTTTTAGCCCTATTGCCAAAAGCCTTCCTCCTTCTCTACCTAAAGCAGGGGTTGGGAACCACAGGCCCAGGAGCCAAATGCAGCTTGCTGCTAGTTTTTATTTGGCCCCTTTCCAGTTCCTGGATCTGACACCTGGATCCATTTCCCACCTCAAAGAACTGAAAGACTGAGCTCAGAGAAATGAAGCACAGATAAGGACATTAGGGGTGTGCCCAGGGACCCATTTCATTTTTTTGGCCTTTTTATATGGGCCACGGGTGCGGGTGTGTGTGTGTGTTATATATATCTGTTTTGAACTAGTTCAGATTTAGTTCTGACTTGCTTGCTTGCCCTGTTTGGCTAGAAAGCTTGCATACCTTATGAAACAGAAGTTGGTCCAATTAGAGGGATCATCTGATTCCAAAGTACTTTGTCGCCATTTGTAATATATGGCAGACAGTACAGCACTGCAGCATTATCTGAATTTTCTAAAAGCATGGACTATTTTTATTTCATACATCACTCATTTTGCAAAGCAGGGATTATTCCACAAACGCTGCAATCCTGAAACTCCTTCCTCCAGATTAAGTACCATTGAAACCACTGGAAGCACTCCAGAATAGGGCTGAAATGAAATTTTACAACAATGGGAATTCCTGTTGAAATCCCAGTTCTCAATATTGTCTTGGTCGAATTGAGAGCTTCTTGGTAATCAACAATGTCTTGATTGACATTTCTTTTCCTGGTTTACTGATAATTTGCTTACTAGATTCTCACTAACCACTCTCCAAATAATAATAATAAAAATCTTGTGAGTATTCTCCGAGGATTGGTATGAGTATTCGGGCCACTCCTTGAACCCCCAGCAAATACTTGCTGAGTTCCAAGGTTCAGAGTATATTTTATTTATTTAATTTATTTATTTAAAATATTTTTATCCTGCCTCTTCTGCCAACAGTGGATCGAGGCATTTAACAACAGTAAAATAAACATAAAAATACATTAATATATATATCAAATGCTAAAATTATCCAATAAATTAAACTGGGGGTAAAAATAAATCACTCTACCTCCCTATGCCCCCTTCATCTGTCCCCCTCACCGAATGCTTGAGGGAACAGTCAAGTCTTACAATTTTGTCAAAAAGAGGGAAGGTCCGGAGCCAACTGGGCCTCCACCAGAATGGAGTTTCACAGTCTAGGTGAGGCCACCAAGAATGCCATCTGCAGAGTCGCTCCCTGGGAAAACCAAAGGACCTCCAGGAAGGCACCCCCAGCCGACTTCAGGGGCCACCTCAGGGCCCAGAGAGTGAGGCGGTCAAGCAGGTAGGTGGGGTCTAGACTATTTAGGGCTTGATAGCTCAATACCAACACCTTGAACTGGGCAGATATCGGAGCTCCGGTGGCATGTGCTCATGGCAGTCTGCTTCTGTAAGTAGATGGGGCTGCCGCATTCTGCACCAGTTGCAGTCTCCAGACCATCCTCCCCCCCCCCCTCAGATTGTAAACCCCAGGGCAGGGACCGTGTCTATTCAATTAATTTGTAAAGCACCAGGTACATTGCTGTCACTATATAAATGCTGCTAATAATAATAAATAATAATAATCATGGGTAGCCCCATGTACAGCACGTTACAACAGTCTAGTCTTGAAGTAATGAAAGCATGGATGTCAGTGGCCAGGTCGGAGTCTGATATATACGGCCAAAGTTGTCGCACCAGATGCAATTGGTGAAATGGGCATTCGGGCAGAGCCGGGAATCGAGGAGCACACCTAGACTACAAAACTGAGATGCCAGTGGGGGGACAAACCTTATTAATGACCTCATCAATAGCAGGGGAACATCACACCCGCCGCCTTATTCACTAAGATCACTTTTGTCTTGTCAGGTACCGAGTAAGCACCGAGACTGTAGAGTCTGGGTCAGATGTAAAAGAGAGGTAGTTGGGTGTCATCAGCATATTGATGACACCGACTATCAAACCTTCTCACGACCTTGCCCAATGGCTGCATATACACGTTGAACAGGTTTAGGGGAGAGAATGGAGCATTGTGGGACTCCACATGAGAGATCCTGGGGAGATGAGAAGCAATCTCTGAGTACCACCTGCTGAGTTCTTCCTGCCAGGAGTGAGCGGAACAATTCAAAAACAATTCCACCCATCCCCGGCTCGGTCGAGCCAGGTTCAAGGTTTTGGTGTTGATCAATAAGGCCCTTCTCGGTCTGGGCCCCTCGTACCTCAGGGACCGCCTCGCCCTCTGCACCCCAGAGTGGCTCCTTCGGTCTGCCAGGGGTGCCTTCTTGGAGGTCCCCCACGTTAAGTGGGGGGCCACAATGGAGAGGGCCTTCTCAGTGGCTGGACCACATGTTTTGAACTCCCTCTCGGAGGAAGCTCGCCTGGCACCAAGCCTTTTGACATTCTGGCAAAGTTGTAAAGCCTGGCTGTTTGCCCAGGCCTTTGGGGAGGGGGGGGAGGTGTTTTTTTTAATCTCCCCTACCCTATTTATTATTTTATCATGATTCCTGGTCCTGTTTTAATACTTTTAATGTTTGTATTTTGGAATGTTTTAACTGTTTTAGTTGTATTTTATATATGTGGTTGTTTTTATTGTAAGCCACCCCGAGCTCTTTTAGGAGGGGCGGGGTAGAAATTTGATAAATAAATATAAATAAATAAAATATATTTGAATATATATATATAAACACACCCACTGAGCATGCTCAAAAGAGTCTGAATGGCCCTTTCTGAGCATGCTCAGCCATTTTCAAAGATGGTGCTGGCCTGCTGATGCGGCCAGCACCATCTTTGAAAAGGGCCAATCATGGTCATAAAGGGCCATTCAGGTCCTTCTGAGCATGCTCAATGGGTTTTTTTAATTTTAAAACTTTCCAGCCAGGAAGAGGCCACACTTCAGCACAGGGTCACTCTGGAAGGTAAGTAAACCACCCCTTACCGCCCTGCTCAGCCCCCCACTGCCCACCTCTGACCCCCTGCTAGGCTCTCGCCCTCCCTTCTCTGGCACCTGAGCACAATGAATACAAAACAAGGACTCAAAAATAGTACTAAGAAACAAGGAATGATACAAACAAACTATGAAAGGACTATCAAAATATAAAATTTTCATAAATTTATTGGTATATCTATCTCAATAAGTCACAGAAAAATGGACCATCACAAACTTGAAAACATGCCCCAAATGAACATTTGTATCTGTTTTGATCTGTATTCCCATTTTGGGAATACCCTTCCCTGCACTTGGACTTGATTTTCCAAGTTCTGAAGTTTCAGGGGCCCTTCCTCGAAACTCAGTAAATTAAGTTTGAATGAAATTGAGTCCAAGGAAAACTCAGTACCGAGTCTCAGCACTACTATTTACCACCTCACCATTTATTGCTTTATTGCCAATTTCAAATCCCGACACAATACCACATTTATTCTATATTCTTTGTACTCCATTTTCCCTTGTACTTCTTTGTCACACATTGGCTGTTATGCAGATGCCTTTACAAATCTGCAATCCAGTTGCGGATTGGTTAAAGCAAAGGGAAGAGCATAGAACAACAATTCTGATTGGAACCAATGAAGTGGGGGTTAAGGGGTGGACTATTCCCAGAGTTGATTGTCTCAGAAATGTGGGAACAACAAACCTGGAAGTAAAACAGTACCCTCGGCAATGCACTAAGTGGTAAATGAATGGCATGTAGTACACAGTATAATAGTCAGTAGACAATCAGTAACTCAGGACAGTATCTTGCTGTATTGCAAGAATCGAGAATTCGCACTGGTAGCAAAAAATTGTCAGGTAACTGATACCAGTTCCCGATATGGCAAAATTACTCACTAATAAACATTGTTTTGCTTTTTTTAGTCCTACTCCAGAGTAAGTGGTTTGAGGACTGCGGTTAAAGTGAGTGCACATATTATCCTTGAGATAGAAGAAGAAAAATGTACTTCTTTTCTGCAACAGAAAGATACATGCATTTAGTTTCTCTCCAGTGCTCTATTTCAAGCGACGATAGTGGTCAAAATCCCTTAGAAACAAGGAAAAGACATAAAAGTTTATATGCTTTGAAAGTTCTATCCAACTATGCTGGGTAACAGTTTCATTTTTATAGCATCCTGTTCATGATAGCAACTGAAGAAACCTATACTTAAGTTACAAAGAAGTCAAATATGACTTGTGGAAACGTTCTAAGGAATTCCATTCAAAATGATCAAGTTATCAATTATTTTATTTAAATAGCTAAAAACTGATAATTTTATCCACAGTGACATGGCCTTTGACTGGTTCAGTATTAATAAACTAAACTAGAGAAACTAGAGAACTGATAACAGTTCTATCTCTGTTATCTGCCCTTTTCTGTCTGTCTCCTCTGCCAAAACTCTCATCCATGCCCTAATAATCTCATGCTTCGACTACTGTAACCTTCTCCTTGCTGACCTTCCCCACTCTCATCTTTCTTCCCTCATCTCTGTTCAAAATTCTGCTGCCAGGATCATCCACCTTGCCAGTTGCTTTGACCATGTGAAGCCTCTCCTCTCCTCTCTCCACTGGCTCCCTCTTCCTGAGCGTATTCTGCACAAGCTCCTTGTCCTCACTTGTAAAGCCCTTCACAACCTCGCTCCCCCCTACCTCTCTGCCCTGATCTCCCTCCAAACTCCTGTTCGAGCACTCCGTTCCTCTTCCATCCCCTCCCTCACCCTCCCACACCTCCCCTGCTCCCCGAACCACCTTAATCCCTTTTCCCTTCTCCACACCTTCAAGTCCCTCCTCAAAACCCACCTCTTCTGCTCCGACCTTCCTAACTCCTGCTAATTATCCCCACCCAGGATTATCCCCCATCTGTAATCTGTAAACTCCCAATTTACTGTAACGAAGCCAAGGAAGGGTACTTGAGTTCTCGCATCCTTATGAATGTCGCTTCCCTTGTGTCTCCCTCTGTTCCCCCTTCCCTGTCTCCCCTCCCCCCTGTCTTTAGATTGTAAGCTCTTGGGCAGGGACTGTGTCTATCTTATTTTTTGTAAAGTGCCAGGTACATCGCTGGCACTATATAAATGCTTTAATAAATACATAATAATAATAATAATAATATGTATATATTTTTAGCAAACAATAGATCGTATATTTTGGATACCACGTTAATGTGGGCCAAATAGTGGGAAATCGATAACGCCAGATGGTATCTCGTAGTATCATGATAATCAAGAAATGTAAAACGTGCTCCTCCAACTGCTTCTTGCCAGCACCAACATTTAGTACCAACACGAGTCTTGTATATTTCAATGGGACTTAAGTTGGAGCTAAGTACCAGAATTGCACTGGCCAAATCATAGAACTCCTTTGAAACTTCTATGAAAGCCCTTTGTTTTATCCCAGTTTACTTCTCTAGCACTTTCCTTATTTAGATAAATTACATGTTGTAAATTGTTTGCTCAGCTCCCATCTTTGTCTGAGAAAGAATCAAAGAACTATTTTATAACCGAAGAGCTTAGAAAATATGTAGGTACATCTTCTCACTGCAATTGCAACAAAGATACAATATTCAGAAACAAAGGCAATTTAAATTAAACCTTAAGTGCCTTTAATTAAAAAACATAAATCATAGAGCCCCATTTCAGTGCAAGCTGTCTTTAGATTGCTGAGGATGTCTGTTCTCATTTCAATCCTATTGACCTGAAAGATAAGAAAGGGCTTCAAATTACTTTCACAATTTTTACAAACAGTGTCATTAAAAGTTCTTTCCTTAGCCTATCTGCAAGCGGGACTTATGTTGGGCCCACTAGGGATGTGCACCAGAGCCCCATGTCAGTATTCGTTTTCGTTATTGTTGTCATTATCAAAATGTGTTGTTTTATCGTTATCGTTATAACGACAATGCAGTTTTCATTATTCTCGTTATCGATACCAATACCGGTTTCAAATGAAGATTTTATTTTCGTTATTATTGATATCATTTCGTCTCATGATCTCATGAGACCAAAAATCGCAAATGGTATTTTGATCGCATGTGTTGTCGTGTGCGGTGGTGTGGTGTCTGTCTGGCTTGTGTGAAGTGAACTTGTGTGAAAAATTGGTTGTGAGCTTGTGTGTGTGTATTGAGAGAAGGAGAGATTGGCCAGCCACCCACTTGTGGAGACAGAATGCAGGCAGGGCTTGATAGACCATTGATCTGACACAGTATGGCACTTCTTATGTTCCTATCTTTTTATGTTCTTTAGATTTGTGACAAAAAAAATCAAAAGGGGGATGCAGGAGACCATGTCGGGGATAATTGCCCATATTGAGACTGTCCACCTCATTGAGGTGACGCGGGATGTGTCTCGGGGTGGAAGGAGTAGGGAGGAACATCGAGCGGAGGAAGGCATGGCAGAAAAGGCACCGTCCCAGTCCTTCCCCCTCCAGATCCTCTGAGGATTCTCCAGCCCCCCGGCAAGAGGAGACCCCTGAAGCAAGGGTATTTTGGGCTTCACTGCGGAGGCCCACAAAAACATTTATCTTGGACTTCAAGGCTCACACCCAAAATGTGGAGGACAGGCTGGTGGAGCGATTCAAGGAGCTCAAAATCAGGGAACTCCAGGCTGAGGCATACAAGGAGTACCTCAGGAGAGAAAAGGATGCCCTTGAATCATTCCACCAGTTCCTGGTGGCATGGAAGGATCCATGGTGGGGGCCCTGGACATTGCAAGGTGACATGGGGCAGAGATGGATGATGTGCTCACACCTTGGTCCCATGCACCATTGTCCCCTTTTCCCCACGTTTCTGTGGACAGGCCCACAGACCCCTATGTTATTTTTCTGTCTTTTGCACCTCTCCCCCTCCACCCTCATCTCTCATTCTAGCAGCGGGAAGCCTCTCTCTTTTTCTGGCCATGTACTTCAGGTGATGGCATGGGTGGAAGCGTGTATGTCTCTCCTTCTAGCAGCGGGGAGACTCTCTCTGTCTCTCTCTCTCTCTCTCTCTGAGCAGCAGGTTACTACCTCATAAAAATGGTTCTTCACTCTGGCTCTCATCCTTCTCACCACGTCACCCTGTGATCCATCCCTGCATAGACTTGTCTTATAACCTTAAAAGGGTTGGCTGTAACTGTCACTCTGAAAGGGATAGTGCTTCTTAGCCTAGAGAGGAGCTCGAGGCCATCAGGACAGGCATGCCGTGGTGGGCAGTTGCTTGGGCATGAGCAGCAGGTTGCTACCTCATAAAAAAAAGGTTCCTTGTGCTGGCTCTCATCATTCTCGCAATGTCACCCTGCATTCCATCCCCGCATGGACTTGTCTCATATTCCTAGAAACGGTTGGGTGGAAATGTGTGGGTGTGCCAGAGAAAGAGAGAGAGAGAGAGGAGTTCTCTGGCAGTGGGCAGCAGTGGATGCCTTTTATACTAGAGGAGCTTGAGAAGTTGATGATGGTTCTTGGGACTGGAATGGTTGCTTTGGATTCAGTGGAATGACAGCTCCCCTTGACTGGAACGATGGCCCGAGAACCCTGAGGATGGGTCCTGGGACTGGAGTGGCAGCTTCTGGATGCAGTAGGATGACAGCTCCCTGTGAACGGAATAATGGCCCCAGAACCCTGATGGTGGGTCCTGGGACTAGAGTGGCAGCTTCTGGATGTGGTGGAAAGACAGCTTCCCATGCCTGGAACATAGGCCCCAGAACTATGATGGTGGGTCCTGGGGCTGGAGTGGCTGCTTTTTGATGCAGTGGAATGACAGCTCCTCGTGAGCAGAATGATGGCCCCAGAACCCTGACAGTGGGTCCTGGGACTGGAGTGGCAGCTTCTGGATGTGGTAGGATGACAGCTCCCCGTGAGCAGAACAACGGCCCCAGAACCCTGACGGTGGATCCTGGGACTAGAGTGGCAGCTTCTGGATGTGGTAGGATGACAGCTCCCCGTGAGGAGAACAATGGCCCCAGAACCCTGATGGTGGGTCCTGGGACTGGAGTGGATGCATCTGGATGCTGTGGGTAGACAGCAACCCGTGACTGGAACGACGGTGCCAGAACCCTGATGGTGGGTCCTGGGACTGGAGTGGATTGCTGCTTCCGGATGCAGTGGAACAACAGCTCCCTGTGAGCAGAATGACAGCCCCAGAATCCTGATGATGGCTCTTGGGACTGGAGTGGTAGCTTATATCTGTTTGCGGACAGCACCACATGGGGACCAGCCAGGGGCCAGGCATGTTTCTGTGTGAGGGTGCCAGAGAGAGAGAGAGGCTCTCTGGAAGTGGGAGGTGGTGGCGGAGGAGGAGCATCGGAGGAGGCATTCAGGCAGGTGGGAGTTTGGCATCAGCAGCAGCAGCAGCACTAGCAGGGCATGTTTCTGTAGGGTGGTGCCAGAGAGAGAGAGAGGCTCTCTGGCAGTGGGCATCAGAGGAGGAGGAGCATCGGAGGAGCAGGCAGGTGGGAGCTTGACAGCAGCAGTGGCAGGGCATGTTTCTGTGGGGTGGTGCCAGAGAGAGACAGAGGCTCTCTTGCAGTGAGCAGTGGCATGTGGCATCGGACAGCAGACTTCACCCTGAGGTCGGATGCATGCTGTAGTGGAGAGGGTGCAGGCAGTCAAGAGGGTCATACAGCGGCAGCAGCAGTAGCACTCATCTTCCCCCTGGGGTCCAGCATGGTGGAGAGTATGTATACCTCCTTGTGAATAAGGGTCAAAACGCCTGCTCAGCCCCTTTCAACTTTTGTACCAGGGCCATCACCTCTGGTACATACTGTCGCTCCACCGTCCCCCCACCTTGGTCCTTCAGGAAGCCTTCTAGCCTCCTGATGAGACTTCGAACCAGGGGGATTACCTGTCTCAGGGTGGTTGTTGTCACACTCAGGCTCTCTGCCACATCCTTAAAGGGCTTAAGGACGTGCACGGCCTGAGTCATCATTGTCTACTCATCCCACCTGAGTGGCCTTTGCCCCCCAATCTCACCCTCTGAGGCTACCTTATGCAGGACCTGCCTCTGCTCCACCAGATGCTCCATCATGCTATAGGTGGAGTTCCAACTGGTGCTGACATCCTGCATGAGGCGGTGCTCCTGCGCCCCCAGTTGCACCTGATTCTCCTTCAAGAGGTGACCACCCTTCACGCTCTTGTTAAAGTACCCTGTAATCTTACTGCCCTTCTCGATTAACAGGGTAAGGGGGCTGCTGCTGCGCTCTGCTGCCTTCTCCCCCAGGCCCAGGTAATCCCTCACCACCAGGTGAAGGGTGTGGGCAGCACAGGGGATGTGCTGGAACACATCCTCCAGCACCGCCTTCTTCATGTTCACAGCATTATCAGTTACCATGAACCCCCTGGTGAATGGGGCTTCCTCCCTTAGCCACCCCTCCACCATGGTGTCCAAGGCTCCCCTTGTGTTGACGGAAGTGTGTCTCTCGTCAAACACCTGGGCGTGAACTAGGGCCACCCTGTACCCTGCTCCTGGCACCTGCTCCTCCTCCTCCTGCCATCTGCAGCTACCACCAGTGAGCAGTCAGGTACAGATACGCATGTTGTGCATTTCAGCTGCTTCAAATGTCTGTGGTGAAATGCGCAACTGCCCCACCTGCCCTGGCCAGCTGCTCCCTCACTCACTCCCTGGGTGCCTGGTACAGGGAGGGCACCACCTATCTGCTGAAGGTGGTGCATGAGGGAGAAGCTGGTACTGGGGTGCCAACGGTGCCAGCAGCCGGCGGAATCCCTGGTCCTCCATAATGCTGATTGGCTGGTCATCCAGGGCAATCATCTCCCCCACCCAACTGGTGATCTTGATTGTCACTAGATGATGCACTCCGCCACGCCCCAGCTGCCCAAAGCTCAGATCCTCCATTGTGACCTGACGCAGCTGCTGTTGACAGGGATTTCGAGATGCGACCTGCTGCTGCTGTCCCTCCTTCCCCTTGCCATGAGCAGAGGGGGGAGGTCTGCTGCTGCTTGTGCTCGCTGCAGCAGCGTACCCACTCTTGTCCACAGTTCCCAATGTCTCTTGCAGCAGCAAAGCCCTAGGCCAAGTCCTCATGTGGGAATTCATGCCATTGTTACTGAGATTCCCCTTTTTATTCCCATGGCACACTACCTTCCCACAGTGAAGGCAGGCCACCCGGCTGCTGTCACCTGGGATCACTTCAAGGAAGTGATCCCACACAGCCCCGCTGGGGTGCCCTGAACCCTTTGTGCCACCGCTGGGGGCCACTGTCTTTTGTCCCCAATGGGACCACAATAGGCTCATCATCATGACCAGGAGTCTCCTCCACCTCCTCCTCGCTCCCCTCATTGCTGCCCAGTTCCACACCACCCATGCTGAATCTGCTGCTGCTTCCACCTTGCAGCATGGGAAGAGAGGATGCATTGCTGCTATTTGCTGAAGCTGGGCTGCTGCTGCCAAAGTGGGGATGGATGCCCTCAAATACATCCTCCCCTAAGTCCTCAGAATCCATGGGGAGGGGGGTGTCCAAGGGAGAAGCCTGCCCAGGAAAGGTGGTTGCCCCTGCACCACTCCCAGCAACAGCACCCACAGCATCATCATTGCTGCTGGGGCTCCCCATAACAATATCTTCTGCTGCCCCCAGTGAAAAATCACTGCTGGCAGTGCCTGCTGCTGTCGGTGACTAGTGGAAGGTTGGGGCTCCATGTGCCACATATGCCACTCCTGAGATCTGTGCAGCAGCCTGTTCCCCTGATAAGACCAGCCGCCTTGAAAAAAAATCAGGTCTCTTCAGTTTGGGCTGTGGGATGCCAGCAGTGGCAGAAGTGGCAGGGGGCTTGCCAACTCCCCCATGTCCACGGCCTCATCCTCTACCAGGGCCACCTGCCCCAGAGGCTGAACTAGGAGTCCTTCCCTTTCTCATTGTAAATGGACACAAAATTGCACAAAGTAGTAATGACACAAAACCTAACCTAATCCTACTGTCCTATAATCCTAATATAATAAAATAGACTAGCCTAAATACCTATATAATATCTAATCTTTCTATATATGTTGTACACAACTAATATATATCTAAATCTAAATGTCTATAATATCTTTATCTATATCTATCTAATCTATAACTATCTATGATGGACAGGGCAGGGAAAGGGAGGAGGTAAAAGGTAGGGTATATGAGCAAGGAAGGAAAGGAATTGGTAATATAATGAGGGCTAGGAAGTATTTTTTGTGTGCAAGCACCAGTTCTGTAAAACGCAACCTGAGAAGCAGAGAGCTCTCACAGAACAGTAAGCAAACACATGGCTTGCCCATTATAAAGGGTTGCAGTGCCCTCCCCCACAGCCCCCTGATTGGCTGTGGGAGGCAGCAGGCATTGGGCAATCACAGAGTGCCATGAGACTGCTGGGGCCTGATTGCGCTGTGCATTGGCCAACGATGCATCCATCAGATACTGCAGAGCTGCTCGCCCCTCCCAACACAAGGCAAAGTTCAAGAGTTCAATCCTCTTTAGGGCTCCGAGATGTCTACTCCCTCCTCCCCTCTCCATTTCCATCAAAACCAAAACTGCAACTATCACTAATAATAACGACAACAATAACAATATTGTCATTTTCGTTATCATTGCTGTTATTCTCGATTGTCATTTTCGTTATTGCAATAACGACAACAAAAATGACAATTGTCGTTATCATTAGTGTAATAATGAAAATGACATGCACACCCCTAGGGCCCACTAGCGTTCAAGCCAAGTGTGAAAACAGTTCATGTGGAATAGTTCATCTACCTGATCTAAAAGCTATTCTAGAAGATCAAAGTACAGTAGATCAGAAATGCAGAGGTAGCAAAAACTAACCCCATTCCAAAATGTAACCCTGATATTTAAAAAGGAATCCAGAGGCAATTTTGGAAACTACAAACCAGTAAGTTTGACGTCCGTGCCAGGCAAAATGGTGGAAACCATCTTTAAGGACAAAATTACAGGGCATGTTGACAAACATAACTTAATGAGGAAGAGTCAACATGGATTTAGTAAAGGTAAGTCATGCCTCACTAACCTGTTGGAATTCTTTGAGGGTGTAAATAAGCATGTGGACAAGGAAGACCCAGTAGATATAGTGTACCTGGATTTCCAGAAAGCATTTGATAAGGTCTCTCATGAGAGACTCTTGAGAAAATTAAAAAGTCATGGGATAGGTGGTAGTGTCTTATTATGGATCAGAAACTGGTTGAAAGATAGAAAGCAAAGGGTAAGACTAAACGATCAGTTTTCACAATGGAGAGATGTAAAAAGTGGTGTGCCTCAGGGATCTGTATTGGGACCGGTGCTGTTTAATGTATTCATTAATGATTTGGAAAAGGGTGTTAAGAGTGAGGTGATCAAATTGGCAGACGACACCAAGTTATTCAAGGTAGTTAAAACACGAGCAGACTGTGAGGAACTGCAACAGGATCTTACGACACTGGGTGCCTGGGCATCTAAATGGCAAATGAGATTTAATGTGGACAAGTGCAAAGTGATGCACGTAGGGAAAAATAATCCAAACTATGCGTACACAATGCTGGGTACTAAGCTAGGAGTTACCACTCAGGAAAAGGATCTGGGGGTGGTTGTGGACAATACAATGAAATCCACAGCGCAGTGCGCAGCAGCAGTCAAAAAAGCAAACAGAATGTTAGGAATTATTCGGAAGGGGATAGAGAATAAAACTGAGGATGTCATAATGCCTCTATACAAATCAATGGTGCGACCGCACCTCGAATATTGTGTGCAGTTCTGGTCGCCCCATCTCAAAAAAGACATAGCTGAACTAGAAAAGGTACAGAGAAGGGCAACAAAAATGATCAAGGGCATGGAAGGGCTCCCGTATGAGGAGAGGCTTGGTAGGTTGGGGCTCTTCAGCTTGGAGAAGAGACGACTGAGAGGAGATATGATAGAGGTCTATAAAATCATGAGTGGTGTGGAACTAATAAACAAGGAGCAGTTATTTACCCTCTCAGCTAGTACTAGAACTAGGGGACACTCCATGAAACTCATGGGTGGCAAGTTTAAAACAAATAAAAGAAAATATTTTTTCACTCAGCGTATAATTGGGTTGTGGAATCTACTGCCAGAGGCTGTGGTAAGGGCCAGTACTATAGCTGAGTTTAAAAGAGGTTTGGACAAGTTTCTGGAAGATCGGTCCATTAGCAGCTATTAGCCAGACAGGATCAGGGAACATGATGGGAGCTGGGGGAAAACAACAGGGAATGGATCCCCCATTGTGACCTGTTGGGTGCTTCTCCAAAGCCACCATGATCGACCACTGTTGGAGACAGGATGCTGGGCTAGATGGACCATTGGTCTGACCCAGTATGGCACTTCTTATGTTCTTAAATAATCCGTCTCTTTTTTTCATTGGTTACCTATCTGCCTGCTTTTTTGCACACTCAGTGGGGCTGATCCCAAGCCTTACGGACCAGCCTGTGCAGCATATGCGAAGCACGCACACGCTTGTAGGTGCAACTTGTGTGCACTCCCTGCATGGGGGCCGCAGTGTCCGTGGGGATTGCAGTCATTATTATTATGTGCAGTCAGGTGTACACTTTTCTTTTTCTGTGAGATATGTTTTTTTTCTCCTACTTTAAACTTGCAATTTCCCTGCGTCTCAGGCACAACAGTTATTAAACATTTCTTACTGTATCAAAGATCATAAATGGAGCTTTCTAGCTCTAAGTCATATCGTTCCATCATTTTCCTCCAATTTACCACAAAGTAACATTCTTCTCCACCCGTATGCATAGCATTGCACTAATACACCTTTTGAGTTGGCAATATATTTTCTGATTAGATAGAGACTAAAACAGACCCGTTGCTCATTGATTTTTTAGTCAGCATACTCCTAAGTGGAAATCCCTTAACCTAGATAGGTGACCTGCGCACATGCATGGCAAAGACCAGATTCTAAAACTAAATGTGGATAGCAGTATTTTTGTTTACTATTCAATTAAATACAGTTCTCACTATCAAGCCCATTTTCACTCTTTAGCTCATTAAGCCATTTAACATCATTCATGAGCTTAGAACCAATGAAAATACAAATGTCATGCAGGTGTTTTTCATCAGCTGAACTGGGCTCAGATTTCTTTTTAATGCATCAGCCCATGCACCACTGGACACAGTGCGAGATGGATCATTCTACTTTATCTGCTGACTGATCTAGAGTGTCTTTGGATATATACACCTATCAGTTTGCCTGCCTTGCTGACAGACACACTATTGATTTCAATGGGAAGGATCATGGAGTATAGTGCATTTCGTGGACACAACGGTAAAAGACTTTGGGCCCAAATAAGGTGAGGAATATTAGCTAGAGTGCTACTGGATGCCTTGATCCTCACACCAGTTACTCTGGAGTAGGTCCACTGAAATCAGTGGGGCCGATCCCAGGCCTTGCACCCCGTGGGTGTGCGGATGCTGTGAGGAAGTCGTGTGCACTCCCGTTATTGGAGGATTGTGCCACACAGATCCATGCGGGACCCTCATGCACAGCATGTGAAGGGATGTATGAGGTTGCACACAATGGCACTATTCTGGCACAATTGATGTGACTAGGGTGTACGATTCTCTGGCCTCAGAACCAGTGCATTCAGATCCCATGCACTTCAAGAGGACTTATCCTAAAGGCTAGGACTGGAACTAAATAGCTAGAGGAGCATGCCTGGCATCATGCCTTGAACTGAGTTTACTCAGAGTTTTCACAACATTTGGAACCGTTGAGCTTTGGTTATGGGAGAGGGAAGGATAACAGTTTTTCCAAGGTTTTCAGCTGATGGTGCCTAGGTGGGGCTATAGTTTAATGTGCATCTGGAGTTAGCTACATCCTACACTGAACTACAAGTGTCAATACTGATTGCAAACATCAAGCATTAAACAAATCAGCTTTGCAGAGAATATGAAATGAGATGAAAAGCCAGGCACAGAGGAGAAAAACATTATATATAATGAAAATGGCTAGTAATCTGATGCTATTACTATGTACAGGAATGATAAGGTTGTACTTTCTGTAAAACCTCTTCTCCAGAGAGAAAATACGCATCTTTTAAAAGAACAACAATGCTTAGATTTTGTATATATTTATCACTACGGGTATCTTTCAATGGACCCAGGGCTGGCCACATCCAGACCTGCTCTAGATGTGGCCAGCCCCACTTGAGTTAGGTTTATATAAACCCGGCAGCTGCTGCAGCATGCAATTCGCCTGTGCGGCACCCTTCTCCCCCACACCACACCACACCACAGCTCCATCTCTGGCCAGTGGCCCAGGTTTGGGCAGATTGCTTCGCTGGCGGTGCTATGGGATGTTCCAGAGCACAACTAGCAGGACTGGAGCAGAACAGGCACCACCTGCTCTGCTTCTGTTCCGCCTGCAAATCTGGCTGCCCAGACAGGCTGCCCGGGTGTGAGGCAGAGCAGAATCATGGGTGCTGTCCATTTAAAAGCACCCTATGTGCCGTTTGGCCCTATTACATATACAACTTTTTATAAATGTGCATCGTAGCTTGCTGCAGCCGATTGATTCATACATGGAAATCCTTTCTTTTGAAAACATTGTACTGAGATGCTCTTGGGTTTAATGAATTCCAGATGCAAACGAATATTTTCCACTGTATTTGCAGATTCCTCATTTAGAGTGCCTCTTCCCCTATATTCTATTGCAGTCTTTATAGGCAGTCGGAGGTGCCCTCTTGCAAATTCAATTACTGCATCAAGTCTATACACTAAGGCAGGTGTGGGGGGGCCAAACGCGGCCCTCAGCAAGTTTTTATATGGACCCTTTCCAGTGCCTGGATCTGGCCCCTGTATCCAATCTCTACCTCCAAGCATGGAAAATCTGAGCAAAGGATAATGGGGCAAAGAGGAGAGCATGCACAGAAGGTTAGGGGACAGATCCACAGCCCTCCTTTTCTTGAATACATCTGTTAAGCACACACACACACCCAAACCTGTATGTGGTCCTTGAAGCTTGTACTAATTTTCAATGTGGCCCCCAAGACAGAAAAGATTTCCCAACCCTGCACTAAGGGCATGCATAGAGGCATCCTTGATGACTGCTCTACAGGTTTGGAACTCCCTGAATTCCCCTGGAAGTTCACCAAAGCCTGAGACTGGACATTTTCTGGGGTCAGTGTAAGACCAATTTGCTTTTAGAAAGTGGATAATAGGGTTTGGAGAGTAGTTTTAATGGGAATTTTACATGGTTGATATTTTTACACATTTTATTTTTGTATAATTTATCCATGTCTATTTAGGGAAAGGCCAGGTCAAAAAATCTAAATAAATAAATTAAATAAACAGAAAAGAGAAATCACCATGTAGAACACAAACAAGGGACAGATACCAAGATTTGATTTAACTATGTGCAGTGTAGAATGGGGTGGAGGGATAGCTCAAATAGGTGTTTGTTTGTAGAGCAGTGGATCAATGTTCAATGTTCTAGCACCAGAAGTTCTGCCAAAGTTCCATTCTCTGCCTACATATTTATTTAAACAATTTAATACCCCACTCAACTCCACCACAGGCGACTCGGGGCGGCTTACAATAAAATCATATAAGTAAAAACAATATCATCACAATAAAATCATACAAATATAAAATGACATCCCCGCCCAACTTAAAAATATAACAAGACACAAACACTCCCATAATTCCCTCCGCCAACTCCCCCCGACCCGTCCCCTCCACCGAAGGCCTGGCGGAAAAGTCAGGTCTTACATAAACGATGAAAAGTCAACAGGTCTGGGACCAGGTGAGCCTCCTCTGGGGGCGAGTTCCACAGTTGGGGTGCGGCCACCGAGAACACTCTCTTCAAAGTGGCCCCCTGATTAACTTGGGGGACCTCCAGGAAGGTGCCCCCAGCAGACCAGAGGAGTCAATATCGAACCTGGGGAGTGAGGCGATCCCGCAGATATGTCGGGCCCAGGTCATGTAGTGCTTTAAAGGCAAGAACCAACACCTTGAATCGAACCCAGAAAAAAATAGGAAGCCAGTGCAGAAGACAGAGAACTGGTGTAATGTACTCCCAGCAGCCCAACCCCATAAGGAGTTGGGTCACCACATTCTGCACCAACTGTAACCTCAGTACCATCACCGAGGGTAGCCCCATGTAAAGCGTGTTGCAGTAGTCCAGTCTCAAGGTAACAAAAGCATGAATGATGGTGACCAGGTCAGAGTCCGAGAGGTAAGGCCGATTGCCGAAGCTGCTGAACCAGATGTAACTGTTGGAATTCCCCCCTTGCCACCGCCTCCACCTGAACATACAAGTGGAGTCAAGAATCAAGGAGCATCCCCAGACTCTGTACCTGGAAGACCAGCGGAGGGCAAACCCCGTCAATGATGGGAGATGTCACACCCACCCCACTCCCTCCTCACCAGCATTATCTCTGTCTTGTCAGGATTCAGCTTCAGTTGGCTCTGCCTCATCCACTTCCCCACACCTACCAAACACCGGTAGAGCATAGAGACTGCTGGGTCTGGGTCTTAAGAAAATGAGAGGTACAGCTGAATGTCATCAGCATATTGATGACAACTCACTCTGCACTGTCTCAAAACCTTACCCAGTCGCTGCATGCATACGTTGAACAGGAGCGGGGACAGAATGGAACCTTGCGGGACACCACACGAGAGGTCACAAGGAGAAGAGGAATCGTTACCTAACACTACCCATTAGGGCCTACCAGCTAGGTAGGAACGGAACCATTGTAGGACCGTTCCACCTAATCCTGCCCGGTCCCACAAGCGTGTCACCAACAAATCTCGTGATCAACCATGTCAAAATCTGCCAAGAGATCTAATAGGACAAGTAAAATTGAATGTCCCTGATCCATCTCCCAGTGCAGGTCATCAACCACGGCCACAAGTGCAGTCTCCAAACCATACCCTTAGTAAAAGCCAGACTGGGAGGGATCTAGAAAGCTGCGGCTATCGAGGTGCAACTGGAACTTCTGGGCCACCACCCACTCAATAACCTTCCCAAAAAAGGGAAGGTTAGAGACTGGCCAATAACTGGTGAGCAAGTCAATGACAAGTATTGTTTTCTTGAGCAGAAGTCGCACCACCGCCTACTTCAAACATTCTGGCACTCTGCCCTCCCAAAGGGAGGCACTGATCACCCCCTCCAGCAGCAGACCTAGCGTCTCCTGGCAGGCTTTCACCAACCAGGATGGGCATTGATTGATCCAGTTCACAACAGGTAGCCCTAACAGACCCCAGAACATCCTCTGCCTCAGCTGGCATTACCTCCTGAAACAGATCCCACAAAACCAGACCAGATGGGATTTCAGCAGCCTCTGGCTCTCCTCCCTCTGCACAATATGCAGCACCAAAATCATGGTGAATCCAAGTGATCTTATCTGCAAAGTAGTTGACAAACATGTCACAGTGGGCCCTGGAAAATTCTATGTCCAGGTGGAGGGAGTCCAGACTGACCATCCCCCGCACCACCTGGAACAGCTCCGCTGGATGGGACTTTGCAGCTGCTAGGAGGGCAGCAAGGAATTCCTTCTTTGCTGCCCTCATGGCCACTGCATAACCTTTCTCTCACACACTCACTGGTAGTCACCATGGCAAAAATTCTCAATTTCCTAGGCATACTAAGATTTTTTACGTCTAGGTCCCAATCCAAGGTTTGCATCTGATTATCATGCATACGCATGGACTGAACCTATCCTATGCGCACGCACACACATTGTATGCATGCATGGTGCCACAGCCAAAGGGCATTTTCAGAAGCTTAGACCTAATCTGGGGTAACTGTTGCCAGAGATGCAGAATTCTCCCCCAAAAAGACAGCCCCCCCCCCCATGCTTGGCAAGGCCACGTGGGACATGGGTCGGTCGGCATTGGGGAGCTTGAGCGGGGTCAGGGACCAGTCGCCATGGAGTGTAGGGGGAAAAGGCCCCTTCATGCAAAAACCAGTCTGCCCTTGGAAAAGGTGATTAGGTGGAGGAACCCTAAGTAAGTACAGGGCAGTTAAGAAAGGGCCTCCTCACTGTCTTAAGGAACCATCGGTGAATAGAATCTGGACTAGCAATGGCCCCAAAGGCATGGAAAACTAGACCACCCAATGTTTCCCTCCCACAAGCCAACACCCCCACGCCCGATCGGTGAAAATGCACCTTTAGCCTAGGACTCCCCTCATGATTCTCTTCCATCCCCGAATCACCTAAAAACCTGTGCCCTTAGCCCCAGTCTGTTTACCTTATGCATTCTCCCTTGTTGTACCTGGACACCCACCCAGAACCTCTTTTGTCCTGCTCAGATGTGTCCTTTGTCCACTCAGCCCCCATATGCAGCTTCCCTTTGTTGTATCTGGACACACATCCGGAATCCCCTTTGTCCTCCGTATGAGCCTATTGTAGTGTCCCTGAGCCTATCCCAAAACCTTTATCCTAAACCCTATAACTGCTCCTCTCTCCCCCTCCAAAATTGAGAAAGCTTTGGATGCAAACATGTGTGGGTCCCTCTTTGCGTGTCTGTGTCTTAAGGGGTCTGCCAGACTTTGGTCTGCCCCTTCCCTTCATCCCCGAACTTCACTGGATCTATGGTCTGCCTGTCCCCTTTCAATTGCAAGGAGAGGTAACCATTGGTCCTGGCTTCCCCTCCTGCTTCTTTCTCTCTCTCGCTCTTTTCTCATTGTGTGTGTGTCTCCCCCATGTTCCACCCCCTCACTCCCAACATTACTTTCATTTTCCCTGCCGCTGCTTGTGTTTCCCCTGTAAACCGCCAGCCAGACTGGGGCTGTGTTGATTAGTATATGGATGTGTGTGTGTATCACATTGTGTGTTTTCTTTGATGTCCCTTTAAAATAAACATTCCCTTTTTTTAATTAAATGCTTGTCTCCCTCTTTTTTTCTACTCTTGGGGAGGGTACGTAAACCTGACTGTAGCATGTATCGAACCTCAGACTGATCCTTGTGGCACGTCAGGACCCCTAGTTCAACTAATTCGGCTAATTCTCCTAAATTTAAGAATTGAGCATATATTGGGGCACTGACCCCCCCCCAATAGTCACGCGTGGAAGGGGGTCTCCTGCTAACATAATGGCCTCCTCCCCACCACCCTAGGGTGAGCCGGTACCCAGAACAGAAATGATGGTGTGCCTTACCACACTTTGCCCTGAACCATGGTAGTGCTTACCACCGGCTGTTCCCCACAATTTTCCAAGATCACAACTGGAATCTTTTCCCTCTCACCATTCAATATCTGTCATTTCATTGCTTACAAAGTTGTCACTTCCTGTTGCTATGACATAGGACTTGTTCATACAAACATGCAATAAGAGGTTGTTAATCAGGAAGAACAGCGATGGGATTCCAGGTGCCCATCCCTGCATCTGTTCAGACAAGAACACCCACAAGTAAGCCCCTATTTCTCAAATACCCAAGTTTATTAAAGTTAAAAATACTCTTTTTGCCTCACTACATACTCTTGACTTACACAAACAAGAGTGAGGACAGAGCAAGTTAAGTTGTTATTACCCAATTTAGCATTTGTGTAAGCAAGCACTTACACAATACCATATGTCTGAAGGGACAACTGCACACTAGAACAGTTAAGTTGAACACACTGCAGTATGACATTTGTTTTGATAAACCTATCGCACACACTAAGAACACATCTGTCTAGAGTTATCTGAGCTAATTCATTCACAGATAACCAGCTCTAATGTAGTGCAATCATCCAAAATAAATTTGCATCCAGTCAGTTAAAAGTTACAAGTTTTGTGATGGTGGACAATTTACCACATGCAGAAAGCCTTTGTTTGAGATGTCTCTAAAAACTGTACAGGCGATGCGAGTGTATTGACATAATGTGAGGCTCTTTATGTCAGAGACATAAGTATTGTGTCAAGTGGCAGTAACTATGGTAACTGTTATTTTATCTTTTTTTGGAAAAAATCAACAAAAAAATCAAATAGCATGTTACGTGCATAATGCTCAATTCTGTTCTCAGTTGCCCTTCTTCAAAATCCCTGACCTCGGTGCATTTGCTTAGGAGTAAGTGAAAGTAGATTCTGATGCAGAAAACTGTCGCTCCAGTGCTTTAATCTTACAAACGTTTTAACTTTGTTTTGGGTGTACAATATTTAGCCATTTTATCTAATCCCCCTATGTTGTGTTTGGGGTAACACAATCTTCAGTCTAAATAAAGAAGATTGGCGAATATACGCACCCCTCCTTAAATAACACTGCTGCTGCATCAGTGTAGCTTATAGTTTGAGACATCAGGCTTTTTATTGTTTAAGACTGTTCTCTGATATTTCAGTGTTCTTAGGGTCCATCCAAGGTTCGTGCACTTGGTGTGCATGCACTCATGGCATGTGCAACATTTGTGTAATGCACACATTCAGGGTGTGCAATGCACATACCAATCTTCCACAAGATGTGCACACAGGGACCTTGGAGTACCCCATTTTCTCTACTTCTGGTGGATTTTTATTCTGGATCTGTTTCTTGTTGGATTTTTCTGTGTGAGCAGTTTGGTTCTGGTGAATCGTGTGTTAGTACAGGGAGCTCAGCTAGACGACAATGGAGGTCACCTCCATACCTAAGACTATATATTACTCTTATAGAGGAGCGATAAATGGACATGAACCTGTATTTACTGCATTACCCCAATTTGGCAGCAACAGAGAAATCTCAGTGAACATGGGTCCCTGTGAATGGCATGCTCTAAGGTTGTTTTTAAACAGGACAGGCCCACACGGGTCGACCTATCCCCCACCCACTAGAGCGCCCTGAAGTCACGCTTCTGCTATTTATTTATTTATTTATTACAGATATTTATATCCCGCACACTCCTGCACACTGGCAGCTCGGGGTGACGAACAACACAAACAGTCAAAACAACTATCAAATCCTTTTAAAATACTACAAACGTTTTAAAATATGAAAATATCAAAAACAGAAAGGCTAAAAGGCAGAAAAAAATCTCCCCCCAATGCCCCCACCCCCTCTCCGAAGGCTCAGCGGAACAACCAGGTCTTACAATATCTTCAGAAAGAGGGGAAGTCTGGGGACAGACGAGCCTCCATCAGGAGGGAGTTCCACAGCCAAGATGTGGCCACCGAGAATGCCCTCTCTGCTTTCGGCACCCAGGATACCTGGGGGACTTCAAGTCGGGCGCCCCCGGTCAACTGCAAGAGCCGCGAAATTACCCAGGGTCTGAGGCGGTCTCGCTGATAAGTAGGACCCAAGCCATTTAGACATTTATAGGTCATCACCAACACCTTGAATTGGGCCCGGAAAACAATAGGCAGCCAGTGCAGAGTACGGAGCACAGGTGTATTGTGCCTGCAACGTCCCGTCCCCATTAGGAGATAGGATGCTGAATTCTGCACCAGCTGCAGCCTCTAGACCATCCTCAAGGGTATCCCAACGTAGAGTGCATTACAGTAGTCCAGTCGAGAGGTAATGAAGGCATGGATGATGGTGGCCAGATCCGAGTCTGAGACATATGGGCACAGTCGCTGCACCAGATGTCATTGGCGAAATGCTCCCCTTGCCACAGCCCCCACCTGACAATCCAGGCAGAGCTGTGGCTCAAGGAGCACCCCCAAACTATGAACCTGAGTGGCCAAAGGGGGGCAGACCCCACCAACGACATGAGACAACACCCTACCCACCTCACCCTTACCCACCAACATCATCTCCATCTTGTCAGATTTCAACCTCAGATGGCTTGCCCTCATCCAGTCCCCCATAGCTGCCAAGCACCGGGCAAGCACTGAGACTTCCGGGCCTGGGTCTCCGGAAAACAAGATATAGAGTTGGGTATCACTGGCGTACTGATGACATTGCATGCTGAACCCTCTCATGACCTCACCCAAAGGTTGCATATACACGTTGAACAGGAGAGAGGACAGAATAGAATCCTGCGGGACTCCACACATGAGATTCCGGGGAGATGACGTATATTCTCTGAGAACCACCTGCTGAGTTCTCCCTGCCATGAATGAGCGGAACCATTCAATAACAATCCTACTCACCCTGGCCCAGTCCTGCAGCCTTGTCACCAACATCTCGTGATCAACGGTATCAAACGCCGCCGACAGATCCAATAAGATCAAAATAGATTATCTGCCCTGATCCAATTCATGGCGTAGGTCATCAACCAATGCCACAAGTGCAGTTTCCGTGCCAAACCCAGGGCAAAAGCCAGACTGCAAGGGATCTAGAAAACTGACCTAGTCCAGATGCCCCTGTAACGGCCGGGCCACCACCAATTCAATAACCTTCCCTAAAAAGGGAAGGTTAGAGACTGGTTGATAGCTGGCCAAGTAGTCGACGTCCAAAGATGACTTCTTGAGCAGAGGCCACACCACTGCCTCTTTTAGACGGCTCGGCACTCTGCCCTCCCTAAGGGAGGCATTGACCACCCCCACCAGCAATGGCCCTAATGTCTCCCAGCTGGCCTTCATCAGCCAGGACAGGCACAGATCTAATTCACAACAGGTGGCCCACACTTTCCCAAGGACCTCCGCCATGTCAGCAGGCAATACCCACTGAAACTGATCCCACAACAACAGACATGGCGGGGCTTCCCCTACCTCTGATTCATCCACTGTTGCAAGTGTAGCAACGAAGTCGTGACAAATCTGAGTGATTTTATCTGCAAAAAAGTCAGCAAACATGTCACAGTGGGCACTGGAAGATTCCAGTTCCAGGTGGAGTGAGGCCGGACTGAACAGCCTCTGCACCACCCAGAAAAACTCCGCTGGACGTGACTTTAAAGATGCAATGAGGGCAGCAAAGAACTCTTTCTTTGCTGCCCACACCGCAACAGCATATGCTCTTAAACTAGCTTTATGGTGCAATCGGTCATCTTCAGGGCGAGTCTGGCGCCACCGGCTCTCCAAGCGCCACCCATCCTGCTTCATCCAGCACAGGTCCTCCGTGAACCATGGCAACCCCCGCTGTTGACATTCTGAGAGCAGATGCCTGGGAGCCATTCAGTCAATGGCCTCAGTCAACAAGCTGTTCCAGAAGGCAATGAGGTCATCAAGTGAACAATAATCAAGATCGGGAGGCAATTCCCCTAGAGCGTTCTGGAGCCTTTCTGGTTCCAAAAGTCTCCAGGGACAGACTCAATGAACTGGTCCTACACCTTTCTGGGGGAAGACATGCACCAGGAGACTGGTCCCAGAAGGAAAGAATAATAAAAAGTATGTCACAGATTCTGATCAATTTGTTGGTACAAGGAAAAGTGTGAACTCGTCCCAGAGAGAGGGTTCAATCTCTAATGTACCACATTGTGATTTGTAGCTTTGTGAATGCTGAAAAACAACACTAATGCTACGGCTATACAAATTTAATTGGTCTGTCTCCTTAAAACAGGCAATCTCCTTATTTTTATATTATTGTTACACTCCTGTACACAAATAGGAGCTCATCTGCATCTCAACACAGTTTTTCACACCTGTTCCCCTAATTCATCAGGACATGTGTTTTCAAAAGCGTGTGGGTAAAGTATGCTGCTTTTATGTCACTTTCACATATGGCAAGCTGCTATATTCATACATGCTAATCTGCTAGAATATGGCTTGTTTTTCTGTGGGTAAAGGAATAATCAGGTCAGGCATTTAGCTTCTATAATATTATCCTATAAGTTCTGGAATGCAGATGAGGTAATACATGAGCCGTGTATGCAGAAAGGCACCATTAATCCTGGAGGAAGAGGCCTCTGTGAAAGGACCTCATCCCAGGCTGCTGTCTTTCAGGGCAGGTCCCACACTGCTGTTGCCACTGTCTCCTCAGTAGCTCCAGTAGGGTACTGGAAAGCAAGAGGAACAAGAGGGATGCCTGCAACAGCAGCTCTGGCCCAGGTTGCTGCTATTGCTGCAGCAACGTCTGGTTGGAAGGAGGGCCACAGGTTGGGGACAACAGGTTCTGAATAAACTGGATGTAGGAAAAGTCATGCTGACGCTAACAATTAGAACTGAGAGGAATAGTAGATTTTGTAATCATGGGTAGGAGTACGAATTTGTCATGGTGGTGACAAAAGTCATGTTTTTAGTGACTTTAACCCCCCTCTGTGACTTTTGAAATCTTCCCATGGCTTCCATGATTTTCCCAAGTTTTTTGAGATTTTCCCAAAACCGAAGAGCAGAGCCAGCAAGAAGCTGGTGAGAAGAGCATGCTCAATGGTGCTAAGAAGATCCACGGTGTCTCCCTGGAGTTCCAAACCCCTCCCTGGTTGTGGAGACATGGCGGCATGGCAAGAAGCCGGTGAGAATACCAGGCTGGGCACCACCAGGTAAATCCACAGCCTCTCCCTGGAGCTCCAAACCCATCCTCAGTGTTGTTTCTTGTGGAGGGCAGAGGTTCTGGTGTGTTCAAGTGACGACATGGCAGCAGGATCGGAGGCAGAGAACGTTATCGTTGTCAGAGCTTCAAGAGGCGCCCAGGAGGAGATGACAGCATTTCCTCTGTCTTTATCCCCTGCTTCAGCTTACAGTCTAAGGGGGGGGCTTTATTCTGGTAAAAGTCCCACTTCTTGTAAAAGCGGTCCACCCTGGAGTGAGGTGAAGCAGGAGCAGAGCCACCAACTCCAAGCCGCTATAGAATGGGACATATCCCAACCCGAAATTCAGCTGTTGATACATCTTTTAGGGGATGGGGTCTGCTTAAGAACGAAAGCTGTGGCAATTTTTGCAATAATAAGTTTCGAAGAAGGTATGATCCCCCCTTGTCAGTTCCAGGGTGAAGGCTCAGAATTGACAGGCTCCTTCTGTGTAGGCTTGGACCTTGGGAGGTTGTTTATTTGTCTGTATTCCCTTGATCTGATTCTGGGGGCCAGGATTGGGTGGAGAGGAGTGGCTATAGGTGTGGTTCTTGGGCGTTGACAGTATGGCCCATGGGGTTGGATGGCTCGCGCCCCTAGGGTACTTAGGTGCCTACAGGAGGTGCAGCGTGTCATCCCCCCTCTGGGGTAGAGGGAGGAGCTAGGTCCAAGGTCCACAGGTGGGGGGCTGTTGCTGCTAAACGCAAGGTCCATTGTCAACAAGGCCCCAATTGTCTGGGATTTAATCTCGGATGGGGCTGTGGACCTCGCGTGTATTATGGAGACCTGACGAGATGGCTGGATCAACTTTAGCAGATCTCGTTCCGGCCGGGTATGCCATGCAGGACCAGCCCCACACAGGCGGCTGGGGAGGTGGTGTAGCAATTATTTGTAGAGAAGACTGGCCTGTCAGGAGATATCCAGTTCAGGAGATTGCAGGTATTGAGGCCCTCCATGTGGTGTTTGATTTGGCTGGGGGCAAACTAAGGGTGCTGCTGGTATACCGGGCCCCTTCCTGTCCAGGAGCATCCCTTACCGCTCTAGCAGAGCTGGCCTCAGAGGTGGCACTGGGCTCCTCCAGGACCTTGGTCCTGGGGGACTTCAACATTCACGCCGATGCCAGCCTTGTAGGAGCAGAGCGAGAATTTATGTCTGCCATGGCAACCATGGATTCGTCCCAAGTGGTCACCTGCCCGACTCACATGGGGGGGCATACCCTCAACCTGATCTTTGGCTCTGGACTTGAGGCGGGTGGTCCGGTAGTGGGGGGAGGTCAGGGTTATGCCCTTGTCATGGACAGACCATTATTTCCTCCAGGCCAGTCTCTCAGCGCACCACGTCCAGAAGGGGAATGGACCAGTTTGTTGGTCCGCCCTCGGAGGCTGATGGAACCTCAGCAGTTCCAAGAGGTCCTGAGGTAATTAAACTTGGACCTGGACGACCACTCTGTCGATGAGCTAGTCCAGTATTGGAACAGCTTACTGGGGGAGGCCATTGACAGTGTGGCTCTGAGACTCCCTCTGCCTCTGTCTCGTCACCACAGGGCTCCTTTGTTTACTGAGGGGCTGCGGTGTATGAAACAAGCAGGCAGGAGGCTGGAGTGATGCTGTCGTCGGACTTGATCTGACTCCAACCGACTTCTCCATAGGGTCCATTTGCGGTCCTATGTTGAGGCTGTGAGGACAGCAAGGAAGGAGTTACTTGTTGCCCTCATAGCATCTGCAAAGTCATGCTCAGTGGAGCTGTTTCGGGTGGTGCGGGGGCTGGTCAGTCTGGCCTCCCTCCGCCTGGATGGTGACTTGTCCCAGGCCCACTGTGAGCAGTTTGTCACCTACTTCGCAGACAAGATCGCTCAGATTCAGAGTAACTTTGATGCTGGGTTGGGGGCAGTAGGTGGAGAGCGCGAGGTGATGGAGGCCCCGTCTGGTTCAACTTTGTGGGGCGAGTTTCAGGAAGTGGTGCCAGCCAATGCGGTGGATGTCTTGGCGTTTGTGAGAGCCACCAGTTGTGAACATGATCCATGCCCGTCCTAGTTGGTGAAAGCCTCCAGGGAGACATTGGGAATGGTGCTGGCGAGAGTGGTCAACGCGTCACTGCAGCAGGGGAGGCTGTAGTGCGCCCCCTGCTGAAGAAACCATCATTGGATGTGGGTGCACTCGCCAGCTACTGACCTGTCTCTAACCTTCCCTTTTTAGGAAAGGTTATTGGTGGCGGTGATCCAGCTCCAGGCACATCTAGATATCATTGGTTTCCTGGACCCGTTTTAATCTGGGTTCCGCCCCGGCTATGGCACCGAGACAGAATTGGTGGCCTTGGTCGACGATCTCCACTGAGAGATGGACGCAGGATGTTCAACTTTTCTTATCCTGCTAGATCTCTCGGCCGCTTTTGACACCATGGACCATAGGCTGCTGTTGAGACGGCTGCATGACTTGGGGGATTTGGACGGATTTGTTCTTGAATGGTTCCGCTCATTCCTCTCAGGGAGAAGCCAGCGGGTAGTGTTGGGAGCTGAAACATCTTGCTACCGCACTTTATCCTGTGGTGTTCCGCAGGGTTCCATTCTGTCTCCATTATTATTTAATGTTTATATGCAGTCCCTGGGGGAGGTTGTGAGAGGGTTCGGGGTGCGATGTCACCAATACGCTGATGATACTCAGCTGTACCTCTCTTTTTCAGCTGAACCAGACCCTACTGTCTCATTGCTATTCCAGTGGCTGGAGCACATGGTGAAATGGATGTGGCAGAGCAGAGTGAAGCTCAACCCCGATAAGACGGAGGTGATGGTGGTGGGGAGAGCGAGGGAGGTGTTGACCCCCCGGATTGGGGGGGTTCGCCCTATAGCTCAGCAGGTTCGAAGTCTGGGGGTGATATTGGATGCAGATCTCCACCTGGATCGACAGGTGGAGGTGGAGGTGGTGGCAAAGGCTGCCTTCTGCCAGTTATATCTGGTGCGGAGGCTGCGCCCGTACGTCTCCAGTCCAGACCTGGCCTCCCTCATCCATGCCTTTGTCACCTCGAGGCTGGACTACTGCAATGCGCTCTACGTGGGGCTGCCTTTGTTCCTGGTTTGGAGGCTGCAGCTAGTGCAGAATGCAGCAGCCCGCCTCCTGTCGGGGACGGGTCGCCAGGATCACATAACACCTGTGCTCTGGACTCTGCACTGGTTGCCAATAGCGTGCCGAGCCAGGTTCAAGGTATTGGTATTGATCTATAAGGCCCTTCACGATCTGGGCCCCTCGTACCTCAGGGACCGCCTCACCCTCCGTGCCCCAGAGCGGCTCCTTCGGTCTGCCGGGTGTGCCTCCTTGGAGGTCCCCCGTGTTAAGCGGGGGGCCACAATGGAGAGGGCATTCTCGGTGGCCAGGCCGTGCCTTTGGAATTCCCTCCCAGAGGAAGCTCGCCTGGCCCCAAGCCTTTTAACATTCCGGTGAGTTTGTAAAACCTGGCTGTTTGCCCAGGCCTTTGGGGAGGGGTTTTAAATCTCCTCCTACCCTTATTTATTGTTTTATTGTGTGCCTAGCCCTGTTTTAATATTATTATTATGATTGTTTTAAATTTTATATGATTGTATTTTTATGTTTTAAAATTGTTAGCCACCCTGAGCTGTTTTCAGGAGGGGCAGGATATAAACTGATAAAATAAAATAAATAAAAAATATCTTCAGCATTGTCCCAGTACTGTCTTAGTATATAAAATTTTACTATTTCTTACTATTTTTTAATTAACATTGGATAGCTGGGACTTGGCTGTTTGCTTGTCCATGTAATATTTATTGTTTTGCACCCCTTATTCTTGATTTGTCTATGTTTTTAATTGGTTATCGGTTATTTATTTGCGATGGCCACGTGGCTAACAATAAAATGGTAAATGGCATTTCAGCCTATATCATCTTTGTATTCCAGCCAGTTGACATGAAATTTGGTAAGATTGTATCGCAGACCTTTAGGGGAAGCTCTGCAACATATCAGAAATATCTTATAAATGGTCCCAAAGGTATAAGCCTGCACAGCATCTGGAGAGTAGGAGCTTAATCCAGCAGGGATTCT
Organism: Sphenodon punctatus; assembly: GCA_003113815.1. Taxonomy (NCBI): domain Eukaryota; kingdom Metazoa; phylum Chordata; class Lepidosauria; order Sphenodontia; family Sphenodontidae; genus Sphenodon; species Sphenodon punctatus. Next base: position 1,189,614 of record QEPC01015000.1, on the reverse strand, counting down.
TTTATGTTTGTCACTGTGGTACAAGATATGTTTGTGATGCCAGTTGGTCAGCAGAACTGTCACCCATATATCATTCTGTGCTGTGACCACCACAACCCCTCTCCCTAACTTGTTACTGGGAAGCTGGAAGCATCTGCTTAGGAAAGAGCAAATAAGGGATTCTCTGATGTACTTTGTCACAGTGCTGCAGGATGTCATTGCAATGACAACTGGCCAGCCTGGATGTGTGAACCATGTCTCCTGATTGCTGGGATGCTTCCCCCTACCCTGTGCCTTGCTGTCTTAAGTCCCAGTTATTCCCCTTCTATGCCTGCCTTAGAGGTCCCCACATGATTGGTCCTGGAAAGAGAGGCAATCACAGCTCTAGCCGTTTTCACATGGTGCTGCTGGCTGGTGTGTGTGTGTGTGTGTGTGTGCGCGTGCGTGCATGCTGGCGGTGGGTGGAGGTGGGCATACTTCATTTCCCATGGGTTCACACCCATCTCCACCCACCTCCACCCAGCGAGTCTCCTCCGTTTTGTTGGATGGCTCTATGGATGGGTGACGATGGGTGGAGGAGAGTGTGTGCCGGGAGCCTGCACGCGCTCCCACTCACCACCTGTGGTGTTTCCACAAGCGCACACCCATTCCCACACCCACTACTGTGGCATGCACATGGATACCCCCCCAACGCACACCCACCTGCACACCCAGTGGGGGGTGGGAGTGTCTATGTAAAAAAGTTTTTGAAATGTCTACCCAATTGGCAAGAGGATATACCTGTCATCTCTACTGTTCGGCACAGGCTTCAGTTTGGGTGGACACCCCAGGTGCGTGGGGGTGTCTGTCAACTTGCAGAGAACTCCCCAGGAGGGGACAAGAGGATGTTGGGCAGCACCCCCGGTGCATGGGGATTGGATTTTTGTAGGTAGCTGAACTCTTGCAGTGAGCTCTAGCGCGTGCGCACACACACATACAAAACATCGGCCAGAAAGTCTGAGAAAACACTCTGACCAAAGCCACAACTAGCCACAGACAAAGAGCAGGCCCAAAGAACAGAAGCTTATATCTACCCTCAATGCCAAAACCAGAGATAATGAATTCACTCTTACTGCAAGGTGGACCCTCTTTAAATATGATGGGATTTTAAGTAAACTTGTTTTTTTATACTTTAATCCCTTAATCCAATGTTAAATCCATAAAGACAGTGGATGCAGGCAGTTCTGAACAGATTCTGCCTCCCCAAACCCTCACAAAAATGTAAAGAGTCACACTTTCAAGCAGCAGCTAAACAGAAATTTCAGTCAGGCGACCTAGAGATGCATACTGTGTAAAAGTTACTTCAGTTTATAATTCAAGTTGCAAATCTGTCAGGCTTTGTAACTGGAGTGTAAATGCTTCAAAACTAGTATAAGACTTTTACAAATTTCTTTCTCTTTAGAAGAGAGAGAAAGTTGTTTGACTGATATCTTTTATTGGACCAACTGTTGGTCAAAAGATATCATTCGAAGCACTTTGGCTGCTTTTAGATGAGTGTCACCCACTTGGGCCGTAAAATCATGTGGCTTGTAAAAGTGCCATGGACAGCTTTAGATGCACTTATAGGCACTGTATTGCCAGTCGCGCATTTTTAACAACAAAAAATAAATATCTCAATTTGCGAGGTATTAAATTTGTGCTGTTAAAGAATGCACGACTGTAAACATGGCGCCTATAGGCGCGTCTAAAAACTGCCCGCACCACTTTTACAAGCCGCTTGATTTCACGGCGTGAGTCTAAAAAGCAGCCTTAGTCTCGCTGTCACTTGGGACCAAGACGGCAACCACACTTTCTATGGTCTCTTTAGAATGAAACAAGTTCTTATTTCAGAAAATCTTATTAGATTTTTATTGACTGAATTTAATTGACACATGTTCAGTTACCTTCAGTGGTAGGGCTGATGCGGCAGCTGCTGTTACCGCGCCGCAATTCCATTCTGCCATTTCACAATTGCCCGCACCACACCGCGGCTTTTCTGCTGACATTCCGCTAATTCTGCCGGCATTCTGCAAATTCAGAAACTATCGTAAAAATTGCAGAATTGTCGGAAACTGTCAGAAAACCGCTGTTCCGCTATTTTGTGGTGCTGGCAGAATGGCAGAAGTAGCTAAAGTGTCATGTTTCCACTATTTTGCGAAGCCTGTGGAAGTAACGGAATGAAATTAGTGGAACTGCGGAAGTAGCGGAATGAAACTAGTGGAATGAAAGCCTCTGCCATGCCATACCACTAATTGCGGAAATGCTATTTCCGGGGGAAATAGCTAACGCTGCGACATTCCGCTACAGTCCTATTCAGTGGTGGATATAAGAAGAGCTTTTCTCATGTCTGAAAGGGAAAAGTCACCTCTTTGAGACAGGTTTTCTACCTAACCCTATCTCCTCTATGATTTTCCATTACAACTCTAAACTATTTATGTTCACACCAGCTGTTAGATTTCTTGAGGAAAACAGAGAGCATTTTGGTGTCCTTTCTTTCACCTGCTCTCTGACAGATGTTGCAGGGCTAATATCTTTCCATATCCTTCCATAAGATCAAACATAGCACTTCTGAGTTTTGTTTTGCTTTTTTAAAATCAGTCAACAGGGTACGAATATTTACAATGTGTAATCAGAATTTAGAAGCTCCTTTGAAAACAACAATACAAATAAATAACATGCTACAAGATATTCACTGCATCCAGAACTGACTGCGAATAATGGAATGTGCTCAAGACACCAAACCTAAACGGAGCAAAGACAAAAATCATTCACCGGTGTAATTCAACAGAAGGCAATGGAGTTAGAGTCAAGATCCACAGAGTGTTGAAGGCTTAAAATGACCGTGAAGTGCAAGATAGTTGGTACAGCTCATGGGATATTGCCTTCTCTTGAATTACACTGCTGAAAGGTTTTGATCTTTCCTCCTATTAGGATTTTCTGTCTTGAGCACATTGTTGTTTTCAAAGAAGCTTCTATTTTCGCATTATATATTGTAAATCTTTTTACTCTGTTATTTAATTTAAAAACAAACAAACACCAAACTCAGAAGTATTGATCAGACCCTTTGGATGTAAATCTAAATGCACTTACACCAGCCAAGCTGATATCAATAGAACTTCACAGCACTGGTCCAGGGTATATCTAGCTCCACATCCTGGATCAGCAAGCTACACCAGCTGGATCTGCACAGGCAAATCACTCTATGTATTTATATTCCTTCCCACTCCGGAAAGAGGGGATGAGGAGCTGCACTAAAATCACACTTTCCCCAATCCTCTTGCCACCATCTTTGCACTCAATGAAATTCAGGGATAAGTTCTAGCAAAATTCATGGAATGGGGACAGGGTTGTGGGCAATAAAAAAAATGAAACACTGGACTGAACATAAATTTCTATTTTCAGATCCTAAAGAAGGGATAGTGTCATTAGGGACCTGCAAAGGGACAAAGCCAATGCAGGTATACAGACTTCCACGCAGATGACCCTGTCTTTCTACACATTTCCAGTGAGATGTGCAGCTCCCAGGTAGTCAATACAATTCATCACAATTGGTGTCACCTTCAGAGTGTGAGCCAAAGTCCAGCACATCAAATGGCATATTGCAGGGGTCTATCCCAAGAGTTATCCAGAATCTAAGAAGGGCAGGTACAGTCATCGTTCAAACAACTAAGGAGCAGAATACTCTACAAAATCCACTAAACAAAATGCTCTGCAAAGTCCACTAAGCACTGCAGTATAGTCTACAGAGTCCACTAAGGATATTGTTGTGTGTGTCAGATTTATCTGCGCTGAGCACCAGCGTTTCCTTTTGATCTGATCTTGATGTGTAAACAATCACCACCTCTGAAAGTCAAGTCATAGAATTTCAAGTTGAGAATCCACAAATGGAGGCATCCCAAATTGATGACTGCTTCCAGCCTTGTCTCTCTGCCCTAGTTTCTCTATTGACAGAGCTGGCCTTAGGCAGGAGTAACAGGAACCTCTGTCCACACTTTCTAATGCCCTGTGTCCTGGAGGCTCCTGGTTGTGGCTCCAAGAGTTCATGGAGTGGTGGTGACTCCTACTCCTTGGGCAAGAGCTTTATGTGAGACCTGCTGCTCCTCTTCTACCTGCCCTCCTAACTGCCTTGAGCCCATCAGGTCTAAAAACAGCCCTATTAGCAAAAAAGCCATAAGCAACCCCCCAAAAAAACTAATGCTTTTCAAAGTCAGTACATAAAAGAACAGAAGCAGCATTTCAAAATAGAAAATAGGGATAGATCCTAATTTGGTATCAGTCCTGCACTGTTCTTACTCTCTAGTTACTTCAATGGAGTAAGACGAGCATCTACAGTTGAAGTTCCAGACCCCATAACCCTCTCTCATGAGAGTATCATCCCACTGCTATATACTTGAGTGAGAACGCCAGCTATACCTGAGAATAATCTAAAGTTAGTTCCATCAAGGTGATGTTTTACTCTGCTCAAATGAAAGAGATTAATGTAAGATAATCATGCCTTTTCCTCTTTTCTTTTCCTCCTTTCCTTTTCCTCTTCATTAATATCACATTTTATTAATTTGACAAATTCTCCTGGAGAGAATGTTACACTGATAAATTAGTCAGATGGCACAACTGAGAGCTTATTAGGCCAAGGAACAAAAGCTGAGCTAATACAGGAGCCATATGGCACATGCACAATTTAAAGCCTGGTCTTCTTGGGACTCCCCTAGAAGAGAAAATAGAAAAAAAAAGATATTATATATATATATATATATATATATATATATATATATATATATATATACACACACACACACACACACAACACTACTATCTTAGCACTCACATGTGCAATTGTGTCCATGTGGCCTTGTGCTTCATATAAACTGGTCCAGCATCTGTTCTGCAGAGTAAATTGCTACTACAGGGTAATTGTCAATGTACTCCAGTGTAGGGAGTCCACACAATGAACGCACAGACATTGCCATATGTAAGTGAACCCCTACTTAGTGGTTTTTCCGTTGTTCTCAAGATCTGACTTTCAAGAGAAGCCTTTAGGGCTTGATCTCGAAAGGTCTCGAACACTCTTTCCCGATTCTGCAAAGTAATCAGTCACATGCATTGACTTTGATAGGACTTCTTATGTGCTTTAAAGCAGAGGGCATACTTAAGTGCTTTTCAGGACAAGAGGGAGAAAATGTATCACCCTTTATATACTCTTTGCAAAATGCATATCTTCTTTCCTCGACCCACCTGCCATCGGTATTTCAGTTTGACTTCCTATAAACCATTAATAATATGAAGTATTTTGAAAAGATGGGGCATATTTGGAAACATTCTATTATTTATAACGCACCCTATTAAAAGCTAGTTATTTTTGGATATCAGACTCAAGAAACACAGTCCCTTCCCATTGTAATCAAGGAGAATTGTGCTATAAGGTGTCAATGGGATCTGGATCAGGACTATCAATCATAAGTTCTTGGGGTTCCTGTAATGTTCACTATCTCATTATCCGTTCTAGGGCAATGCCATTGGCCTCATAATAAAATATAGGGTGCAATACTCTGCCATTAAAATCAATGGGAATTTTGTCACAGATTGTCCTGATAATGTTATTAATCAGAGTTGGAGTTCTTAATCTTATTAGTTACCAAGTAAAAGAAAGGGAACAAACAGCATGGTTCAGTTAGAAAAAAAGATATGTGGAAGTCCCAATGACTAAAATCAATGGAATGAAATTTCAGCACCCCTATGTGTGCCCACAGAATTACGGCCAAGATCTTAACTGTGAGCTAGATTAATGTGCTACTCAGGGAAAAGATAACAGAATCGGTCCTGTAATAAACATCTTACCACGTGGTAGTGCTATATAGGGTATTTTCAGACGATACGCGGGCCGTTGGCCCCGTACCGGCACCAACGGCTTCGTTCCCCGCCGGGGTCACCCCGTAACGGCACAACAGACGTGCCAGGGGGATCCCGGTGGGGAAAGTGGGAGGGGCCGCACGACCCCGCCCCCTCCACGCACCCCGCCGCCCGCCCTCCGAGGAGATGGGCGGGCGGCGGGGCCAATGCGGCCGCCACGTCCGGCCAATCTTGCCATGGTCCAGGATCCCGCCGGGGATCCCGGGCCGTGGCACGCGGCCAGACGTTACTTTTCCGTTTGACCACGCTTCCCGGGACCTTCCCCCGGCTAGCCTGGGAAGCGTGGTTCAAACGAACCCCATGTGGGGATTGGCCGTGGCCAACATCTGGCGCGCCACGAACAGATGTACGGGACACGGTGACCACAGGTGGGTATTCACCGTGGTTCACCGTGTTCACGTAACGTCTGAAATCACCCATGGTAAGGCAAATGCAGAATGTGTGATGCTTTCTAACTGCCTAGATGGAGAGTTATTTTGCAGCACTTTATTTAGAAATTAAAGGTCCACATGTTTAAATGTAGCTGCATGCTTTATAGACTCATTCAGTTGGCATTCAAGACCTTGAAGGTCTATCGCTACACACACAGCCTTTTGCCATTCCATTATATTCTTAGATACATTCCCCTAGTTGCTATCTTCTCCTAATGTTCTCAGGTTGCCACACCCTCCACAGTCCATCCTAAATTAGGTCTTCCTACAGGTCTAGTAACCTGATTAAAATTTCTCATCATTATATTCACTGGAATCAACAGAACAGCCAACAATGTGTAAAGTCGAAGCAAAGGTCTTCACGTAGTTAGAGCCTTAAGGGTGTATTTTGAAAATCAATAGCACTTTTGAAAATGCCACCCTAAAAACTAGTTTTACCAAGTAAAAATCTAACTAATACAAACAGGAGCAGACAATATTACAATACTTATGCAGCAGCAACAGCTGTATCTGACATATCTGCCAGGGATTTTCAATACAAGATTGAAAAAGCACACTGTGTTATTAATCCTATTCTTCTTTCTGGCTGCTAGATATTCATAATCTAAAAGTAAATAAAGCAGCTATTGTTCGAGTTTCTCAATGCTACATTTTCTCCTGTGGAGTTAAGGATATGATAAGAAAAGACCACAATTGTGGCACTCGTAAAACAAATTGAGAAATCACTAAGTAACACTTAGCCAGATGTTAGAAGAAGATGTGCTATTTGACATTCACTAGGCTACTGGAGAATAGGATGTTGTCATGGATGCATAAAACCTGGAGGAAAACAATGATTCAGTTCAGTTTAAGAACTAAATTTTCCCTTACTAAACCAGGGAAAATTAAAAGGCAAATTGAAACTGTAAATATTACTGAAATGAAAGGAGGACTAAATTCTCAGAACAAAAATACAGTCTCTTCAAGATGATAAATGCAGAAGTTCGGCTTAATCAAATGCCCAATTGACATAGGTAGCAATGACACTACTGCTCCATTGCTGGACTGATCACTGATAGTAGAGGTGTGCACCAGGGACCCATGTCGTTATTAAATTTTTTTTTTCATTTTCAATATTAAAAACTGTCATTATGTAACAATTCAATACATCACAACAAATACAGACATTAAAACACAATAAAATAAATAAATAAATTCTCTATATGTCATAGCTTGTTACCATATCTTGTAGCCACCACAAACCACACAGGATACCTGACAGTTCGGTGGGCAAGGAAACCTTACTCATCGCATGTCCTGTGCGGTGGGCCTGGCCCCTGCAAAGATTCTGCAGGAAGCTGATAAATGGGGAAGCAAAGACACACACATACCGGATTATCCTCAGCCAGCAATGTGCACCGGGCCTTCAAGCGAATAGTAAAATACCTTGCCCTTCCCGGGGCTTGTGACGGCACACTTGACCCCTACAACTCGCAGTCCCGCTAGATCTGCGTTTAGGAGCAGGGACGCTTAAACAAAATGCCATATTATGGCTATAAGAAATCGGAAGCGTCTGCACTCACAATGGAGGGCAGCACATCGGTTACCCAGAAGACCTCACCAGTACTCTCTACAGATGCGTCAGCTCCAATTCTCCGCAGGGCGAGTCAGAGGTATTCCATCTGTTGCTTCCTAAATAGCTCCAGTTGGAATATCCCTACAGCGGCTCACCACACTCCTGCTTTATTCCGATTGGCAAGAATGTATTGGACCTGCCTTTACTGATCCCAATGATCCTTGCCTCCAAACCATGGGGCAAAAAACTTGTCCCGTATCCCGCTTGTCTTAGGGCAATACAATAGGTAATGCAGAAGGTCTTCTGTTTCCGCCCGGTCACAGTAACAAAATCTAAGCTCAGACGGGATACCCTTGAATCTACCCTCAGTTACTGAGGTGGGCATCATATTTAATCTCACAAGAGTCATAGCCCTTCTGAATTTAAAGTTCTTTATGTCAGTCAGATATTTCTCATAACCCCTTTCTACCTTAAAATGATGGGTACCAGGGGGCAATATGTTGCTCACGGATTCCAATGCTATCATTTTGCAAACTGACATCCCTAATCCGACTGCGGATTTGAGATTTGGCCTGGGCTAAAGTCATGTGTTGGAACTTTGATCTGGAGAAACCCAGATTTGCCATATTTTGTTTGATGGAGTTATACCATCTATAGGTGGCCAGACAGTTCTCTTGTTCCTGCAAACAAAGGCTAGGAAGGTGATCAGCTGGCATATCTCAGATCTTTATCCAGTAGCCCAAATGGGCCATCCTGATCTTGTCCCTGAGGGGAGCAATCCCGCACTCTGCCCTCAACAAAACCATTGGGGTACCCCGAGGCATACCTAGCCCTATCCTCATGATCTTGTTTTGGAGGGGTTCCAATAGATTCTGGTTGCCCACACCCCATATTTCTGCACAAAACAGCAGCTGGGGAATCAGTTTCCCCTCAATAAGTTTGAGCAGAGGCTCCAGTTTCTTACCACCCCTGGAACTCCAAAATTTGAGCAGTTCAGCCACTGTTTGAGCTCCTTTCATCCTGGTTGCTTCCAGATGGCTCTTCCAGCTGCCGTTACTCCTATACCTAATACCCAGGTACCTATATGAGGATACCTGGTCTATGCTGTGAGGCCCCAAGGTCCAAACAAATTCCTTTGACCTTTTGGAGAAAACCATGACCTTAGTCTTATCCCTGTTAATGACTAGGTGATTTTCTTCGCAATATTCATTAACTCTGGTGAGCTGGCTTCTCATGCCCACCCTTGTTGTCGAAAGGATGGTCATGTTATACAGAAAGATGGAAACCGGGTGGCCACTAATGGCTGGAGGATGTCCCTCCTGCCCCACCAGCTCGCCCACTATGTCGTTTATAAATAGATTAAATAGAAGGGGGGGGCAGGATGCACCCCTGCTTAACACCATTCATAGCAGGAATGGGTCCTGTTGTGTCCCCCTGCGCTTTTGCCTGAATCCTAAGTAATGTATTGGTATATAGAAGGTGGATCAGGTAGAGCAGCTGAGGATCAATATTATGATCCAGCAATTTCCACCACAGGATTGCTCAGTCTATGCTATCAAATGCGGCTTTAAGGTCCACAAAAAGGGCGTAAACCATTCCTTTCCTCAAAAAAACATACTTAGCAATAATATGATCTAGAGTGAAGCAGTGGTCCAAAACAGACTTTGTGGACCTAAAGCCAGCCTGCTCCTCTGCAAGGAGCAGGTTCTCCTCTGCCCAGCACTCTAATCTTCTCAACAGGAACCTTGAAAACACCTTTGCCACAACATCTATTAGACTGATAGGCCTATAGTTCGCAGGATCCCGTATATCCCCTTCTTATGGATAGGCACTACAATGCTTGTATTCAATACCAGAGGGATGTCGCCGGACTCAATTATATTGTTAAATAAGTGGGCTAGAACTGGGGCCCACCATTTCTTTTGGACACGTAATAGATCGGAGGGAATGCCGTCCTCCACCGCTGCCTTTTTTGGAGGGAGGTAACCCAGCAACTCCTCCACCTCTTCCTCGGTTACCACTATTCCTGGAGTACTGGGGACATGTACCAAAAGGGGACTGTTATCCTCAGGGTATTTGGTGAAGATTCCCAAAAAGTGGGCCCACCAGCAATACTGCTTACTGGGGGGTGCTTCCCTCGAGGTCCCCATTTACTATAGCCCAAAAGGATACACTATTCCCATCGAGAATAGCCCTCTCAAGTTTATCCCACAGGGTTTGATGGTGAGTCTACTGCTTATTCCGCAGAGCTGTCCTATATTTGACCTGGGCAGCAGCATACTTGGTTCTTGAGATGGCACTTCCTTGCACAGTTACAGCTCTGGCCAGTTTCCTACACTGAGTCCTCAGCTGCCTACATTCACCGTCAAACCAGGAGTTTAAACTTTTCCAAGTTGGAATTCTATTGGACAAAGAGAGGGTATCCCCTATAAACCCCACTAGCTTCTGAAATTGTAGCGTGCATACCGGGGGCTCAGACTGACAGAGTAAGGCCTTCCATTGCTCCATCTCAGGGGAGGCAAAGAAAATTTTTGCTTGCATTACGGTCAAATTTCTCCACTTAATAGCCCTTGCCCTGATGAGCTCTGAATCCTTAGACTGGAATTCCTTCTGGTAGCCCTGGGCACCCCCATCCCCAGGTCTATAACGGCCACCAGAGGGAAGTGATCGCTTGGGCCAGATGGGACCACCATACAGTCAAATACTCTGGGCAAAAAACTAATTGGAATTGCTCTGTAATCGGGTACGCTTGAACCCTGAAATAATACAAAGGTGAACTCTCCGTTCAAATCAGACTTAAGGCTCCCATTAAGGAGCCTATATTGTATTTAAATAAAAAATGTAAAAGTTGCAGTTCATTGCATTTAGCACTAAATCTCTAGAGTGCCTAGGGGGCCAGAAAAAGGGCTCCTCGAGTAGATCCAGGCCCATTGCAATTGCCCATTGCAATTGTAACTGTCATTATTCATTTTTGTTAATAACAAAAATTCATTTTTCGTTATCGGTATCATTATTGGTATTGGTATCAGATTAAACTGAAAATTTTGTTTTCAGTTTCTTTGCCATTTTCATCAGTGTGTGTGTGGGGCGAGCGCTGTGTGTGTGGTAGAAGTACAGTGGCAGAAGTGCCAGCAGACTGCATCTCATTATAGCTACACACACACACACACACACACACACACACACACACACAGAGCCCCCTCCATGCACTGACAGAAACTGAAACGAAACCGAAAACAAAATTTTTGGTTTCATCCAATACCAATACCAGTAACAACACTGATAACAATAAACAAAATTTCATTATTGATTTTGTTATTCTTATTTTCATTTTCAGTATTGTAATAATGAAAACGAAGCGCACACCCCTAATTTGCTAGCAAAAAGGCTGGAGGTGCGATTGGATAAAATAATAGAAGGAACTGTTTCTTCTGCTTGCGTTTGTCCACAAGCACTGACATTCATAATACCATCCAATTCCTCCTGCGACTTTTGTTTTGTTGGGGCTACAGTTAATGAAATTACCTAAGCCACAGAAATAACAACTTGCTTCAAACTGGTGTGTTCACTCATAGACATTCACCGCAAATTCAAATTCTTGATTTTGCTGTCCAAATTTGGTTCATTAGGAGGAAGTCAGGGAATTAATGATCAGAAAGAAACCTTGAGCTCTTTATGGGTTTTCATTTGTGTTCTTGGCTCAAGCTGTCCTGCCTGTCTATAAATGATTATTCCTCCAAACCAATCTCTACACAGAATGCAATCCTTCCTTAGGCTTATCTACACTTACTTCTGTGCCTATTGAACTGCAATGGTATGGTGTAAATATTGTTCTTAAATCAGTGGCATCACTGAGTGTAGATACACGAATAAAGGTAATAAATGACATTGTTTGTCCCTGTACAAGATGTGCTGACTTAAATCAATTGCATACTGCAAACAAAATAGCACCCAAAATAACAAAAGAGTAACAAAATTATCAAAATAGTACCACAGATAACAAATTACAGCTAGCTTATCTATTTTCGTGTAAAGCAGAGCTGAAACAAGCAGCTAATTTTGTACCTGAGAGTAATGCCCAAAATGTTGGGTCGCTGATTACCTGAAATAAGATATATTACCATTACCATTTTCCATGTTGTCAATATCTTCTGACTTACCATATAACTGTTTTATTGTCTTTCTGAATGTACCTAACCATTTTCCTGTCTCAGTAAATGGAGCAAAACAGAAAACTGGTACTAAAAAGCCAGAAATTTAGTAACAGTATTAATTCAGTTAACTTGACAGGCACTTAAAGGGTACTGTTTAATATGTGATTTGCCCAAGATGGGTTGGGCACTTTGATTTCCACTAGCATAGACCATTTTTACAC